>BMAW01071230.1:38810-173641 GCA_019974015.1 Nephila pilipes | reverse complement strand
TTTTGTTGCGAGTAAATAGCGATAAACAGCTTTCTGAATCATCGACTCGTTGCTGTTTTTGTTCCATCGAAAGCAATCGCGGCACCCACTTGGAAAAAACCTTTTTCACTTCACTTCAAAAAACCTTTTTCCTGGTCCGATCGACTTAAAATTTTGACACGTTTCAAGCAAAGATTAGTACTCTAGAAAGACCTGGTTACTGGTTTATTACGAGCGCCATCTCTGGGTTCGTCTCGGGAGTTATTGATCGATGTGTTAAGTCTTCATGAAATTTAACGCGTGAACTTGAAACTTTTTGCTATGGTTTTAATTAAAATATATACATAATTCGTGAAACAGGCTTAATTTCCTACTTAGTGTGTGAAACATGTTAAAAAATTGATGTGCTCTACAATAGCAAGTATTTTAAAAGGATTATAAAATATTGTAAAAACATGAATATATCTTGGAATTTCACAATTGCCGTCTTATTAATAGATACTCAGAATAAAATACCATGGTAAAAATAAATTAATTTCTAGAAAATACTATAATAATGATTTAAAAATTTTATATAAATATGAATTAAATTTATCAAAGGATTTCGAAATTTTACTATTTGTTTTATATTTATGTGTTGTGTTAAAAGATAAACAGATACAAAAACACTCTAAAATTACTCTCAAAATAAATTTCATATTTAAGTATGTAAATGAACATTGATTTTTATGCATTAAATATGGAAATATTAAATTCAAAAAATATATACATTTCAAAAGTTTTGCCATTATTTGAAAATGTTAATGTAAATGAATGCTTGATAAACAATTTCGAAATAATGTTGCATGTCATAAAACAGAAGTTCAAGATGGAGAAAACTCCCACTTATCTATAAAGAAAGCTAGGAATCCATGTAATAGATATGATATATCCTTATATTATTAAAACATTTAGTATAATTCATTTCACGCAATTTCTTTTAAAACTAATAATTCTGAATCATAAACTTTTACATAACTAAATAAATAACCTCAAAATAATATTGCTATCATTGTGGTATTTTCACAAGATACCTTGTGTGGTCAACCCGAAACTTGTTGAAGATGGCTAGGTCAAATTTCTGCATTTCACTCAACTTACGATATTCACGCTAGATATTAGGATGTATACTATGATTTTTGCAGTTCAGCGTAAGTTTACAATTTTATGAGCAAACCATACAGATTATACTTCTTACTATTTACTTCGATATATTCATAATATAATAATTTTGGTTAAATAAGGCAATTTAAAATTGATTTTTAATTTTATACGGAACAAATAAACTTGATTCTAACTAATAATAAATCAAGTAAATCTAATTCTGTTATTATAGAATTACAGGAACAATCTCACAATTTATATAAATAGGTATGTTTAATGAAAGAGATGCACTTAATTTTCTTATTGCTTTAAATTCTATAATATATTCCTGTAAAAGAGATATACACAAATACAACTTTAGAAATATTATTCAAAAATATTTATTTCTCAAAATTAACTGAGATACACACCTGTGTTAAATACACACACACACACACACACACACACATATATATATATATATATAATTGTACTTTTGCCATCATATAGGTATGAAAGCGTCTTAAGGCATGCTCAAATTCAACCCTTCACAACGTCACAACTATTTTTAATCTTTTCTCCTTTTGTGTCTCTGGGGAAGAACTTATTAAAATTCTATGAACGGCGAAAACTTAAATAATGTATTCTGATATTTTTCTTATTTCCTTCGTCATTAAATTTACGGTATAAAATAAATGTTTCAATACGCTGTCTCACTATTTTTCTAAAGTTTACCATAGAGTCAAACTTAAAATTCGTAAGAATTAGCAATTAAGTATTTGTGTTCTTTCCTTAAAATTCGAAAACCATAACGCAAACAAAGTTGAATAATGTTACTGTCAATACCGTACATTATTGGAATGAATGAAATCTAAACACATATTAAATATGGATGTAGTAATAATTGTTATCGATATCAATAACCCATGAAACAATAAAGCGGTTTCCATTTAGAAAATCAACTAGTACTTCGCAAATGGGATATCCATAAAATAAGAATCAGGTGATGCTGAAATACAGACTTTGACCTCCAAAGATCGAAAAGCTCAAGCTGAATTTATTTTTTTCTTAACTCCAGTGAAAGTGAAATTAAGAACGGTAAAACATCTTCCGAACTATAGATAAAGCAGAAAAATATTTTTAAGTCGGAAAGTCCAGCTTGGAAAGCTGCGCTCACTACTGGAACAGTTACAGTTCATAAAAACGATTTAATCTAAAGAGATGAGAGTGGCCATTTCAACGAATGTTCCAATATTGTAGTTAAACATGATGAAATGGATAATCAAATTCTTGATGACTTATTAATAATATTATTTTTATATAGTGCTCTGAAGTATTATGAAATCTTCCGAACAGCTATCAAATCAAAGAGTATTGGTTGATATAAAGAAACAAATCTAATTGAAATGTAATCCTTTTGGCAGTAATATTTTAGATTACTGAAAGAGGAAGATAAGTAAAAATGCATCGGTACATTTCAAAATTCATTAGTTACAGCTGAAAGTACAGAGACTCTCCAAGAAGTGGAAGTAAAAAATATTTCTTGATAATAGAAAATGGAGAAACACCAAAAGTGTGTATAATTATGAATCCATCTTTACTGAAGTGAAAAAAATAAGTGATTTCCCTACAAATGTGGCTGTTGAAAAAAAAGTTAAAACTATTGGTAATGGAAGAGTAAAATTTAAAATAGCGAATGCTAACATATTCATAAAAGTAAAATTCAATCATGTGCTTTGCGTACCGGAAATAAACAATATTTTGTTTTCTATATCAAAAGTAGCTTCCAATAATTTAACTTTTTAGTTTAATAAAAGCTTTACTCATGTAACTAATTCTAATAATGGAGTAATTTTTAATGCAAAGTGCAAAAAAGATCGGGATTCTATTTTCCTCATGTTTGAAGTAATCCGAATTGCGAGTGAAACTCAACAATGCCGCATGAGGTATTGTCATTTAAATAAGGCTGATTAAAAAAAAAATTAAGAAAATGAAATGGTAGAAAGCATTTAATTTATTAAATGTGATTCTTTATCAGACTGAACAGTATGTATTCAATTTTGGTTAGCAGATTGGAATGTTTTGGATGAAAAATTCCGAATATATATATGTATATACGCCCAACTCTTTCTTATAATGCAGAATATAATTTCTTATAAAGTAACGTTCATCAGAAAATGGTGCGAAATTCGTGCACAAAATGCGTGCTACGTATGCTAAATTCGAGGATATGTTCCTCAATTTTAAGAGTTTGAGTAAAATGAAAAATATTTTAAATATTTTATAAAAAAATCGTACAAAAAAATAATAATGAAATCTATATAACATATTTATAAAAGAGAAACAATTCCTTTTTATTACAAAAAAAAATAATATTAGTGTACTGTGAAAATTAAATCTATAGGTACATACAAAATATAAAAGTTCAAATTTATACTAGGAATAAAAATACTAACTAACAACTAATAATTGCTACTTGATATTAAGCGTACACACTTTTATTACGAACAGGATCAAAATAGCTATCATCTGTAGATGTATCATATAAGTCTGGCACTACTTTCGGCTTTGACTCAAATGAAGAATTTCATTCGCTATTAACAAACTAATTATGTTTGGTTTTTTTTTATTGTTATATAGTCTGTTTTTAGCAACTGCTTTTTTGGTTTCTTACATTATTTAAATAAAAATTTTGATAACTTACAACACAAAATTTAAAATTACAAAAGTTACAAAATTTAAAATTTAAGAAATTTTAATGCACGCTGTATGTAAAGATCATGAGTAAAGAAATGTTTCATAAATGTAGCAACTTCAAGCCCTCGCGAATTAAATCAGCCGTTAAGAGCTAAAATTTATCTTCTGTTTCATTATTATTAACTTCTTTATTATCATAAACTGTCATAAATCCGATGAAATCGTACTAATCCGAAGGGCTTTCTAGCATCAATTTTCGGATGTCAGCTTTTTGCTTGTTGTTAAAACCTTAGCTACCAATTGCATTTAATACAGTTATAATTTTAGAACACACGGGTGATTTTTGTACTACAAAAGTTTCCCCTTTTCACGCATGCTGCAGTTTTCTTTGCTACAACAATTTCAATTCGATTATCATACTTGTTTGATAATAAATGAAGCATGAGTTATACAATCAAAATTCTTAAACTTTCTTCATGCTTCTACAACAGTTCAATTTCTTTTTTTCATGAGTCTAAAATATATTTAAACGTTTGCTTTATATAGTACATTTTAAATTCTATCATAATACCCTGATCAAGTGGCAGAATCAAAAAGGCGGTATTAGGCGGTAAAACCCACATTTGGATATTTGGAAAACTGTTTGGAGGGTATTCGTGTTAGAACCATAAGTTTGTATAAAAATGTATATTTGTGAACCATCCTATTTCAAAATCGTGTAAAAGAAGACCGTATAAAAAAAAGTGTTTGATATTTTTCTCTCTCTCTATCTTTATATATATCATTGTCTTGATTTAAAATAATTAAATTGCTCTCTGTGTTATGTGGTTTTACGCGATATGTAAGTCTTTTAGGAACTTTCTATTCTGCTACTTTCATAGAAGACAAATCAGAATTTGTCAAAGTTGTAATTCGTTATTCAAAAGATGAAGTTAAAATATCTTTTTTATCTTTAAATCTTTCTTTGAAATATAGCTAAATGAAGGAGAAATTTTTTTTTTTTACTGGTAATGGTCTTGAATATATTAGGAAAGAATCTGATAAGAAATTTAGGTCATCTGAAATAAAGCGGGAGAGAGAGATAACTGACTGAAAGTTATTCTCATTCTAAAACTCGCTGCACTTGAGAGAATTATTTGAGCTACTTGATCAATTGCCCATTGTTTACTAATCCAATCAAATATGTCACAAATATTTTGAGAAGGAAACTATAAAAACAACTGTCTGTTTACGTAATCGCTGCCCGACGCGAAGTCTAGTGAAAGGCAAAGCGCAGTGCGAAGCAATTTTTGGCTGAAAGCCAGGCATCAAGTATCCGAGAACTTTGGAGAAAAAAAAGTACTTAATTTGAATAAAAAAAATGAAAGCAGAAAATTTTGAGTATAGATCTATTGAGTGTGTTTTCTTTGGACATTCAGATGTAACTAAAGTCGACTTACGTGGGATCCAGAATTAAAAGAAATATTGAAAGCTATTGATATTAGAGATATAAATAAACTCAAAAACTATTCTAACAATGAGAATATTTAAAAGTTTTGCTTTTCCTGAAATGTGTATGAGGAAATTAAAAAGAACCATAACATGTCATGTCCAGATCCATTTAGTTAACCCTAACCCTCAAAAGTTGCGTGTATAAATTTGACATCTGTCGGATCATTAGTTTGTGATTTATAGCATTTTGAGTGAAGCAACTTTTGTTATTGTGAAAAAAATGGATAAAAAGGAATTTCGCGTGTTGATTAAATAAATATTGCTTTTTGAAGGGAAAAAATACAGTTGAAGCAAAATCTTGGCTTCATGCCGAGTTTCCGGACACTGCCCTAGGAAAATAAACCATCAAGGATTGGTATGCTAAGTTTAGAAGTGGTGAAATGAGCACCGAAGACGGTGAACGCCAAAAAGAGGTTGTTACCGACGAAAACATTAAAAACAATCCACAAAATGATTTTGAATGACGGTAAATTAAAACTGAATGAAATAGCAGACACTCTAAAGATATCAACTGAAAGTGTACATCATATCATTCACGAATATTTGGGCATGAGAAAGCTCTGTGCAAAGTGGGTGCCGCGCGAGCTCACTTTTGACCAAAAACAACGACGAGTTGATGATTTGGAGCAGTGTTTGAAGATGATCAAGCGTAATAAACCCGAGTTTTTACGTCGATATGTGACAATGGATGAAACATGGCTCCATCATTTCACTCCGAAGTCCAATCGACAATCATCCGATGCACACGATGAACCCGCTCCAAAGCGTGGGAAAACGCAACAGTCGGCTGGCAAGGTTATGGCGTCTGTATTTTGGGATGCACATGAAATAATTTTCATTGACTACCTTGAAAAAGGAAGGACTATCAACAGCGACTATTACATAGCGTTATTGGACCGTTTGAAGAACGAAATTGCCGAAAAACAGCCGCATTTGAAGAAAAAGAAAGTACTGCTTCACCAAGACAATGCACCGTGTCACAAGTCAGTGAAAACGATGGCAAAAATCCATGAATTGGGCTTCGAATTACTTCCTCATCCACCGTATTCTCCAGATCTGGCCCCCAGCGACTATTTACTGTTCTAAGATCTGAAAAGAATGCTCGCTGGGAAGAAATTTTCGTCGAATGAAGAGGTGATCGCCGAAACTGAGGCCTATTTTGAAGTAAAGGACAAATCGTACTACAAAAATGGTATCGAAAAGTTGGAGGATCGCTATAATCAGTGTATCAACCTTGAAGGGAATTATGTTGAATAAAAAAACTAATTTTGCCAAAAAAATGTGTTTTACTATGGTAGGCCGGGGACTTTTCAATTGACCAGTTATAATACGGAGAAAATATCGGCTGATGAAATAAACGTAGATCCCACAAACTTTAAGTAAATATTTGTTGAATCATCAGATGATCATTCAGACTGTCAGCAAATTCTTGAAATGTAATTCAAGTGTGGTCTGGTCATCCAAGGAAAACTAATTAAGGAAAACCTGTATGACCAATAAAGTGTTTCAAGGAACTAAAACAAACAAAAAAAATTAAGAGCATCAAAAAGTGAAAATAAGAATTAGGTAACATGCCTTATCAAAATCTAAATGATTCTCTCTCTCACTTGTGCATCTCTCAGTATTTACTACGCAATATATTTACTGTGCGATGAGTCATCTGAAGCAAGTTAATAACAATCCTGAAAGACCACTTGCCTGCAAAGTGGATGTAAGGACTTAAGTACTTTAAAAGGGACAAAACAAGTTCACCCTTAAAATTTTCATCAGACTGAAATTACACCAATTGGATATTTTCATACCAAATAGACGTTTGAATTAAATAACAGAAAATCTCATATGTATTGTAATTTTGATAAATTATCTTCTGTCCAAATAACAATTTTTAATAAGACCCCAATCTTATCATTTGTTTTTATATTTTATTATTCGAACAAAGTATTAGTATCTAATTTGATATCTTATCGTTTGTTTTAAGTTTTTTTCAATATTTTATTCAGTAATTTTTAAAGCATGATCATTTGATAGTAGAATACATAGTATTTCTTAAAATGAATCGCTTGTTATAACGGTTTTCGTAACTGATTTAAAATATGTATGGTATAAAAATTATACTTCTGCTGTTCGAATTTGCCTTGGAGTTTGTAGAATGTAATAATCTATAGCTTTTTTGTAAATATTATTTATTTCATTTTGTACAGATTATTTACTTAAATGAAAACGGATAAAAAACTCATGTTACAAAGTGTCTTCTATGTGGCTCTTTCTTTCTGACGGAACTGAATATCTTTAGTATAAGAACTATTTTAATATTCGAGCATAACAGTATTTAGTGTGCTATAAGTCGACAGGATACATCTATATTAATGAATATGAATTTGCCAGAAAAAGAAAAAAAAATTACCAAAATAATTATTAGACCTAAGAACTTTATGAAGAATTAACGATTAATTTATTTTATGAAGAAACATGGCTACAAGAAAGTTTAAAATCATAAAATATCTTCTAATACATGTGGGCAGCGAATGCAGTAGACAACATTTCAAAGAATATAAAATAGCTTTCCTTTGGAATATTCAGCATATAGTAATTTTCGTTTTATAAATATTTATTTTGTGATTATGTAGTATATATGTACTAAATATTAAGGTTATTTACTAAGTTTTAGAAATTTGCTCTTTGTTTGTGTTAAAGACATTCTAGTTGAGAAGATTTGGAATTTTTAGTATACACTTTCCTGTGTTGGTATTAATATTTTGATATGAGTGTTATATGTATACTAAAGGTTAAAAGTACTAAGAATATTTTCGTTTTCTATAAATGTATCAATAGATAGAGCAAATTTGTTGTTTTAATATTTACCTATATAAGCAACCATGAGTTTTCTGGTTAATGCCACAAAGAAAAATCTTATAATTCTAGCTGTAGAACTGAGTGTTAATGTAGAGAGCACTTTACAGGTATTTAAGATAAAAAAAAAATTATCATGGAAAGTCCAAATTATGAAGAAGAATTTAAATGGATAGCTTTAATTCGCATATTTGAGGATAAAAAGAAATGAAACGGTTAGTTAGAATGAAGAATAAAATGAATGTTAGTTAAAATGAATAGGAAAATGCTAGAAAGAAATAGTTTGCATTATCTTGAGCTGCGAACACTTAATACATATATTCAATTTTAAATATAATTATATAGTACTGGAAGCTGAAGTAATATAAAATAACCAATGGTGTACAGGGTTTGCTCCATCAACACATAATAAAAGTAATGTAATGCAACTTCTCCCAAAGTATTAAAAGTGTCAAGAGATGCAATTATTTTTAAAAATATTCCAAAATAATGCAAACCTTGCCAAAATAATTAAAATTCAAAGGATTATTTTTATTAGGAATTCTTCTCCCGATATTAATTAACAAATTTCAAGAGAAGACACCGAAGGAATTAAGGCATATGATGTTATGAAGATCCTCTTAATTCAGTGTTGTAGATCAAATGATGAAAGACTCAAACAAAATATTTATTCATATCAGATGAATAATCACTCAACTTGGCGTACTTATGCACAAAATTATAAATATTTATTTTTCGGAAAATATCAGCTATCTCAAAAATAATAATTATAGCCAATTAGAAAATTTACTTGTAGCAAACTGGATTAAATATAAGATAAATGATGAATGAAAAGAGCATTTCATTGATGAGTGGTCCAACGAGGTTTTTCCTTATGACGTGGTCAAAAAATTAGATAAGTCTATTGTAAGGAAAAATAACCGCATTATAAACTCTAAAACTTTAGTTGAATATCTACATATTAAATTAATTATAAGAGCTCAAATCGTCTATCACAAGAAAGTCGAAGCCAAAAATGAGATGCTTGAAGAAATAAGTTCTTTTTAATACAGAGTATTGACCAGAATCAAGATCAAAAATTTTCTTGAGCCATATTAAATTTAATTATTGAGCTCACCACATTATGTTAAGATGTTATAATTATTACACATTGCTGTGACAACTAAGATATTATCATTGTTTATATTATTACGTAATTGTATTAACACTCTACTATTTTTACTTGTGATAAGTATATCTCAAATAGTTAAAAGAATGCTTAATTACTTAACAATTCTTCACGTTTAATAGATAATTCATAACGATTAGTAACACTTTGTTATATGTTTCTCAGAGGAATCAGAAATTCTTTGATGGTCTGTAATTATATAGTTAACATTCTTTATAATGTTTTAAATAACATTATATGAGATTTCAAATTATTAAATACAATTGGATTGAATTGTATTTCACTCAATATTTGTCTTAAAGTATTACAAAGTTAAAATTATTGTAAAAGTTATTCTTTACTATATTCTTAATCAGCTAACTATTTTTCTCTAGATACTTTATTCCAAATATGTTTCGTACTCCAAGTTACAAGAAAAGTAAAATTTGGTAAACATCAAAATTGTATTTTACTCACTATACCATAAACCTAAATGGAAATATATATATATATTAGAGTAACAATATATTAAAGAAATTTACAAATCTGTTGATTTTAAAAATTGCTATAAGCTTATTGTTTTACTTTTTCAATTTGAAGCATTATTAGTACAAAAAAATTGTCATGATAATAAAATAAATATTATCACGTAATTTTGAGATACAAGTGAATATTCAAAATCAATTGATCAATGCCTAAAGTTTATTAAAGATGAAATGACTCATTTAAAAGTAAATTTTAATTTAAATTAATATTTTTAAGATCTTCTGTACAAAATTTAAATTCTTGTTTTGATTGTGTCTTAGGATGTCGTTTTATGCAATCCAATCTCAAAGAACGATTATTTTTCTATTTGCTTTAGCAACGTCATAAAATTAACAATAATTTTAAGAAAAATAAAATTATATTGCATCAATAAAACTAAAGACCAAATAAAAGTAAATTTCCCATGATATTTATATTTGACAATGTTACGCTTGACACGATTTTTTTTAATTCTACATATACCGCGAAAATATAATTTTCTTTTTTTATTTTAAAATTTTACCTGATGTTTTGTTTCTATATATATACATATTCTTTTGTAAGTTTTTTTCATATAACTGAGAATTTTCCTATATAATTTTCTGGATGTAGTAGAGAGCTAAAGTTTTGCAGGTATAATGTTTACTTTTAATGATACATAAATTTAGACAATTTTGTTTCTAATAATTTTCATATTCATTTTAATTTTATAAGATATATTTTTCCCAATAAAATATTATTTTTAGAATAATTTATATGAAAACAATTACATATCTGTTAATACGAAAAAATAATAAACTTGGCAATTTTTTAAGTAAAATATATTTTACTTAAAATAATTTTACATTTCATATGACATTCAAGAACATGTAACCAATGTATCAAATAGGTTCCAAATTATTTTTCTTACTTATTGGTGAAGTGTCTTTAGAACTCATAAAATATATGTACCTAGGTAAATTAAATATGTAAAGAAGGAGCTTAAAACGATATTTTATTTTAAAATTGATGTACATAAACTTATTTTCATATTTCAAAACATTACAAATAGCTGAATATTTAAGAAAAGAATCAAAATCAAACGATTAAAATAGATAAAATTTAGAAGAATATTCAACTGCTTATTCTTTATTTCCTTTTAATTGCAAACGCAATTTCGGAAGTTTTAGTTTCTATTTCCCAATTACTTACATTTTTAATATCCACCAAGAAAGTATTAAAAATTTCCTATAAAAAACGGAGCAAAGACAGCGTATTATATTTGTTTTGGGAAAACAGAGTATATATCGCTATTAATCAACAAGTAGGTCATGAAGATAACTACGTTTCCTTTCTCAGAAAATACCGGGGGAAAACTATAAAAGCAATTTTTAGTATAATTTCTTTTTCACTTCCTTTCCTTCAAGAATCTTACTCTGCAACAGGGTAAAATAAAAAGAAAATAATACTCTTTTCTAAGGTGTGTGTTGAAAGTGCTTTTTGCGAGAAAGTTAAACTTTATTGACTTCCATTATAGATACGCCAGTGATGCAAGTGTAAAGTTAAGCCCTGCATGTCTCAGCAGTAAAGCCTGGCTGTACCGGATTAATATAAGTCTGGAATTTACTTAACTTCTTACTATGTAAACATTCAGCAATTTATGGAAGATAAGTGCTACTGGAAAATTCAGATTCTTTTGAAGAACACAACATGAATTATTTTATTGGAATGGTTTCCTAAGTTGGTTTCTAATTCAAATTAAATTTCTAAGTAATAATAGGATACAAATTTAAGAATTATTATTGTTGTCCTGAAGAATTCTAAGGTTATCCCCTTTATAAATCAAGAGTCGTTATAAAAGATTTTATTGGTAATGATTGAAATCTGTCATCCACCCACACCAATATATGTATATATATATATATATATATATATATATATATATCTGTGTGTGTATGTACAAATATATATATACGCACACACACACACACACACACATATATATATATACATATAAATTTTTATGAAAAGATGCAATATTTAAAATGAAATGAGAACATGTCTACGCCTTTCGAAAAGACAGTTCCCTTATTTTAACATACGAGATAATAACATATATCACATCAGTAATTTTGAAAAAGCAGTTATGCCTTTCATATACGCTTCTGTAAGAGGGAGTAGCGCAGAGACAGCATGAATGTAACGTGAGCATTTTCCCCATAGACAATTGACCAGTACAAAATCATTAGCACTCCTCCATTGGCAGCTGCAGGAAGTGGTATCCCTTTATTTACTGCTTTAAAGAAGTTTCATGATTGCAGCCAGAATAGGAACAATAAGTACTTCTGTTTTCTTCTCGTGCACTCTTTTTCAATATGTTGAACATTTAAGTCCGTATGCATTTACTTAAAGTTTTTTATTCTTTGATGAAATTAATTTTTCTTGCGAGTATAACTGTCTCTTAGAAAATTTTTCATCTTTTCTGATTCTCTAAATCACACTTACTATATATATATATATATATAATTATCCTTTAAGTTCCTTTTATTATTTAAACTTTTGGTAGAAAGTTATTCCCTTTCTTTGTAATTTACATTGTTTTGCTTGTGGTTGAATATGATTTCATGCCGTTTAAAGTAAATAAAATGTGTAACTAAAATATATTTTTTTTTGTATGTAAACATATTTCTAAATTTTAAACCTATCTGTAACTTTTTTATATTTTCCGAGCCTTTGGCACATAACATATATTTATTCCTAGACATTACGTTGTTTTGAAGCCAGAAATTATTTTATTTTCAGAACAAAAAATAAATGAAAAAATATTGTATACATGTATTAAATAAATACATATTCATTTAGAACTTTTGTCTTTTTGAAATAATGAAAGTTTTAAAATGTATTTGCCTTCTAAACATGAAAAGAAGAGATATATTTACTCTTTCCTTAAACAGATATTCCGCTTTGCTAATGATATTACTTTTGTTGACTGTTTGTGAATGCTCGGTGCAATTGAAAATGACAGTGAGGACATTTATGAAATCATTTTGCTATCTGAATTGCTACATTATCCTGGTAAGCATTTTTCTTCCGCCATGTTTTATATTAAGGTTGGATAAACTAAATTACGAGAGATGTTCATTTCCCTTGTAATACAATGGAGCTCAGGGGAGCATTATAAGGAATAGTCGGATTTTCTTTGTGACGTTTATGTAATAATGTAGTTGTTCTGAAACGTTTAAAGGGGGTCTGTTTGTATTTCTCTAAATGTCGTATACTATTTAGAAATAAATATATGATACACTATTTTCCTTCCAATTATTTTATGCTTCGAAGTATTTGAATGGATTTTTATATGTGTGGTGTTCCAAATAATCCTAAGGTACATTCATAAATTCTGGATTAACGCATTTAAATATTGTTTGCTAATAGTTCTGTAACTAAAGGAAGTTAAATTATTAAGAAGAATTTCATCCAATGTATAATTTGTTGAAATTTGAAATTACTCTGAGTAAGGATTGTATGCCTAAAATAAATAAATATTTAATAGGTATTTTTGTTTTTGTGTTTTTTGTACGAATATTTTTGATGAATTCGAGATTATAACTTGTATATATAGTTAAAAAGAATTACTTTCATAATCAGACGTCTGCACTTTTTATATTTTTAAAATTGTTTCCAGAAGACTATCACATTATTATATTATTATTAGCCAAAAAATATTTGCAATTTTCATAATGCAAAATTTTATTTTTTCACATATATATTATAACTAAATATTTCCTGCATTAAGATGTTTTTTGTATACATAACATTGTAGAACATTTTGAAGCACGTAATCTATATCGGTTTTTCAGTGAATATTTCAAAAGTTAGAATTAAATTTCTCAATTTCCTATCATAACGCAAATATGTATGTACATGAAAATAATTCGTTACTTCAATTGCTTTCTCAAGGTATTATATTTAAAAATATAAATTAAAATTATTATTGTATAGAATTTTCGTTGTTATATTACAAAATCTATTGTTATATTCATATAAAACGAACAACAGTAGTGAAATTGTGTTTATTTAAAAATATCAGTCCTTTAGGTATTTGTTTCGAAGAAGTTTATTTATTTTAACATTCTTATTTATTTTTTAAGAAACATTAGTTAATGAATCTATACAAAAATATAGGCCCAAAATGTATGAGACTATCATAATAATTGATAGTTCCACTCCTTTCCAGTTACATACATTGTAAAGGATAAATAGTCCAGCATAAACATATCATTACGACTATCACCAGCTTCCTTTAAATTGCTAGATTTATCGGAATCTCTTTCATATAAAAAATGTAGAACTGTCCAAAAACAAATGAGAAGAAAATCAAATGCTCTCTGGGAGAGAAAAAAATGGGAATAACCGATATCGCCATCAAAAGCAGACAACTTAAAAGAAAGGAATTGGCGCAATGTCGTTACGAGCAAAAAAAAAAAAAAAAAAGAGAGAGAGAAATTCCTTTTGAACTGAAAAATCAATCACTCAAAAGGTCACAGTTAAAAAAGAAGAAAATGCATCAAAGTTTCTAAAAAATTAATTGGCAACTTTATCAAAGGTGAGTTGAAAGCGAGTTAAAAAATTAATAACAGTGATTAACACTTATGAACGGAATAAAAATATATATTAATCTAATCATTGCTAAATTTATATTTTTTAAAAGATAACAATTACTTCAACCCAATAAATTAATTAACAAACATTTACGTTATTAAACGTTTTTGTGGTATAAATATTTTATTATGCAATAATTTTCTATACAGTAAGAAAATCTAAGCTCCATCAAAAGAAATATAAACATAATATCTATATATAGGAAATTTATATGTATATTTTAAACTGGAACCTTTAAGAGGCCACAGGATCCGATTATATATATAATATAAACGTTTTTTATATATATATATAAATAGTATTCATATAAAAATACTTAAATATTTCAACTTTTTGTTTTTTATACCCTTAAACATAAGCATTTTCCAAATAAAATTTGAATGTGATTAGTTGCTACAAAGAGTTCCAAAATATTTATACTGTAAACGGATAATTTTGATATAACATTATGAAGAATTCCTTTAGTGATAGCTCACTCCTTTATGGGTTATATGATTAGGAATAATAACTCAGTTAATGTGCTGTTTCAAAACAAAGCTACACTCTTCAAAAATCAAATTTTTTTTTCAAAGTATTAGATACAACTTTGAATAAGAATGGTTCTGCTTAAAATCCACTAATTTAGAGATTTACGGTTATAAGAAGACCGTACATCTGCAATTAGAAAAACATTTTCTCATTAATTTGTGAACCTATAATTTTAATTCTGTAAACAGTATAGTTTAAGTATGGATATAAAGGAATACGATATTATGTTCGTACCTTAAGAAAATCAATCAAAATCAAAATCTATACTGTTTTACAGAAAATAAAAATAAAATAAACGATTGAAAATCCCTTTAAAATCTACACAAAACACAGAATAGCTTTCAAAAATATTTAAAAAGCTTAAAAAGGATAAAAAATAATTTGATGTGTGAAAGAAATTATTAATTCTATCGCACTTAAGAAGTTACTATATTAAAACTACTCCTAGTTCAGAAATATATTTTTCATTTAAATACTTTTCAGAACTGATACTTGTAAATTTCAAATTAAATAAGTAAATTACAAGTAGTAGACATTAAAAAAAACATTTATACAGATTAAATTTTAGAGAACATTTTAAAAGAATTTTTATTAATATGTGTACATGTAAATTATCCATAATAATGTATCACTATTCTTTATTCACTTATTTAATAAAAATAAATGAATAATAGCGATATCTTATGATATTAAATGTCTTGAAAATGTGATAAAAATTGGTAAACAGCCATAGAGTTAAAAATATATTTGTCATTACAACGATTATTTTTAGTAAATGTAATTATATATAATTCTCGATCAAAACATAATATAAAGCTATGAACTGATAAAGAATGAATGATATAGAACACTCATGTTAGCATCTTGTGAGCATTTGGTACATTTAACTACGGAAACCTATATTTTATTTTAGAAAAATTAACTGATTTTATCATTTATTTTATAATGAAATTTATGTCATTATTTTATTTTAAAAAGAATAAACAACATTTATACACATTACAGACTGCATTTTTGTAATATAACAAGAGATAAAATCTCATTTCTTACATTTATAAGTTTCTCATCAAAAGCTCAATAGGAGATGGTGTACTCAGAAACTTTCATTTAACCTATGAAATACGAATTGATAAATTCAGTTTCATTATCTTACACTTAATTATAATAAAACAATCAATAGACAGGTGTAATCAGAATCTTAGTTTATAAGAGATCTCATAATAATGCACTAAAAAGTTTTAATAATGAAAAATGTTGAAGATTAATGTAAGGCATAAGCAAATATTTAGATTTGCAATTCCTTTTTTAAGACGTACAGTATGCTTAAAAAAAAAAATAAATAAACAAATATAATTTTATATTGCGCTTTACATCTAAATGAAATCTTAAAGAAACATATTTAAAGATTATGAGGAAAATGATCGATTATCTAAAGACATATCTTCAAAAAAAATCTCATATTTTAACCAGAAAAATTTTTGAAATCTGCTGTATACAGTTTGCAAAAAGAACAGATTAATACATTGAATATTATTAGGTCACTTTTATCAATAAATATAATGACAATTAATGCAGAAAAAATATTTTCCTACTGTTCTTCATTCACAAAATCATTAACTTTTCAGTCACAAGGGTTTTTATTCAGTCATTTAGTTACAAAATTTAACATACCTCTTAAAAATAACAAATTCTTATGTGAACACAGGAACTGAAAAGATATTTGTAATTTTTTTTTATTTATTTTAACAAACTATTTTTTTATTATATTGAAATACAAATTGCATTCACACATATTTACTTTAAAAAAAAGAGAGATTTTGATTTGATAAACGAAAATAAGATTCACAATTAATGAAACACATATGACACAAAAGTGTACTTACACATCCAGGAAAAAATATATTTAGCCTAATTTATTCAAATCAAATTAACTTAATTTCTTGCATCTTTTTCTGGGGAATCAATGATGACTTCTAAACATTAAGATAATAATAATTTACGTTGTTGTAGCAAAATATTAGACCAAACTTTTAACTATGCATTTTTTAGAAATCTTTATTTTACACTCTATATTGCGTACCTTTTACTTCATCGGTAAAGTCTATCCTACACGTGAAATCAAATATACCGACTGAGGTAAGGTATAGATTTTGGTTGGTATTTTGTAAGCAAGTCATTATTTCTCAATTTTTATTGTGTGTTTGGAATCATACTGTGCTTAAAGATTCACAATATTTCAAATTGTAACCAATGAACAGATACTAAAGCTTTATATTGCAATATATTCAAGTATTTTAAACGACATATTGTACCATCAAAGAAAATGAATCTCCCAGCATCAGCATCTGACTTTAATTTCCAAATTACGATTCTTCTTCTACTATATTTCACTGTATAAATGACATTTATTAGTTTCAATTCTTTTTTTCTCCTCCACCAAATTTTAAAACATCTATCACTTCAGAAACACCTGTAATATCTCTCATTGATAATGAGGACACTTTTACAATTTTGAAAATTTTTATCCAAATATTTTTTAGTAAAATTCAGTCTTTTTCTTTGATTCTCTGCAGATATCGATGGTTTTTCTTCTCCGAGATCCCTCAACAAAGCTTTTACTTAGGAGGAATTTTCCAACTATTTACTTTTTTATCAATGTTAGTCATGGTTGACCAACACACACGATTTATTAAGTTGCATATAACTTCGGATGTTGAGTTGTTTTTATTAACGTTATAATTAAAGCAACAAGACAACTATCGGCAACGGTCCTCGTAATATTGAACCTTTTTCAAGTGACGAGGAAAACACTAGAGCTGGCACTCATTTTCCCCACCCTCCAATCCAAATCATACCAATGGAGTTACTTTGTGCCACGACAGATTAAACAAGCATCAGCCTAAGCTACACTTGCGCATCAAGACTCGAAACTACGATTCGAAGAAAATCAAAGGCAGCGACACCATGGTCATGACCAATAGGGCCAGCTATATAATTTCCAAGTTTAACTAGTTTTCGTCATTTATTAAACATATATTTCAATGAAATCTTTAGTCGTCACTCTATAACAAAACAAATGAAGCACCAAGAAAGATTTGCTCGATTGTAATGAAATTTCGTATGCAAAGTCATTTGAATCGAAAGTGCAATTGAATAAAATCCCATGTCTAATGAATGAATAGCAGGAGCAACAGCGCATCGGAATTGCATATTCAGCAGGTCTATATAAGAAACTATTCTAAATCTGATGGCCATATTTTCTATTGCAATGCGATTTAGAATGCCTTTCAATGACTGAAAAATAAACTCACCGGAGGATTAGAGCTAATTACAAGCAACTGTCTGAGTTTGACAGAGTTTGTATCATTGGATTAAAAGAGGTAATTTGGGCATATCGGAAAATCATTCGTAATATGGGTCGAAGCAATCGACGATTAGAAGATGCTGTCAAGAATGTGTTGACAATGTGGTAGAATCTACCTAGGGCCACAGCAGATCTGAAGGACAGAGTGATTCTCAGAACAGCAGTGAAAGCACTTGATTCATCGTTATCAACCATCAGACTTGCGACCTGCACACGAGTGTCCACCATGACCATTCACAAAAGGCAAATAGAGTGAAATCTACGCTGGTACTGAAAGCTATTACACCTGCCACTCATGTCTGCACACTGTCGACCCAGACTGATCTGGTTAGAATAATGCTGACCGGGGACGTAGAGTGTTTAGCAACAAATTCCGCCTCCAACTGTGTCCTGACGATCATCGAAGACGTGCCTGAAGAGGCCCAAGGCAGCGAGCCGATCATGCTTTCACTATTGTATGCCTCACAGACCCTCAACCAATAGTTATGGTTTGGGGTGCCATTTCCTTTTGATAGCCGGACCCCTTTGGTCGTCATTTGAGTTCCACTTATAGCACAGCGGTACGTCGACACCATTCTGAAACTTGTTTCACTACAGTTCCTTTTGCAGTTTTCTTGCCATATTTCTTAACAAGATGAGGGCCAGACCACGTACGGCACATGTTACTATGTACTGTCTTATAGCTTGTCAAACACTTCCTGGGTCAGCCAGACCTCTCTCCAATTGAGCAAGTCTGGGATGTGATGGGAAGTCGACTGCATCTACTAGGGAATTTTTATGATCTAGTCCTACAATTGGAACAAATTTGGCAAGAAATTTGGCAAGAGACCATTCAGGAACTTTATCATACTATGCAATGTCGTGTGGTACCTTACATGCAGACTAGAGGTGAGTCAATATATTTTCGAGCTCGATATTTTATAACTATGTAACTCTGAAATAAATCATTCAATATTTCTGAAATGTGAACCATTTTCTTTGCTTTACAAAATTTTCCTATCCGCCAATTTTTGTCTCCATCAGACAAATCTTTTTCGTGCGTCCTTATTTATGTTATAGAGTATATATATATAGAGAGAGAGAGAGAGAGAGAGAGAGAGAGAGAGTGAGGGCCAAAATTGTGGATACTTTTGAAAATTTTTGTGATTTTTTTTTAAAATTGTATGCTTATAAGAAGTGGTTATATTTCACAAAATGCAAAGTTGTATTTATCATTTTAATGAGACATTAATTTTGAATTCATTTAAAATATTAAAAGTTAGATATTTGCAATACAAAAAAAGATATACGTACTTTAATCTAAAAAACGAACACAGTTATAAATTGTTTTGTAATGTTTACCTTCCCTTGCCAATCACTGATCTGGATGTGGCAACCAATGAAGTTTACTGCCAATTAGGAGCTGACATTATGTTTACAATTGAAACAACTCATTACTGAGATTTGTTCTGTTAAAAGAATACTGTATCTTATGTAATTAAATTACAAGTAGGAATTGCAAAAAAAAATTAATATTTATACAAGAAGCTTTGTTTTAAGTTTGGTTTGGTTTTATTAACATAGCACTAGAAGCAAAACGAGGTCTATTATTAATCAAGAAGCAAAGAAATTGAATAAAAGAGCATATTGGACACCAAGAAAGTGAAGTAAGATTAATGTGTTGAGAGAATGTGGTCTTACCTATGTTGAAAGTGCAAGAAGATGGGTAGTTCAGTAACTACATCAAGAGTCCTAAAGTTTTATTTATAATATCCGGAGTCTAATTAAATAAAAAACAAAACATGAATAGGTCATGAAAGGGCATCACATTTGTTGATGATAGAAGAATGAAAATACTATGTCTCCCAGGTCGAAGAATGTCATCAAAGGCCCTCAGATTTGTTTTGAAAGATGCTGGCTTTTCTGTCATTTTAAGAACAATAAGGATAAGAATAATAGATGTTGGATCAAAAGGTAGAATTCCAAGAAAGGAGCCTCATTTAAATTTACAGAAGCGCAAGAAATGAATATATTGGGCAAAGGAAGACATTAATTCGACAGAGAATCAGTGGTCACAAATTATATGGAGCGATGCAACTAAGACATCGTTATTCGGTAGTGATGGGTAAAAATATGTAAAACGTAGAATAGGAGAAGAACTACATTCTGACTGTACTCAAGCAAATATTAAGAACCCACTTATTGTAAGTATTTAGTCGCGCATGTAAGCAGGTGGTACTGGTCGCTTTCAAGTTATCGATGGGACACTGAATGCCAGAAAATACAGTGACATTATTCTAATACCAAATCTTCTAAGTTCCATCAGGAATCTCTTTTCCAACAATACATCGTTTATTTTTCAGCAGGATTCTTCTCATTTTTTCACACCGCAAAAATATGCAAAGAGTGGTTACGTTTAAAGACCATTGAATTGTTGTCCTAGTCAGAAAACATTCCTCACCCTAATCCTATCTAAAATTTGAGGCACCGATTGAAACCTCTTCCTTGAATGACTCAAAAAAGTTCAAAAACAAAAAAGGGAACTATTTGAAGATATAATTGTATCCTAGTATCATGTAACAACGAAAGAAAACCTTAAAACTATCGTCAGTTCAATGTAGCATCGATGTGCAACTGTAATAAAAAAATAAAGGCTACTGTACAAGTATTTATAAAACACTATAATCATCAGTACCTAATGTATATAGCTATTTATTGCTGTGTAACTCCTTTTGTGTTGCAAATAATTGAATTTGTTTTTTGAATTAAATTGAGCACAATATATTCTTTAACGTGATATATATGACTTTGCACTTAAAGAAATGTTACGTTTTCTATACGCATACAAAGTTCAAAAACAAAAATTTCGAACATTATCCTCAATTTTTGGCCACCACTGTATACACACACACACACACACACGTATATATATATATATACAGGGGCTGGACAAAAATATGGAAACACCTTTTAAAAAACATGTTTCTTTGCTTAATATGGTGTAGGAAACCCGTTGGCATCCAAAACAGCTTGCAGTCTTCTCGGAATGGATAAATACAATTCCTGTATGTGTGCCAAGGGAATATTATACCATTCTTCCTGCAAAACGGTGGCAAGTTCAGATAACGATGTTGGCGGTTGATAACGAGAACGCACTTTCCGTTCCAATGTAGACCACAAAGGTTTGATAATATTCAGGTCTGGTGACTGTGGTGGCCAGGGGAGATGGGACAAATCCTCCTCGTGCTCAGAAAACCAGTCCTGGACAATGTGAGCTGTGTGAACAGGGGCTTTGTCGTCTTGGAAGACACCATCACCATCGGGGAACAAAGTTTGTACCATGGGATGAACTTGATCTGCCAAAATGTTCACATAAGTCTTGGCAGTCATGTGCCCTGACACAGTTATCATGGGGCCAGCAGAGAACCACGATATGGCTGCCCAAACCATAACAGAACCCCCGCAATGTTTCACTCTTGGCAACAAGCAGTCTGTATTATAGGCTTGAGATGGCGTTATCCAGACGTAAACTCGGCCAGAAGTGGGAAACAATGTGAAAGAAGACTTGTCAGACCATATTACACGCTTCCACTGCCCTATAGTCCAGGCTTTATGACTTAAACACCACCTTTTCCTGTTACGGGCATTAGCATCACTGATGAGTGGCTTCTCAATTGCAGCACGGCCAGAAATTCCCTGTTTATGAAGCTCCCTTCTAATTGTTTTGGTACTCACAGGGTACTGTAACACAACATTCATTTCAGCAGTAACTTTTGCAGCTGTGGTCTTCTTATTTTTCGTCACAATTGCCCTTAATGATCGTCTGTCACGATCACTCAGCACACACTTTCGTCCGCGCTGTGATTTAGCAGATGATGTTTTATTGGCATATGGCTTTCATGTGACTACTTTAACTTTTCGGTGTAAGCCTCTGGACGCTGTCCATAAATCAAGGAGACCAACGGAAAAAAAACATTTTTTAACTCTTAACATGAAGAAAAACCATTTAGCACGGACAAAAAAAAGATAAATCTTGGATTCCTGGAGACTGGAAGAAAGTAGCTTTCAGAGATGAAACTCATCTATTTGTACTCGCATACATTTCAGATGTTTTGAGACGAAAGGTTTGTGAACCTTTGAGACAGGACCATACCCAACAAACTATAGCCATATGTTTTGGGATTATTTCCCCCAAATGGCATTGGAAACGTAAATCCTTTTCAGGGCATGATGAATTTGACTAACTACATCGAAATATTAAGGCATAAGATTGTTTCATTCATGAAAGACTTTAGCGGAACATTTCAACATGATTTGGTTCCATGTTACAATTTAACTCTGATAAAGACTTTTATAATGGAAAATTAAATTAAAGCATGTGATGGGCATGGAAATTCGCAAGACTTAAATCTCATTCAGAGCTTGTGGAATATTGTAAAGAGGCATTTAATTAAGATGGAATGTACAACAAAAGAATGGATGTTAAACAAGGCATTTCAAGTGTGGTTTCATGATGATGAGCTCAAGAGTATGTGTATTAATTCAGTAGAATCAATGGAAAAAAGTTTGGTAGGGGTAATTTCTGATAAGAGAGGAAATACGTCGCAGTAAAAAGTATATTAAAAGTAGAATGAATAAAAGTACTGTTTTCTAACAAAAGTTATTGTTTTTTACTTTGTCCCCATTAATTTGCGCAGGTATGTATACATAGAAAAAATTTACTTTTTTCTAACATAAGCTAGAAATATACATATAAAAAGGTATAATGTTTGGCAAACTGGTACTCTTACACATTTAGTCAATCGATATTTGTAAAGCACACACTTACATATTTTAGATATTCAAGAAATATTCCGTACACTTCCACGTGCTAATCACATATACACACACACACACACATATATATATATCCGTAATTACTGGTATAAGTATAAACATACATTATTTTTTTTTCAAATTGTGGAATTGTATTTTTTATTTTATTTCCATTATTCTAAATTTTGCTTTCCTTTCACTTTACTTTCTCTTAAATTGTTCGGTCCTATAATAATTAGTTTTGAGTTTCTGGACTTTCAGTTGCAAAATTTTTCAAATTATGGAATTGTATTTTTTATTTTACTTCCCAGCTGTAATCCTTCATCTTGTCTATAAGCACACTGAAGGCCTACCTAGAGGATGAAAAATAATTTCTTTCGAACAATATTTTTTAAATAATTTTGACATAAAGGCAGGGCCACTGTCAGAAATTATTCTTTGTGGATTGTAAAATGTTTTTTTTTCTGTATTTACAGTTATGGTAAAGCTTCAGCGTGATACCACCTTCATGAATATAACCACACGACATTTTTTAAAACAATTAAGATTCCTAACAGTGTATTAGAACTTCATTAGAATTACTTCTGAGGATCTTAAATTATCGACTTAATTAGATGTATAGAAGTAGACAAATTTTGACTCTAAACTATCATTGACTCGAACATTCTCAAACGTTTAAGAGACATTGATAAAAATGCTGTAAATCATTAAATTACGGGTGTTTTCATTCTATTGGATCCTTGTTTTTCTATAAATTCTGTGATGAATTTGCCATTAGTTATGATTATTATTACTATTATTATATTTATATTTTGTTGAAGTGTAATGGTTAGAGCGAATGAATGATTAATAAATCAATAACTCGAGCTTATACTTTATGATACTTTTAATTTTAGATAATCTTATATTTTTTTCAAAATAAATAAAATCAATGCTGATGTCAAACTGGATTTATCATTTTATCCATCTTAAGTAAACCTAATTAAAATCTAAAATATATTCCAATGAAACAGAGAAAGAAAATAAATTATATATTTTATTATATATTTATTAGTTATATTGTTTGATAAGAATCAAACGCTTAAAAATGTATAGAAAATATTTATATTATTCTTAATTCAAAAACAAAAAATAAGTTAATATGCATTTAAATATTAAAAAAAAAATTCCTTAAATTATCATTTATATGTATTCAGGTTACCTAAATTTATTTTCTGAAAACTAATTAAAAATATAAAAATAATAAAATAGATTAATTCTTAAAATTACGAAATAGAACATTTAGTCTTCTATTTTGTTTCTTGCATTTTATTTCTATTGCTTTTATCTTAACGATTTTTATTTTTTAATGTTTTTAATTTTAACTAAAAATATATTTCTTAATTTAGGTTTTGTTTTTTTCAATTTTTTTTTTATCTTAAAATTTCTAATTCTGATTCTTAGAGTAGGATACATCATTTTACTTAATGTTTTGTGTTTTGCCTAAAATTGTAAGCATAAAAAGAACGATTCTTAGAATTCGAAAAAGTTTTAATTTAGTTTTATGTTTTAATTTTATATTCATTTTTAGGTTTTAGTTCTTGCTATTTTTAGGTTATATTTTACATATATTTTTGTATTTCATTATAGTTTTTCTGATATGTTTTCTTTCGTCTTATGATTGTGTTGGTCACCAACCGTATTTCCTTGTTTCCTTCTGTTAGAATTTTGCCTTCGTATAATTGAGGTCTACTGATAGCGGAGTTTTGATCAATGAAACATGTTTAAGAAGATTCCACTAACGTAATGTAATGACATTCTTCAATACTCTATTCTTTTTTTTTCATTTATAAATTTTTATTTAATCTTTTAAATAACCATTTATATATATATATATATATATACAAATACGTATACGCACTGGTGTTGAAAATTAAGAGAATTCGTATATTTTGTCGAATTTCATGAAAAGAACTGAACGGAATGTAAAATTATTGTTTCGAAATAAAGAAGCAAATCATGTACGTCGATTACGCTAGCTTATACGTTGGTGTGAGTGGAACTGGTTGAAAAACAGAATTTATAAGCTTGCGTGCCAAAATCCGCATTTCGTTCGCTATCAGGTTTCGCCAAATTTATTGGTGTTTTCTTGCAACAATCATTTAAATTGATATTAAGACAGTAAAACTGAGAAACCACCAACTTTTACATGTTAGAATAAGGTAGCGAACTGTCAGTAGGTTAGAAAAAGGCCAGTCTTAAATCCAGATTTGCAGAGAATTCGATTTACCTCCCAGTGGGAATTTTACTGGATCTCTAGATGTTAAACGATATTTAATAGTTCTAAAGGCTCTTAATATTAACGCAGTTAATATGAAGAGTGAGGGAATACCAATGAGAAAGGTGGGAAAGAGGTTAGTAATTCATTTATAAGTATGACCGTTTAATAAGTTACTAAAAGTTTATGTAATGTCTAGAAAAAATGGCTTCTGCAGAAAGTTTACTTTGAATTCCACAGAGAATAATTTCAGTTGGATTTAGTAAAGACTAAATAATAGAAATCCTTTTGGCAAAACTATACTAATTTAGAATCATTAAATCAGGGGGAAAATGTATCTTCTCACAATGATTTATTCAGTTAATCAGGAGTAGATTTGAGATAAAGTAGCCATTGGCCTGTAAGACTATTTGAAAAATGAGCACTTTTTTCCCTCGGTTTATATGGAATCATCTGCTGTCTTCTCCTGTTCAACATCTGAACACCCATTATATTTAGTGTTTTCGTTGTCTGGATAAATGTAAGGAGTCTTCCCTATAGCAATACGATGAACAGAGAATTGGGGAGGCTATCATCACTACAACATTTCCCTGCCCCACAAATGCTAGCTTCCTCGCAAAATAAACCTTTCATTTTCAGTTAATTATACTTTTAATTGAGATATGTAATAGATAATAGATTCCAATAATGAATTTATTTCATACTTAACTTCAAAAATAAATTTTAGCATTAAATGAATAAATATCGTACAATGCTTCTGAGTGAAAATATCCTTGTGGTTTTGCTTTTTCTAAACAAATACCTATTTATTTTACAATTTCTGGTGTTTCGATTTGTTTACTAACTACATTCTAATAAGCCTGCGTATTTTGTGCTATCAATTGCCGTATTTTTCACTTCCTATTTCGACAATTTTATGCATTTTATTCGAATGATTTCTTGTGTTATTTATTTAAGGTTCTAATGCTATCTCTATGAAGGTAGTTCTTTGAAATGTTTCATACCTCTAACATTTTAGACAATTTTTTATTACGTATTTAGCACTTTAATGTTCAAATTCTTGCAGTTTTGGTAGGAAATAGCATTCCTTCTAACATTTGATTCTTCACATCTTGTATTAAATATATTTGACGGAGGAGTCATTCAAATAATTCCAAATTAGAACATGTATAAATATCACACCAAGATATTAGACACTACACATTCTGTTGAAAAAATTATCAAAAAAATTAAAAAGAATTTTAAGTAAAGGTATACGAGTATATCAGCTGACAACCTGACAGCTAATAAAATAATAAACAAAAATGTCCGATGAAAAGTGAGCATACATGTTAACTTTTTCGGCGATTCTTCTCTCGTCAAATTCATACTTTACAGTGTGTTACCTCGTTCAGAGCGGTAGCAAAAGGACTTCACTTCACTTCAACTACAATTCACTTAGATTTCCTTTCCTAGAATTTCCGATTCATTCTCATAGTGGTAGAGGGACGGCAAGTTTGAATGATGAGTGATCACAAACCAGCACATATATTTGCATGTGTTTAACAAACTGTTTAGAAATCCTTAACATTAAATGTATCCTAATTACTAATAACCTTACTATCATATCGCCAGTATTTAATTTTGTTACCTTCTTTCATTTTTTCCTTATTTTTCAAATTTAATTTCCTAAATTTCTTATATATTTAGATCCAAATAAAAAGCTTTTGTTGTCGAAGGAGTCTTGAAAATCACGGATTATGTAGACAATAAAGGATGATTCCTCTATAAAACACCGTTAGATATTCTTTCCGTAACAAAAATTCACTCCTGAAAAGAATAATCTCATTTGTGATTTATTTTTTAAAATTTCAATAGAATTTATTTTTCGTCTTCATCTACATTTTCTTCGTTTTGAATTTTTTATGACATTTTAAATTCCACAGTAAGGTAAAAATTATTCTTTCAGCTATATCTCTCTTTACGCTTTCAAATTCTAGATAATAAAAAATACCTGCCACTATCAGTTCATTATCAAAAACTATTATACTTAATAATTAATTTCTTAAGTACATTTATTATCACAAAGATTTAAAAATCAAAATCTTGGAAATCTCGTAACATTTGTCTATTATGATAATTTCCTTTGTACTCTTAAGTTATTTTATGTATTATCTTTTTAGATAATATAGAAGTAACTCAAAATCCTTTATTGAAATATTAAATAGTTCCATCTTAAAAAAAAGTCACACCTTTTAAACTAACGTCACATGATTCTATGTTTCGACTCTAGTGCCGTATAATAACCTCTGCTCTGCTTAATGGCTATATTCACAAGCTGTAACTAGCCCACAACAGCACTTCCGCATCTTACAGAACAATAAAGCAGTTCCTTGGACTTTGTAATGCATATGAAACACTAATAAAATTTAAAAGTGGAAGACTTTTTAATATGATAGATGAATACTGTCCTCTCATGTACTGAAAAGCTGCTCATCACAGTGTTTTATGCATTTACTCACTTTTCTAACATTTCAACTTTCACATAAAATAGCATAGTGAGAAAATACATAACGCGGTGTGAGCTTTTACATTAAACTTATATCTCGGCCAGAGCCCCCCCCCAATTTTGTGAGAAAGTTTAATTATATTTATTCGTAGGTATGACACAACAATTGCATTATTTACAACAGGCGGATATTAATTTCAATCCCATAGAGTGGAATTGCGATGCACACTTTCCAGAGGATGCACATCTTTCCCCCTTCATTTAAGCAAGAGACCGTATTTGCAGGTAACCTTTCATCTTTTGATCTGTTTTGTCTGCCTGGGTCTCTTTTGTCCCATACTCTGGTTGATGGAGAATATTATTTCCTTCATTTTCTAAAAATATATCTGTGGATGCAAAAGAGTAAATAGAAAATTTAAAATATGAACCGCAGATTTTTTTTTTAAAAAAATAACAAATAATTTTAGCTGAACGTTGATAAGCATTACATAAGAAGTAGTTATTATTATTATTCTATTATTGTTTGACAAAATCAAGTATTTAAAATGTCTAATCATTGAAACTTTTAACTTTAGGGCCATCTTAATTTCTTTAAAACGTTATAAAAGCTTATACGACTTTTCAGTAAATTGCTTAGATATTCTAATCATATCTGTATGCATTTACTAAATTGGAACACGTTCAATTTGCGTCAATTTCGTTTGTCTACTTAAAATTGAGATGGAGCGAAACACACTTTGAATAATAATGCTATGAAATTAGGGTAGGAATTAATGTAAAACTGGAGTATAATAGGTGCATATTCTGAAATTAGATATGTTGCCCAAAAAACATGTTTTATGGTTGATTTAGACATACCTGAAGAATGATTACCCTTTTACCTCGTAACCATATATATAATACATAACTAAAAAAGACAAGTCGCTGTGGAAATAAAGCAATAAAAGACCAAGGTAAAAAACAGGTAATTTAATTAAACATCTCACCTAAAATATAGTAAGAAAAATTTCAAGAAATTGAAACAACACTTTAATGCAATTCTGTACCCATAAAAATTACTTCTTTTCGAATCATGAAGGAATCGATTTTTCTGAATGAATCGGGTTTTTCATGAAAGAATCGAATTATCTGCTTTCTGGATTTTCCTCTGCTATTTTTTGAACTATTAAGTACATGATACACTGTTTACTAACGAATTTTATAGAATCTCCATGTTAGAATAGATATAATGTATATATCCATTGTGCATTTTAAAAAACATTTGCAAACTCTTACAGTTTAATTAACAATATATGCCATGGATTTCCTCAAAAGTACCGGGGACTTGAGCAGTATTCGTTTTTCCTTATCAATTTCATAATTCTAATTTCGTATCCTTACACATATTTAGAAATATGAAATCAAAATACGAATCATGAACGAATATTTTATTCTAAGTCATATTTATAGATAATTTCTTCTAGATATGTTACTTTAAGGCTTCAGGATGTAAGCTGCTCGATAAAATGAATATTAACCAAGGAGATAATACATCAATAATTTATTATACATAACATGTAAAATTCGTATACGTTTTAAAGAATAAAAAATCATACACTTCAGAATTTAATCAACACGGTAAGACATGAATATTTCCGTGAAATTTCATTCTTACGTGTTTCTTTCTTTTGTATTATTTTATCAAAGTAGTTAAAATATTGAGCTCTTAGTTACTCAAACTTTACCTTTATATATATTTCAGGCTTCTCTGTTTTAAAGAAATGGGTTATGAGTATTTGAAAAGGTGTTAGTATTCTGTAGAAAACCAGACCCTACCAGCTAGTACTTAACTGGTAAGGTTATTTTATCAAAATTCAATCACCAGATCTTAACAAAATACTGAAGTAAAATGATCCTCTTTGCATTTTCTTAAAATAAGCTACGTTGCAATTTTAATTCCCTTGAAAGCAAAATTAGGATATAGAAATTGTTTTAATTTTTTTTGTAGTTTTAATTTAATGTTATATCTCAAGTCTGATGTATTCACATTTAAATGAAAGTAGACATTACAACTTTTATCAAACCTTCATCTTTTATCACATTGGGCTGAAAACAAAATACTGATACTTTAAAAAAAATATTTGACATGCCTTTCAGAAAAGACTGAGAAAATGAAAAATTTCTTCATCGATTACTAACAGTCTGGAATTGCAATAAGCTTAGATGTTTACAATGATTTTGAGACTAAAATGATAAAAGAAACACATTTAAGAGGGGGAAAACGTTTCAAAAAATCTATCAAAGTACTTATTCCTAGACTTCCACCTCATGTATTATTTTCTTGCCTTAGATTGATCAGGGTTACGCAACAAATGTACTATGAATGGATTTCCTAAGAAAAATACGATTTTTCAAGCAGAAAAACAAGAAATAGTAAAGGCCATGAAGCTAAATATAATCACTGCTTGGAAAGTCACATTCATTTTAATCAAAATATACTGTTGTGTTACGTAAGCTTCACACGAAATTTCTGATTTATTCCAGTTCAGTTCCCCTTGCATCTTGAAAATTTTATTTCTAGGTAAAACATTTTGCTTCTAACAAGTAATATTTGATTTAATTCTTTTAAATATTCCAATTCAAACGTTGGGGCTAAAACATTTTACAAGATATACAAAGTTTATCATGACAAATTGACGTATACGAAATATACGTCAATTTATTTCTATTTCATACGTATACTTCAATGTACGAAAGAGGACAAAATATAATCGAGACTCTTTTTTAATAGCTGCAGACTTTATTTTATACTTTTAACGATAGAGACTATTATTACTTACTTATAGTTTAATAACTGTTTTGTGCCCTTTTATTCTTTTCATCTTAATAAGTCGCTAGTCCCTTGAAACACAATGGTTTAGTATGAAAGGGCACAAAAAAAGTGAAATTACTTCCTTAAAAGTAAAATCTCGTTTATCAGCAGGGAATATTTTTTTAACTATTTTTAAAAATTCATATGATATTGTGTTTATTGATATTCTTTTCATCACCTCCATAGAATTATTGCAGTGCATACAGTACAGTTTTGGACCAACATAATCAATTTGTTCCATTCCAATTCGGAGTGATTTCTTTCTCATAGACAATGTAAGAATCCTAACAACTGTTTAACATAAGAAAAATTAAAAAAACTACCCTAGACAGCACTTATCTCCGGATTTATCATCTGTACACTATCATTTACTTAAACACTAAAACATAGCGTCAGGAGAACTACTTTTATCGAATGAAGACATAAAATAATTGTTGTCATTGGTAGAGCAATTGGTTCCATTATTGTTCGACTTCTTCTGACTATATCTGGAAAAGAGCTCCGTAATAAATATTAAATACGATTAGAATGAGGATATATTTTTAAGTAACACTGGTTAGATTTGATAATTAGTATTTCAGAAAAAATATTTGTTGAAAAAGTCGAGCTTATATTGTTTCAAATTTACTCTTCGATAGGATTCATTTATTTAAATTTAAATAATCGACTCTCTAAAAATTCAAAATGTAATGTCCTTCATTTCCTCTATCATAATTATTTTACTTAAATTTTCAGTATATTAATGTGATAATTTTAATACAATTGTTATTTTAGAATTTTATGAATACAGTTTAATGTTAAAAGGATAAATTACAAATATTACTGAGCTACTGAATTATAAAGTGTAATACTTAAATAATTTAAACTTGTGACTCGTAGATTATCACTCACAAATAAGTAGCGATTATTGCAAGTTTCGTCAAGTAGTTATAAATAGAAAGTTTAATAAAATTTAAAAAATAAAAAATATTGTGTTTTTTCATAAAAGTAATTATTTTCAAAAAATAAAGAATCTTTTCTAAATAATAAATAAATAATTTGATATATAACGATTTTCCATTAAAATATATGTTTGGTAAAAGAAACATCTGTATAATACATACTAAGCAGTTTTATGTAATACTTGTTTCCTTTTCTAATCATATGTGACTGTTACCAACTTGAGCTGAGTAACTCCAAATTATGTTAGAATGTTTAAGAGATTAGAGGCCAGGCACCTCAAATACAGCAATAATTAATCAACAAAAATATTTTAAGAAATTGAAATGAACGAAAAAAAAATCAACTGACTACTTGACCATTTAAAAGAGACAATGATTAATATAATCTTCCTGAGTCATTCTCGTTCCTGATTCTCCGTTGCTTCTGATATATCAATAGAACAAAAATATTTCAATATTTTTTCATCTGGTCCGCTTCTTAACCTGCAGGCTCGCATCTATATTGGTCAGTATGAGAGAATTTCAAGACCTCAACAAATGTTTAATAAACTGTAAAGAAGTTTGTTCTCATTCTTCTTTCTTTCTTCTAGGTGATCAAAGTAGCATCTGACATTTAATTGTTCATTTTAATTTCTTTTAAATATTTTTTAGTGATAAAGTACTTTCTTTGGGATTTCTGATTACTGTTATCATAAACCTTCTGATATAATCTAACATAATAGCTTAGTGATATAACAGCCATATATATATATATATATATATATATATATATATATATATGAATTAAACAGGAAAACAAATACATTCAAATTATTATTCAAAATATGAATTCAAAAATAGTGCCTTATTTACTTTCACACGTATGCTTTTGTTTTCTAAAAATGATACACAGCTTTCAATAAAGTTCGTTACTATATGATTGATAAACGAAAGTACAATGAATAAATAAAATAAAATTAAAATATTGGTTCATTTAGAAGCATTGATTCGTGCGAAGGATGGTATCATGAAGAACGTTAAAAGAAAAATTATTGTTAAATACTCCAGAACGTTTATGGTATATATTTCCACCTTTCTACTTTTTATATGATTTCATAAGTAAAACAAAATATGTACATATCATTACAAAGAACTTTTTGGTGACAAAATTATGACACATTAAATAAGGAGTCTCTGAATAAATGCATTACAACTTCATTCGTACTCTCACTTCTTCAAATGGATATGCAAAAATTACAATTGCAAGAAATACAATTCAGCTTCTTTATAGTAAACAAGCTATTCCTATGGTTTTTATTTTGTCATTTTGAGGCTACGTTGAGAACTTTACTTACGTTTTATGTAAATTATCTTATATTTATGAGTTACTTACAGTTGATTTTTTTCCATGCTCCTTATATAAAAATTTTGTTTCATTCTGAAAACAATGTATATCGATTTAGTGACAAGCAAATAAAACTTTCAGCTTCTTCAACCCCATTCAAATGTAATGTATTATGTTTTATTGAGCTCTTCAATATTTATTTTTAGTTTCATTGGTCAATACATGCCAAAATTACAAATCTTTCTTTTGGCTGTGTTTCGAAGGAAAAAAACGAACATTTATCTTCTTCACATAGAAACTGCTACAGACAGTAAAAAGCAGTTGAATGATAATAAAAAATATTACAGACATTATAACTCTTTTCGTAAGACTACAAATATTTAAATATATGTTTGTAACAAAATAATATACAATTAATAATATAATTGTTCGAATCTTATTCTTCAAATAAGAGCTAAAACTATTCATTGCAGAATGAGTATGGATATTTTTATCACATTATTCCCATTTTAGTTTAATTTTACGCGTATAAATGACACTTTATTAAATGGAGATCTATGTTTTATTATATATATATATATATATATATATATATATATATATATATATCGTGTCAAGTAAAGTGTATTTACCAGGAATTATATTGTATGATTTTATTCAAAACAGATTTGGAACTGAAGCATACATAATTCTTTTTAAACGTATGGTTAACATGATCTGTCGGAAATGACCTACAAACACTGGTTTCTGCAATTTAAGAAGAATGATTTTGATCTTGGAAATAAAGAACTCTTCTTATCTGCTTTTGGTGGAATCAGCAGTGCGTAATTTATTATGAGCTCCTCAAATCGAATGAATCTATCAATTGAGAAAAATAGTTACTACAATTGCTGAGTTTGAGCAGAGTGTTAAAAGTAAAACGGCCGCTATATGAGCAGATATACAACAAGGAGATGTTGTTATATGCTAACCTCAGACCAAATGTTGTAAAATTAGTGAAATCCTACTTTTAAGTGCTTAAATGAGATCTCCTGTCACACCTATCATCTATACTGGACATATTTCCTTCCGATTACCGATTATTCAATTCCATAGCACACGTCCTGTCTGAGCAGCGCTTACATGCTTATGAAGTTACCAAAATATAGATCAATTATTTGATAAACTCAAAAGACCTGTCGTTTTTTCTACGTGGTATTCATATGCTGCCAGAATGATTCGAGAATGCAATGATTGACAATATTTTGAGTGATGTTTTTCACCACATACTTTAAATGAAGCATTAATTTTCACAAACAAGCAGAGATACATTATTCAAGGTGCTTAATATATTATATAATTTCGTACTTAGATAAATGAAATTCATTAAAAAAATTCCTTCTTTCTCGCCTTTAAATTCTCAAAATAAGTTTTTTCTTCTTTTTTTGTGTTTAAGCTGATTACCTAATTATTTTCCAAAAAAAATAATTTAAAACATTAGAAATAAAATATGGATTAATTTTTAAAATTGTGAATTATAATAATTCTTTTCTAAGGTATTTTACTTTTAATTTTTATTTAGTTTCCTTTTTTATTTGAACTTTTATCATTTTTTTAATCTTCTATATAAAATGCATGTCTAATTTTTAGAACTTTAGATGCTCTTGAACTTACAGAAATACCGGCATCAAACAGGTTTCCTCTGATGGCTATTGATGATATTATTCGACCTGGGTGGCATAGTCTTTTTATTCTTCTTTTATGAACATATATGGTTTTTCATTGAATTTTTCTCCTGATATTGTAAATAAAAAAATCGAACACCAGAAGTATTCAATGAATCATCCACCTGAGTGGGAATTTTAGCATAGAAAATACCAAATTCTTGTTACACAATACTCTCATACATTTTTCTAGGTGTCCAATTTAATCTTTTATTTGATGTCATTTTTTTCTTGAATAATAATAGACTTCGTGTTTTGACGTTAATAAAACTGAAGGTAATTGACTAAATATTAATATTTTTACTACTATTCCTACTTGTAACTTTTTATATATATATATATATATATATATGTGTGTGTGTCAAAGTAATGATAATATTGGCCGTGTGTGTGCGTGACAATGTTTGTGTGGTAGTATTGATATTAAATGTGTATTATTGTCCGTAATGACAATGCTTATTAGTATTCTATTAGTATTATCTATTATTGTGTGTGTGTGTGTATGGTATTAAGCTTGTGTGTGTGTGTGTGTGTGTGTGTGTGTGTGTAATGATTTAACTTAATTCCTATTCATTTTTTGCTATAATAATTTAATTTACTAAATTTACCCATTCTCTCCTTTAAAAGATAATGTTCATTCGTATTTCCTGATCTCCTTCCAAAGTATCCTTTTATTTATTGTAACACGCGCTCTTAAATCCGCTTAAACCAATTATAAATCTGTCAAAACAATCCCTTCAGATTTCCTGTCTATTAAAATATTTCCCCAGAAATCCCTCCATTCATACCACATGCTTCTGACGTCTCATGGGAATTTTCAATGGTATATAAACAAAAACACAACAAAAAACGCTCTCTTCATACTCCCTTCTCTCCTTTTCTTGCTGTAAAATGATGCAATAGCCTGTAACCAACTGCGTAGTGGAAATTGTCTCTCTCTCCATTACCATAAAATAATTCTGTAAAACTGAAATTGGTTTCGACTGCTTTATGGACATAAAGATGATATTATGTTACATTTAAAGCCGGCAGGATCATTACATTTTAAAAGTCGACAGGATTGTTACATATATATATATATGTGTATATATATATATATATATATGTGTGTGTGTGTGTGTGTACGTATGTATACATCATTGTCATAAAAATTTGCTTATTGAGAAATAGTTGTTATATTAAAACAAAATTTTGCATTCGTAAGTACAAGGCTAATGCATGTAAGTCATTAAAAAATCTAAGCAATATGATCATTTATTAAAGAAAAAATTAGAAATGAATGGTACCCTGTTCGCATGATGAATGCAGGATGTGAGGCATGTACGTCCCGTATGTTATACTACGAAATCTTTTTCCACAGTTCCTTTAAACTCGCTTTTAATTCGACCAAACTCGCAGACTGTATAACTGGATGATCTAGTCCTAAATGATCCTTGAAAACCTTTGATGATCTTGTCCTAAATGATCCTTGAGTGTACTTGATGATCTTGTCCTAAACAATCCTTGAATGTCCTTGATGATCTTGTCCTACATGATCTCAGATATCCTCAATCGGTAACGATTCTGGGAATCGAGCAATCCAGATAAGGGTGGTAACATACTGAATGTAGTCCTATGAAAAACTTGATATGCGTGGGCGAATATTGTCCATTTAAAAATGGCTTCTAGGACAAAGGTACCAGACATCCCACTTTTAGCGGGACAGTCCCGATTTATAACAGTTTATCCCGTGTCCCGCGGGGTTTCAAGATTTTTAAAAAGTCCCGATTTTTAGATAGAATGCACTACAAACAAAAGAGAGGTTTGAGAACAGGAAGGGAATATACGATTTTCGCCTTCTATGTAGCTATTTCACCAGGACATGAGCTTTATATTATTTTTGTAAATTTTATAATGTTAAGCTTTAATAATAAAAATAATTGTTGAGAACTGCTTATCAAAGTTCGCCTTGATCAGTTGCTAGAATACGACCGCTATTGTTTGGACTTAATGAACAGTGGCATTTTTCGGTATTGGCAGTGACGAAATTATTTTATAGTTGTAAAATGAAGAGAGAACACTTTGTACATTTTCACAGATTTTATTCTTATGGCGACATGTTTCGCTAGTGATCTAGTATCATTTGGAACATTGTTGTAAAGGAATTACATCTTATACAAAACTTAGGAACGGAGGGGAGTTTTACAGAGAAGAAGGGTCAGATTGTGAGGAGTTTGTTAGTCATACACGAAGTAATGCCTTTGCATATTGAGGCTTGTAAGTGCCTCTCATACGATGCACATCATACTGCGTACTAGTGCTAATTAAACAAGCGATATTAACAAATAAGTTATTCAGATGATATAAGTAAGTAATTTATTTAGGTACCAAATGTAGGTGTTTTTTAGGTAAAAAATTCTTAATCAAGAACCCTTGACCCGTCATTGGTGCCCCACTTTTCGAATGATAAAAGCTGGTCACCTATGTGCCCTGCCATGAGTAGCAACACGTAGGATTGAGACGTTCCGCACTGGGCCTCCATACACGTACACGATTATCATTACTGTCCATATTCTATCTGGATTCGTCGCTGAAGACTATGTCATCCCCTTCGATTACAGTCCAATCCCTTCGAGTGCGACATCACTCGCAATAGAGGCGACGATGGTAATACACGTATTAGGTGATATGATAGCAACTTTCCTCCTGCCAGGCTTCTTGCGATAGTACGGACTGACACAGAGGTCCGTAAAAAAGGCGTGCTGTCAGGGTATGGATGTTGGACAATGAGATGATTAACACAATTCATGAGTTTCGTATAATGTGATGCTCATTTCGAATATGGGTTTGTCGAAAGTGTCATGTTCCTTCATGCCGAGTGTCAGGCCCCTCTCTGGTCTACTGGTCCCAACAACAACTCACAGTAAATTCAGAATGGCCTAGGTGGGGAGCTGAGCTTCCAGAGCTGACCATTCGGTTTCCATCATCCCTTTGATTGATTCTTCATCTTTCGATCTCTGACATCTGTTCATATTGCTTCCGATGTCACGAGTAATGTCAGCACTAGCTAAAAAGCACCCTCTGCTACATATTAAATTCGCGCAAATAAACTTTGCTTAACTGGTTTATAATCCAAGGAGAACAATGTTCAACTCCTTCTGGTGGCCTTACGCAATGCACAATCACGCTACATTTCTAATCATTTACATTTTTGCCGAACATTCATCTTCATGCTATATTTCGTAAAAATCCCATTATTAATTATTGGTGCACAAATTTTAATGGCAATGAGTGTAAATATATATGTAATCCTAAAAGGAATGGAATAAAAACAAATAAACCATGTCATTTACAAATAAAAATTAAAAAAAAAAAAAACGTTTGTTTACATCATTTGCATATCCTTAATTTTTTTCATCTTCTTCACACTGAATCTTTAGAATGTTTGTTCACAAATCATTTCCATTTGAATTAATCATTATTACCTATGTTTATGAAGGAATACCAGTCTTCTTTTTATAAAATCTCACATAATTACAAGTCGATCTATTTTAAAATATTTTAAAATATGATATTTTGTTTATTGGGCTTCCAAACGAAGACCTATCAGAAAAATTAACTTTATTTTAGAAATTATTAGTGTTGGAATATTTCAGTGAGATAGAATGAAAGAGAATGTCCACACACACACACACACACACACAAGCTTTTCTAAAACGATCAGATATTACTTTGGATATGAATGTTTTTAAATTACATCGAAGAATAATTTAATTATTTCGAAAAATTATACATAAAAATGTTAAATTATTTTAGAGTATATATATATATATATATATATATATATATATATATATATAAAAACTTCTGTTAAAAAAAATTCAACAACCTTAACCTTTTGAGGGCACTTTCTAGAAAAAACTCTGGTGAGGACGGGAGATTTTACTACATTGCTCAGCCCCTTTTCTGTCAATGATTGGCAGTTATAAGTGTCATCTGACAAAAGGGCTGGGCACACTGTTAACCCATGCTCATCAGTGGGGATATTTATGATTCCGAAAATCCCTAGCTTCCAATGATTCTCCCTTTTTTTAGGGAAAGCTCTTTCTGAAAGCCAATTATCTGTCAGTTTTTAATTCAAGAATGTTTAAGAAATATGTTCATAAAATAAATGTTATGTACTTTCCTAAAATTTCCTTGTATCATTCTTAATACTATAATTAGAATTTTTGTATAGTAAGTTATTTTATTCATATGCAATATAATCGGGAAGAAACTATTATACTTATTTTATTTAGCAATATTTATATTGTGACCACAGTACCGTTACATGATATAATTATCAAATTATATTATGTATCGTTTCATAATTTAATACATGGACACCCTGATTTTCCACAAAAATTCTTCACTGTTTAATTTGTAAGTGTAAATATGTTTTAGCAACTAAAAGTCTGAATAAATTACTGAGCAATGAACAAATAATTTGAACAAAGAAAGAGAATGTTCAAATCCTTAAAATACCATTTAATATTTCAATATATATATTATGAATGAATTTTGAATTAATAACATAAACAAACTAGCAGGGGGAAAATAAGTTTTGTATTGTCTTAAATTGTTTTGAGTTTATTACTTTATGTTGTGAAGGGTCTATCCGTGATCTTGTCACTAATAGTCCTCTTGGGGAATTTGCACTCCTCAACAATTATTTGTATCAGAGGGCTTCCTCCGAAGAAGAGAACGGAAATATGCAAATTAAGACTGATATGTGTACATATAGTGTAAGCTTTCAAGAGAGAAGCAGGGATTGATAGGGTGACAAAGAGAGGGGAGAAATATAGGATAGATTTCTAGTTGAATTGTCCTGTTTGTTCTGTAGATTTGTAGCTGAGCTGTCAATAAAGTAAATTGTTTTAGAGAGGTCAACCCTTCCTTCCCAACCGTCCTACCACTTGTCATTACAATGTATATGAAAAGTGTCATAAACTATGATATGTAAAAAAATACGTTTTTACATGAATGTTTATAGGTGTAATTATGAGGGAAAATTTTAACTATTTCAGCAATATTTCTTTTGCAATATTTTAAGCGTTGCTTGAAACTTGTACTCTGAACATATTACAAAACACTGCATTAACAGAATAAATGTTTCATTTTATGAAAAAAAATGGACTATTCTAAAAAATGTTTACATATACGTAGCATGATCATATATTTCATTTTCTTAAATTTTAGTTAACACATTAAACATATGCAAACATTGAAAATTTATTTTATATATATCAAATTCACACACATCCATGCAATCATATAGACATGCTGTAAAGTTTATTTTGAATTTAAGGTTGGCGTTCTTCAAGAAATGTATAAAATTATAACCCTTTCGAAAATTGAGATAAATATTATTCTTTATAATCAAGTGATAAATTGTACAGAAAAGGAAAAAGAATACTGACTATGTATATGATGTGACGGATATTCAATAAAATTTCAATTTCCTCAAATCAACGATTATTCATTGATTTGTCTTATTGACATCGCACTAAAAGCAACTCAAGGACTATTTGAGATAGATCCCGTATTTTTGAATATCGATAGAGTGAAGAGGATGACACCTGAGCTGGGACCTACCTCTTCTAATTTCCACACCATGTCAACGTTAGGTCTTTGAGCCTCAAAAGATTTAATGTGCATCAATCCCGACTACAGGGCGGGATTTAGTGACATCAAGGATCGAACTCACAACTCGAAAAAAACTGCTGTCCGCGATCATGATCATAAGGCAACTTCGTCCACGATATCAACGATAATTAGTTTTAATATTGCTTAATTCTTTGAAATTCAAAAGAAATATCTGTTAAATGAGTCACACATTATATATTACTGAAAAGGAAATATACATTAAGTATATATAAGTTTAGAACTCTTTATAAGCATCCAAGGTCTATATGTCAATAAATATACTATTTTAAAAAATATATTAGCTGTGCTTTTGGACAATTATATAACTGATTCATTACGAATTGCTCCTGATTCAATTATATTAATAAATATATATATATATTATTCCTAAGAACATTCTTATGTTTTCTTTCTTAAAATTAATGAAATAATTGACAAATATATATTTTACATATGAAAAACTATTCGTGAGGAACTTAATTGTTTGCTTCTCATATATATGATTTCAATAACATTAGCATGTTTTTGGTGTGTTAGATAACACATATTACTTAAATTCTAAGAGTAATACTCAGAATTTTGAATGATAAAAAAAATTTAAAAAAAAAGGAAAGTTAGATTATCAACTCACTTCTTAGAGTAAAAATTCTTTTATCACTAAAGGTAATAATGTTACAGGAGAATCTTAACCTATTAAGGATCGGATGGAAACATACCTAAGATTCACTTATTGGAATAATTTCCATAAAAAATGCCATCACAAATACATAATATATTTTACTTATTAAAATTAAGTATTTAAAGTGATTTGGAAAACAGAAACATTTAAAACTAAAGAAAAGAATCAAGTAACATGTAGCAGATAAACATATACTTAAAGGAGCTCAGTAGTCTTCCATTAAATCTTCCATTTTCCAAACATGCTTTTATTCTTTCAGTAAATAAAAATGCCAAAACCTTAATTTCTGAAAAATTTTCTAAATATTCATTAAAATAAATCATTTTTGCTTTTACATTTTCAATAGAATGACCGAACCATTTTATTTGATTAATCGTTCTTCAAATATCATTTTATTCAAATTTTAATTCAAATTCAAATTTTAATCATTTTTGGAAAGCTTATCTCGCAATAAGGGACTGAAACAAACACTATCCAAAAAATCTTTAGTCTAAATTGTATATTTAAAAACTTAAGGTTTCTTGGAGATTTAAGGTGGACTCCCACGATGCTAGGAATTGCAGACACGTCTAACATATATAACCATACAGACATTAAAGCGACATTTGCGAAAAAATAGTACCCCTGAAAGCAATTATTTCATTTCCTTTTGGAGATAGATAACTTTATCAGCCCTTAGACATTTTATTGCGTATTCAAAGACTTAAAGATTCTGATAAACAGGCTTAGAATAAACATAAAAGGTATTGACATAAAAAGTATTGACGTTTTATCTGACGAATAAGGTTTAACTCTAAGGTTTGCAACGAATGAAAAGAAAATTTGACCCCCATTTTTTTCCACTGAAATATTCTAACAACCAAGTATAACAGTATGCCATTTTTAGTTTTCAAAGTTTTTCTTTTAGAAAAGAAAAAACATGTTTTATTTGCAAGTAACTTGTCCAACCATGATAAAGTCAAGAAATGTAACACACGAAGCAGAATTTTAGAACTAAAATAGGCTATAAAAGTGCTCACAAAATTTTTCTCTTACTGCAAATATTGTATTTTTCTTGTGTTTAAAAATTTAATTCAACTTATATAAACTTGTTTCTAAAAAAGATTTAGAAGAGTAAAATAGGAAAAAAAATGTGCGTGTTGCTAATTTACCATTTTGAATTACTTATTCATGCAAATTTATGGAGAAAAGTACCTTAAAAATGACAAAATAATAGAAAAAATTATTTTACTCAGTTTCAGAACTTTTATAAATATACATGGAAACATTCATACTTCTATCTGTACTATTTTTTTGTTATTTTAATTTTCTTTCACAGAGAGTACTATATCATTTCATTGACTTTCAATTTTTTTTACTTATATCTTAGATTTTTATTGTTCACGACTGTCATACATTTAGAATGCTAAAACTTTTTTGTAATCAGTAAGAAATATCGAAATTATTTCTGGTAGTTTGCGTAATTTGCTAGATAATTCTATACATTAAATAAGGATTATGATAAATAGTTATTTTTTTTAATCTACAAAATTTGATGTAACTGTTTCTAGTTTTTTTTTTTATTCTAGTATTATTTCTAGTGTTTCTAGTGTTTTTATATCTAGTGTGATAAAAGAAATGGAAATCAGTAAATAATATTATTAGAATGAAATCCAAGCACAGACTTGTGAAAAACAGTTCTAAGAAATTGAGAAAAAGATCACTTAAAAATACAAAGTTTATTGTACTGCGAATTTTAAAACATTAAAATATTTTGAAAAAATTAAAATTTTAATTATTTATTTGGAGATGATGCTTTTTTTTTCTTTCTGAAATGCATATTTTATTAAAAATTTCATATATGGTGAACATTATTATTCTCTTTTAATTTCACAAAATTATGAAGTTTAATTTCGTAAAATGATACCTTTTATCAATGTAATATTTAATGCACAAATTCTTCCTAACTTTTACATTAATGAATTCGTTTTGATGATTCAAACTGATACAAAAAGTGCCTAGGAGATTTTTTTTTGATAAACATGTACAAAGGAGGTATATCTCCCAACCTTTTGAATACAAGATGGTGTGAGGAAGTGATTGACATTTACTAGCTTCATAGCTTTCCGAAAGCTGTTCAGAGGTGAAAGCCTCAGTGGTCGACTTCCTGACCACCCCCGTTGTTTAAGACACTGTTCCTTTTGGTGGCGAATGCGACTGCCCGTTCTCAAAAGGTAAGCTCTCCTCAGAAATTACTTAGCTTTCTGTCACAAGTGTCCTTTGTGAATACAAGTAAAGGATTAATTGTTCTTAGCAAAATAACGCAATTACATATCAAACGTAAATATTTTGTGGAGCCATCTTTTTAATCTACATAACATGACATAGTTCAAATTGATTTAGAATCCGTACCTAAGGAAGAGAACTGTATATTACCTGTATCTGGACCCAATGTATACCCACCACAGCTATGAAATCATTAGTATAGCGAGAGAAACGCTAACCGATAGAATCCAAGACATATTCAATAGGAGGCATATCGATTGAGTAAGCATGCCCAGGAGCAAGCTGCATTTGTTGAGCTGAAATAAATCTTTAACATTTGTATTAACATATGATCTAATATTTTTTTTGAAATATATTTCCAGAAAAGTTTTGAAGGAAGGTTATGATTTTTGGTTCAATAAATTATTTGATGTATTGATCGCTTTAGCTCACAATTCCATCAGCTTTGGTCGTCCATGATATTCAAGGTATTTCCCAACTTAACAATCCAGCGTTCATCAAAAATGAGGTTGAATAACGAAATCTAGAAATGGGTTACAGTATAATGTAGGAGTGGCCATCATTAAAACCCTGATTGAAGTGGAAGTTTTTCGCTATGATAACTTGACGCTAATGAGAATACCTGACCTTATTTTGATGCATACACTGTCGTTATGACGCTCTATGGTCCCATCACTGCCATGCAAATGCGATGTATCTCATCCGGTGATCATGTAATCTATTGCTGTCCTCAGCGGGAATTCAGCCTGATCTACTTATCTTCAATACACTACTACTACACTAAGATCACTATAATAGTATTGTGTTCCATGCGGTCTGCAATCACAGGGTAAAAAAACCTTTTTCACAGAGATCTATCATTTGCTCTAATTCAAACTCTGCGACTTCCTCATGTGAATAACTAAGCAAGTTCACCACTGGCAGACTGCACTAGTATCTAGTTACATCCCCCAAAAATACTTACGATTAAATCAATTTTACAGATTACACTTCTCAAGCATATGTATGCACTATTACTCTGATTTTTAAATAATTTAAAAATCCCACTTCAATTTGCCTTTGATGAAAATTTCATCATAACCAAGTGATTGCTTCTTGATGTTTTATATTTTATAAACACGTGAATTTATACATGCGTATAACATATATATATATATATATATATATATATATATATATTGCCAAAATTTAGGAGAATTAGAGTTTTTGATAATTTTTATTAGATTTTTTTAATATAGGGATTAGTTTTCAGTCATGCCCGTAGGGTTTAGTTTCGATTCAAAGTTTAGGGTATAAAAAGATACTTTTCATTTTATTTGGTATGTCAAGCTTAATTATGAGTGGGAATTTAAGACGCTTGCGTTAAAAGTTGGTGCACCTAAATTTTGCATTGTATTCCAGCGCACCACCGCACTTCTTAAATGTATGCGTGTCCAGAGGCGCGGATAATCAGATTTGAGTTGATCCCCACAACTGTATCTCGATGTCTCACTCTTCCTTGCTATCCGTAACATTATCAATATATATATATATATGTACAAAAATTGAATTTAGTTATGTTATATTATTTTTAAGTATTCCTTACAAAGTTTGGTTTCTTTAGTTTTTACCTTATTGGATGCAGTTGAAATATTTTACTCTGTTTAAAGTTGAATTTAAAAATTGTGAGTTTTTGGATAGTCAGTTTCACAAATAAGGCTATTAGATGCCACGTCATAGAAAAGTGCTTTCCTCATTATTTGGATTTTCAGATGAACTTGAATTTTGTTTTATATATACTGAACCAAAATTTTATTATTTCCCCCCTATACAACGTATCTTAAGATGGAAAGTGAGGAAGAACTAAAACAAGATACAATTTCTTACTATAATGAAATCAAAGATTGAACAGATACTATAGATAAATTAGTATCCACGTATACATACAAAAGAGAGCTAATGTATGGTATTTGAGTTTATTCTGTAATATAATATATCTAGCTGCGATAAATGCGTTTGTTGTTTTTATGTATATAACTCCTTGTTACTATCAAAACAAGATAGATAAAATACGCATTTTTCTGAAGGAACTGAGAAAACAGCTGACTGAGCCTCACAAATGATAAGGATGAAGAAAATATTAGTAACAATAAATTTGCTTTTTCTGCTGATGAAAAACCATAAAATAAGAGAACACTAACATGAGGAAATTACAAAGAATGTAGTGAAAGAGAGATAGACTAACACGTTCGATCCATGTTTCAAGCTTATATTTTCTTTCTGGACCATGTAAATGTTTACAGCAAATCCTGTTTGTCATTAAAATGTGTGGAAAATAATGTAGGTAAAGTATAATGCATTTTTATGAAAAAACTCTAATTATTTCTCAAAGAAATTTAATATTTATCACATCTTGTATAAATAATATATTAGACCTCGAAGATTGTTAAGGAAGCAAGAAGTAACATGTTAACATGTTGAGAGAGTTATATTAATGAATATAAAATTTGTTTAGTGTTCGGATAAATTTAAAAACAAGAGGAAATTAATCTGCACAAAATATATTGCCATGATCTAGTACGAATATAAGGCATACTGGATTAGAGAGGCCCATTCATTCAAAATGTAGACTCATTTCATCATGGTAGAAAGGTTAATTCTTTGCGTAGAAAATAAGACAGCAAGAACACATTATATAGTTTTCAGATCTTTAATTTTTACTACAGCCAACCGGATGATTATGAGATATACTTTCAAGGCCTGTGGTACATTTGTGAGCTTAAGGTATCGTTTCATTAAATCCTTCGTGCTTTGAGTTATGTTAACTCCAGCGTGGAATTAAATCTTCGGAGGTTGGTAAAGGAAGGAAGGAAAGCGAAGCAGTAGGCCCCACATATCTTCACCACATGACTATGATGCATAAAAAATGTGCTTATTTCCAACAACCTGTTTATATAGAAATTAGTTTTTATGTTTATGTTTGAGGGAAATGAATATTGGTCTGTGAGCATGCATGTTTACAAACTCCAAGGCTTACGATATTGACGTAAGATAGTGTAGAAGAATGTTTCACTTCTCGAAAGTAAGATAAAGTCCTGCTTACTTAATTATTAATCAAAATTACGATACATATTTCATATAGCCATTTTTTTGTTTTTAGAGCAATTTTGACGCAAAACATCCAAAAAGCCAAATCCGCAGTTTAGCGAAAACAAATATAAATAGTTATGTTTGGATAGAGAATAGCTTTAGAATACTTTTTCTTTCTACTTGAGTGTGGAAAGAAAAACATTATTTGCTATGTTATGTTTGGGTAGACAGTTAATGGAAAAAAATCAATTAGTGATGACATAAACTAAAACCCTTCATTCTTATTTAAAATACAATGAAAAATGATACACTGAACAATACAACATCATGTTTTCAAAAAGGAGACTCTATTTTATTCATTTTAAAAAGTAATAATTTTATTACTTTGCTTTTGTTGAAGAAGTCATTTATATTCATTCCTGTATTTATAATCTACTGATTTTGAATTTTGGCAAAAATGTCCAATGAAGAAATATTTCTTCCCCAGAGTTTTATTTAATTGTTTTATATTTATAAACACAACATATAATACAGCCAGTCTGTCTCAATTTTGTTTTTTAACCTTGAGACAATAGATAAATGTTTTTGATTCCATCATTTACTATATTATTATCTTGATACTCAGCCAAAATTATATAATCTTTTGCTACGTAAATGTATTTATTAGCAGTATTTACTCAATGCACAATGCATGGGGTTTTTATTTAACTGTTTTTTTTATATAAAAAAAGAAATAACTTAACGATTTATTTATTATGTATTTATTTTGTTTTCTTTTAAATTGTCACATAGACGTTAGAGCAAATTGAACTAAAGAGGCAAAATAATTCAGAACAACATGGTTTATGAACAAACTGAGAGCATCTACCCTTTGCTGAATGCTCTATTAGACTTAGAAAATACATGTATTTACATTTCATGAAGGAATTTTCTACAGAACTGCTTTTTGAAGCATTAAGAATATTATGAAAAGTCTTACAATTTATAAAAAAAGTGCGAAATGATTTAGCAGAATTTTTACATAAGCTTTCAATCCAAGAACGAGAGTTTTGCATCAACACCATGGATCGCTAAGAACTTCGTGGCAATATGTACCCTCATGCTGCGATTCAGTTGAGGGGGTGTTACAGAAAGTTTCAATATTCAAATTTATTTTTTTTTCTTTATTAAAGTCTTTCCTGTCTATGTTCAACAATTTGGGAATTTTGATATATGTCAATGAAGGGCATGGTAAACTAATCAAAACTATATTAATTAATTTGTTTATTTCAACATTTTTTGGCTACATAACTCTTCCCGACGTAAGATCCGATTTTACCTCAAAAGCTACTATTTATTTTCATTCATCGTCAGATAATGAATTTGAAATCCGAGTTATCACCTCGCCCTCCATACCCTATACAATCCATCAAGAGGACTTTGTGGTCTTAGAATTTAAATGCGTCACCCTCTCTGCGACAGCGGGTGTATCTTTTGTGGAAAAGTGTCTCGAAAATGTGGTCCAACAAACATTTCACCACCAACAAGCTCGATGATCCAATACAAAAATGTTATTTATTCTCAAGCTAAAAATAAAATGTGTTTTAGTAGCTGATTTATTATTCAACAATCTTAACTATTTTCGTGATTACCACAACTCTACTCAGGCGATCGTTATTCGCTAAATATAATTTTGAACTTTAAATTATCACTCTTTTTTATTTCTCAATTCCTAGAGTAATTTAGAACCACTGTCAAATGACGAGATGACACTTCAAAACGCACACTTCACAGATTTTAAGTACTTATGCTGAGACTCTCTTGGGACTGTAAGGACTCTGTACACAGAGTCCCGAGAAATTTAGAGTATTGTAACCCCTCTACAAAGCGATTACTTCGTGTAATCAGTATTAGATCAAATAACTCGAATGAGATATTGACAGCTGCGAGCTTGATATCACCTCCACTCAGCCACGGCAGCCGATGTTATTTCAGTGCTTAATGACTCAAAACTAAGATCAAACTCTAAAGGACATATATTCTTAAGACATAAATATGTTATAAACCATGGATATAAATCTATAAAAATAGCAAACAAGTACGTGTAAGAAAATAATGCGATTTGAAATACATTTAATTAAGTATTCGTTATATTTATTAGACGCTTCGTGGAATCCATGAGTATTGCAAAATATCAAAATTTTGTGTGAAATGATATTCGTAACAGTATTTTCATTCAGAGACTAATTACCGTTTCAGTTTATATTTAAGTTGCATTTGTTGTAAAATAAAAATATTTTTTTTTCCTAATTCTTGATATTAATATATATATAGAACTTATCTAATACTGAATCAAAATAACAGTTAAAACAATATTCATCATCATTCAACCTGATAAGTGTTCTTAATATTCTTGCAACAGAGAAAAATACCAAAATGTTTAAGGTAAGAAACAAACAAACAATGTCACCATTTATAATTCAAAGTTTTTAGCTCTAATTAAACAAGGGAAAAAAATGCAAAGTATATTTTTAAGTGTAAGATATAAGTAGAGCAGTTTTAACTAGATTGTATTAAGTATTATTTAAAAATTAAATTACCGTGTATTGATGAAATATGAAAAATTTAATGAATCAACCAAACATGATTGAATATTTCATGTTCAATGATAACTCTTAATGTTTTCCAGCAGGAATTTGTTATTCCTAAAGTACTATTTAGAAATATTTCTTGCTTAAGGCAATGTAAATTAAAAAAAAATATTTAATTTATATGAAAAAACAAAATTTTTATGGAAAAAAAATGCAACCTCAAATCGTTTTTGAAATACGTTTTTTTATGTTCATTATTTTTCTCTTTTCTACTCTTTTCTCTTGTCATTATTTTTGTCTTTTCCAAGTTATCACTTCGCACTTGAAAAAAAGGAACATTACCCTGAAGGTGTAATTGTTATCTCATTTTCTTCGCATTCCTTGAGAAAATATAAAAGAGTTTTGCTAATCAAATATACTTGTTCTGCATTACATAAATTAGCTTCTGGGTAAACCATTAATAAAGCGCTTTTAGTGCTATAGTCATTTAAGAGTATATGTTATTTTAATGAAAGGATTTTAACACAGTCGCATTTCCTTCCATGAATACTTCTCATTTTTACTCTAAAATTGTATTGTTCTATTAAAATGTATTCTATAATCATGGATTATCAAACATTTAAAATTAATGTATTTAAGTTAGATGTCTAGAAATATATTTTTCAATACTAAACTATAAGTAATTCATTATCCTTATGCCCGTTAATATTTTCAACATATGGCTTGAGTTCAAGCAAATTTTTTAGCAAATCCTAGCATTGATTTCCAGAAAAATGAAAAATATAAACATTCTGTCATTCTTCTCTTATATTGGTTTTGTATGCATTCTCTTTAAATATTCATAACGACTTTAGCCAATTTTTGAATTTATGTGACATACATTATTTAAAATTTTTCTTGGATTTTCAAACACATATAACTAAAAATATAATAACATCTAAATTCTACTTCTTTTATTATTATTATTATTACAATTATCATTAATCAGAGTTTCTTTCCTGTAAAAGCCTAAACTATTAAAATAATAAAATTGAAAAGTTTAAAATAAGTTTAATGCTTGTTTAGTGAAATTCTTATACTCGCAGATACATTTAATACTTTTAATTGTAATTATTCTTTCTATTTTTTTAAGAAAAAGAAACTGGAACATATATGAAAATATTCTCCATGAAATTGTTTCAGAAAAGTACATTTTTTATAAATTTCTATTAGCATTTAATATAAAAATATATTTTTTATAGCTAAGTGCATGCTTACTACTAACGTGATGTAACAAATGTCTAAAATAATCCTCAACTATCATTACATCGCTATTAAAGCATCAAATATAATGGACTGAATTAAATCCTGTTTTGAAAGATGGTTTGGACAATTCATTTTAGTTATCAATACCTTAATTCACACTTAGGTGCCAAAAATAGATAAAAAATACCCTTGAAAAGACTTTCGATAATCATTTGTTTCCAATTCCTTGAGGTATATTTCTATGCTTTTGTTTGACGCCATCTTTTTTTCGTTACCAACATCTTTTCTTCTTTTATCTCTGTTTTGAAAAATGATCTTGGAGGTATCTTTTAGTTTCACTGGATAATGTGATTTTTTAGAAGAAAATAAGAACATGTCAAAAGAAAACTTTATCAATTCATCTTGAGTTTCAGCGACTTAAAGTATGTAAGACAAATTTTGAATGCATATAATTATGTAATACGGAAAGCTACTTTTACAGTTTTAATTATATTCATTAAATAATAATGTTCATGGAGTTATATATCACTAATTAGCACTTCGAAAATACTACGTGCTTGGCAAATGAAGGGAGATGTGTTCGATGACTCCATGTTTAATAACGGAGATAATTGTTCATGACTTAAGAATAAAAAAAAGAAAAGAATTATATATAAATAACATACAATGAGAAATATTTACTCAAATTTAACAAACATACATTGATTAAGATATTTTCAGAGTTATTGAAGCTTTCAATAATTTATACCTGAAAAAAAAATTAGGACAACCGTACTGCAGTTTTTAGTAAAATATGAGGAAAATGTCGAGAATTCGTTTTTGAAATTGTGTTACTTTATTTAAAATGCTGCATTAGACGCATAATTCACTGCCTTTATTTACCATGTACATTCAGATAACATGCGTCAAACCCATTTTGGATTAAAATGAGTAATTAAATTGAGAGAAAAATTTAAAAAAATGCTAAGACATATACTTAAAAATCAAGTGGTTAAAGACAAAATAAAAATCAAATTGAATATTTTAAAACCTCAAATATATAGTAAAGAAAATATTAATTATAAGAAATAAGAATTCAACATTGAAATGAACTATTACTATTCAAGTATAAAAGCAAAATAATAACTCGGTATTGATTACTGATTGAAGGTTGAATAAGATACTTGCAATTATTCACTTTATCCATTAAATAATAATAAGTACAAACCATAGATATGTAGTGTGAAAAAATCTTATTTAAAAGTTTTATGAATGCATAGCAAATATATTTCTAAAAAAGTAAAAAAAAATGAAAAATGAAACATACTAACTGCATTGTACAGGATGGGCAAAAAGTCCATAAAAACTTTAAGAATTTATAAAACCCGGGAAATTAAACAAAATAAGAAACAATTTGCAGGTTTAGCATTGATAAGTCACTGGACTTTTTTTAAGACAAGAAAAAAAAAATAATTAAAAAAAAACAGCCGAGAGATGGCGCTAGTACATATGACTTAGTTGGAAATATGCAAATGAGACAGGCGTTTATAAATACTGATGCTCTTGATCCAGATCCAGTTCTCCGTTGCATGCCAACTTAGAGAGCAAGGATGATGAGTGGAAAAGACAAAGCTTTTTGGTGAAACTGTTTTACATAAACGAGGAATCAGTGACTGTTGCACTGCATAAATTCCAACTTCAGAAAAATGACTAGAAAAGGACATTTAACAGTGGCAGGCCTTACAAAGCCTGTTCAGAGATTTGAGGAAAATAGATCGCTCGAGGATCGTGTAGGTTCTGGACGACCAAGTCGGATTCAAACACGTGCGGCGTGCGTTGCAGCCGAAATGGAAACAGTGGCGTTAGAATCCGCTGCAGGGACTAGCAGTGTAGGGGAAGGTGGCAGACGCTAGGGCTTACCACCATCCTCAATACGCAACAATCTTCATGGAATTCTTAATCAGTATCCATACAAATTACAGTCTTGCCATTAACTTTTACAGTCGGATACCGTAGAGACGGAAGCATTTGCGAGGTGGGCTCTCTCCAAAAATGAACAAGATTCCAATTGGATCTTTAACATCTTGTGGACAGATAAAGCTCATTTTTCGTTCCATGGCGACATTAATACCCATATCCGTCGCATCTGGTCAACTTCAAAACCAAGACTGTACACAGAGAAACTATTGCCTTCCCACAAAGTCACAATGTAGTGTAGATTCAGGGGTTTCTTCATCATAGGACCCCCCTTTTTTCAAAACACAAGGTCCAGTAAATGGGTGGAAAAGAGTGAATGTAAATGCTCAGCGTTATTTAACGCTTCTGCGCGAAAAGGTTGTTTCATGTTTGCTTGAGAAAGATAAACTTTCTACTGTTACGTTAGAACAATTAGAGGTTACAGTTATTCAATATATATAACCACGGTAATAACTCCCGAGTCTAACATTGAAAACAACATTTTTTGCAGTTTTTATTCATCAACATAACACCTTTTTGTTAATTTACTTTTAGGGTGATAGCAGTCGTTCCAACGCTTTTCCAAATCTTTTTCAAAAAAATTATTTTCTTCAAGATCTTTCTTGATTGGTAAGTAAATAGCGATAAACAGCTTTCTGAATCATCGACTCGTTGCTGTTTTTGTTCCATCGAAAGCAGTCGTGGCACCCACTTGGAAAAAACCTTTTTCACTTCACTTCAAAAAACCTTTTTCAGTAAATACACTTCCATATGATATCTGTGTCATCTCAGCAATCTCACGGAGCTTCACTTTACGATCTTTCATTATAATTTTTGTCACTTCACTCACATTTTCCGGTGTAACGGCTTCCACAGGTCTACCCGAGCGTTCCGCGTCATTTTCCGCCACGTTTAAACTCGGTAAACCACCGACAAATCGTTGATTTTGATGGACAAGAGTCCGTGTAACATTTTTCAATCCATTGTTTCGCTTGCACGGTGTTTTTACCCATTAAAAAACAATGTTTTATCAGAACACGAAACTCGTTTTTTTCCATTTTTTAAACAAACTACAAAACGACTTTACTCCAACCTCGATAACCCAGCTGTTTCTGGTCCAATCGACTTAAAATTTTGACACGTTTCAAGCAAAGGTTAGTACTCTAGAAAGACCTGGTTACTGGTTTACTACGAGCGCCATCTCTGGGTTAGTCTCAGCAATTATTGATTGATGTGTTATATATATCTTCCTAAAATGTCATTCTTTGGAATAGTGTTATTATGATACATAAATAAGACAAAATTATCTTAAATAATAATACATAATTTTATAGTTGCTTAGAAATACTAAAATAATATAACTAGTTTTGCCATTTATTGACAAAGAAATCGATTACTTAATCAAACGCAGTTGTTATTTTTTTTAAAAGGTTATTAATTGGAATTTAACTTGTAATAAAATTTTAATATATTTCAAATGCATATCACAGCTTAAGTATACTTGAGGAAAAAAAACTATGAGTGATACAGTTATCAAGCTTTAAATGTTTTTTTTTTTAATAAAAAAAATAATTTGTAATTCACAGTTTTGCTACTAACATTTTTGTTGTATTTGTTTTATATTTTTTACTTTTTAAATAACTGTGTAATATGCATTTCATAATTTTCAATGATGAATGGTGACATGTGCTTTGAGAATACGATTGCTAAGCGCTTTACATTCAGTTTCATTCCGATAACTAATCTGCGTGTAACCTCGTTTTTCTTAACACACTTTTAACCCAAAAATAGTATAGCTTTTGACAAAAGGAAAAAGGAAGTCATCACCTGGAAAAAATGTTAAGAAACAAAATAAAGCTATTGACCTTAAAATGAAAACAAAACTCCTACAAGTCTACGTAGCTAGTATAATAATTAAAGGAATTGTATTTGTCATGAAGTAGGTACATTCGAAAATTTTACCGATTTTAAAGATTAAAGGTTCAATGAAAGAGGATGTGAAATCGCAGACAGAACATGGAATCTTAATAAATGTACAACGAAAAAGTATTTACAGGAGACTGAGAAATTATTGATAATCTAGTTTTACAACTAGATGTAAAATTATAAGTCGAAAAATATTTTAATAATTCCAGCTAAGCCATTCAGTACTTTTCACACTTTGAATGTGTGGCGACTTCTGATCACCACTAGTCTATTCTACCACTATGAGGATTAGACGGCACTCTATCAAAGCAAGCCAATTGAAACTTCTTGAAGATAAAGCGAACTAGTAATTCTGCTATAAGGTAGTATTTTAAGGTAGTACAGAAAAACATTCCTTGAGGAAGATGAATCAACGTTCAGGCTATTTGGTTCTCTCTTCCATTAATGGCTTTCTTCTTGTGTTAGTCGGTTGGGTTGGCAGTTGATATTTTTCTTTGATTTCAATGATTTTTAAAATGATTTTAAGGAAAATATAATTACCTTTCGTTATGTATGGTTAGTTTTCTTGTGTGAAGTTTCTTTACCGTCTGACCACTGGAGTTAGTTCTCCATTGACTCGAATCACATATGGTAAATTACCATAACGGTATGGGAAAGCTAAAAATCAAAATAATGCTTTACAATAAGAGCCATGGATGGTTCTAACGGCTTAAGCACATACTCATTCAGTATGACTAAAGATTTAGTGGTGGGGTGCAAGGGCGAATGTATAAACTGCAGGAAAATTCGTCGACGATATGGATAGAATATTTTAAAAAAAATGGCTACATTGCCTGGAACAGTTTTTCAATGGGGTTTAAATTGGGCTTTGTTTGGAAAATAATGTCTGAAAGTTAATTATGTACAGAGAAGCTAAAACAATGTTCAGTTTTAAGTCTTATAAAAACAGGATCACGTTGCTGTTGAAAGGGAATGCCAATGGTTTCAAATTAAAAACCTTCCTGATTTATCACTTCGAAGTCCACGTGCATTAAAGATAAGCAGTAAAAATTGTATCATGCAAATAAGAAGTGATGTTTGGTCAAACCTATATTTGCAGTTTGGGTTTCAACTGTTTGGTACCCTCAGTTCAGTATTTTTGTTGATAAAGGGGTTTACTTTTTTAAAACTATTCTCCCAATTCAGAAGGCTCCAGGTTTCCTTACTGACAAAGTCCTTAGTCAGTGTACTAAGGAAAATTATAGATAAATTTAAAGAGTTTTATTTGCTCATGACTTTTATCCCAAGCTGTAACAACAACAGAAAATAATGTAAAAATATTTTAAGTCTTTCGTAAATCGTACAGCATTTTCGATTGCTATAAAACATTAAATAAGCATGAATTAAGCTATAGATAAATGTATGCTAGGCATTTGGAAAAAAATGCATAAAATGTTTCTCTAGCTATATAGAATCGCTTGAAAATCTTGAACAAATTGATGCAATTATAATAATTGTGGTTTTTGACAATGCACTTAATTTAGATGTTGAATTCTAAGACACTGGTTAATTAGTGAATTATGTCGATTGAGAGCTAGTAACGTTGGACTATTCGCGCTTTTCTCTTCAATGATATCGAGAACTTTATGATCGTTTTAATTGGATAAAATAACACTTTCTTCACCATTAAAAAAGAAACTTAATCAAGTAAATTATATTAAGATAAACACTTTTATCAATTAGAGGTAATGATATAAAAAGGAAATATATTGAAAGGGAATGGAAGCAAGAAGGAGGATAATGACTTGTTGATAGAGATTTATAGTTTGTTTTGAAGTAAATTAAATTATTTTATGATTTGAATTTACTTTCATTTAAAGTATTAAGCGTCCAAGCTAGTGATAATTGCAATTGTTTATCATCGTTACAATGAATAGCAACAAAAGGGCTTTTTGGAACTGACCTTGTAATTTTGAACTTCGGTCAAGTAATGAGGACTACTCCTGAGCTGGCATTTCCTCCCTAAACTTTCACACAATACCAATGGGAAGATTCAGGGCCTCGACAAATTTTACGTGCAACAGCCCCTGCTACACGGCGTGTCTAAACTGGCAACAAAACTCGATGAAAACCACCGTGAGTCTCGAACCATGACCTCTAAGTTACCGCGTCCTCACAAAGCTATTGATAGTGAGAATGATTAAATTTAGAAAGAGTGATTTGGTAAACTGAGATTTCACGTTTAAATCATAATTAAAAAAGATGAGTTAAGTTGCTGTTCGAAAGAGAGCTTCATTAGCTGTACCTCACTGAAAATTAATAATGTATTTGGGAAGGTTCTTACGAGTCTTAAATTTGGTTTCAGTAGTTCTTAATATATTAGATTAAAACTCTATAGAAGAGTAAAATAACGAAGGTAAGTATTATAAGTTTATAAATAAGGATTTAGTATAGTTAGAAGCTTCGTAGTAAAGTGGAAAGGACTGAAGAATGTCGAAATAACTTCCCGGGACAAACACGAGATAGCTGGTATGTTCTCCAAAATTAATGTGGCTATTTTTCAACATGAGGCTGAGGATCCAAATACTGAGTTTTTATAAAGTTTAATGTATAATGTGTGGTTTTCAAAGTGCCTTAGAAAAATTTATAAGGAAAAATTATACAAAGCACATCAAACTTAAAGTTTCCTTTCGACTGCATCATTCAGGACCTTCACCCTTGAATTGACAACTCCTGTTTTATCGTTACCATTACCCTTTTCTAGGACTTCTAGAATAGATAATCAAATAAAGAAACTATAATATATACTTAATCATATTTTAATAATTGTTTGAAGTTTATAGCACAATTTTAATAAGTTTATAACTATCCTATACTCTCTTTGTGGGCTTATCTACCGATTAACTTAGCAACGTATTCTTGATAGAAGAATTTAGCTGTAAAATGAGGAATATATGTACTATTTTAGGAACTAGAGAAAAATATGCGTTGAAAGTGAAAGAATAAAGAAAGCTTTTCTGTTGAAAAAAAAAAATACTCTTTCTTGCTTAAAGCGAAAATGTATACTTATAATGAGTATTATCCCTGTAGCCTTTTAAGTATTTGTATAGCAATTATATTGCAATAACAGTTTTAAATACCATTAACTCAGCGAGAAATAATTAGAATTACTGTTTTATTTTCCATAAAAAAAGCTTTAATGACGTATATAATTACAGGAATTCTTTTATTTGAGTGCTTCAGTATTCTGAAAGTCATTGTTAATATCCGCGAGAATATTGAGAAATACAAACATGAAACTCAAGCAAATGAAAATATAATTTCTTAAGCATTGTATTTGTGATAATTTATGCATTACGTCGCGAGTCAATATTTTTGATTTTTTTCGTATTCTTATAAATGAAAACTTATCAATTAGAGTCTTTTGTCGTTAAATTCTTTAATTTTTAATATTCTAACTTTCTCCCAAAATAATTGATAATTCATATTTATATATGGATTGTGCACAATTAATAAAGTTGAATGCATAAAGTTTCATAAAAAATTAATTGATAGGAAGAAAAAAATTCATTTAACAATTCATAATTTAGTTTTCATATGCTTATGTTTTTGTTTGAACTATCGTATGGATAACTAATGCATGCATATTAAGTAGAATTTCCTTGTCAGGAAAATGGAGGTATTGGTATGAATATGTAACGAATGCTGGGTTATAAAATATATTTCACGTCTTAAAAATAACTAAGAAAATTGTACTTCAAGTTTTAGAAATAATTTATCATTTAAAAATAATTTCCCCTCATTCGAAAAATAACCCTATGGCAATGGTAATGAAACTTGTTACTCTTCGGATAATAGTTTTATAGTAATTCGGATAATAGCATGCCTGGAAATTTTTCTACATGTCTAATCTTACCATTTTACCAATCAGTATATGAGTTAGATCAATCTTAATTCAACAGCTTCGGCGAAGAGCTCTAATAAGCAATATTATTTCTCTGAACTGCCATGATATTTCTTTGTTGCATCACATGAAACATCTGTTATGTTTTATTTAAATTACAAGATAATTATGTGTTTTTTCTCTTAAGAGTTGCTCATGAGTAAACCTGACTCAAGGTTTTAGGGGACTTTACGTATTTACAACGCGAATGAATCATTTAAAAAGTCTGATTTCCCTCATGTGAGAGATATAGAAGGGAAAAGAAAATATAAACTGCTTGACAATTGATGATGATGTTGGATATCTGTTGTTTGAGCTACAAAGTATTCTAAATGCAAATTATTTCAAAGAAATTGACCAAACAAAATTTGGGCAATTAGAAATTATTCTATATAATGTGTTATATTAATTAAAAAGTACTAGCTAAGGAATTCAAATTGATATGATTCATCTACAGATAACTAATTATAGGAACACAATTATTAGCAAAGTACAAGTCTCTAGAAATATGATCAACCAGATTATACTCCCTAAAACCATGAAACCAATCCATTGACTAAATAGGCAACATCTAAATCATTATCACAAGAAGTGCTCCCGTTATATTTGTTTCAGTCTTGCAAAATATGTCATGAATATTGTTGTAATTATCCTTTTTAAATGGTTTGGAGAATCAACAGTTTTCACTCTCTTGCTTTGCATAGTGATACGATTAAACAATAGCTGAAAGTGGTATTTGTTTATCCCCTCCTCTTCCGGCTGAAAGTGTAAACATCTTCTTAAGGCGATACAGGTATCTCCTTCCCTTTTAAAAATAGTCTATCGAGAATTATTTGCGGTACATTAATGTAATGTTTAAAACAATTGTAACTGGCACTTTTAAACAATTCAGTAAATGGTAAAAATTATGAATAGTATATTGTAAAATATTAAATTTAAAATACACTTGATTTGAAACGTTATGAAACATATAAATGTAATAATTTCCTTAACCTTCTTTTGTGTGCGATACGCATTAAGACATCGAATTGTTCATTACAAAACATATCAGGAAAAAAACTTATTTATCATCAGAATTATGGCATTCCAGCCATTTCGGTGACAAACTCCCTCCAAGTTGCACAGAGAAAAATAACAAGATGAATAACAAATAGATCGGTAACTATTTCTCTCATTGAGCTAAAAAAAACCTCACGGTGGTGTGTAATTTTGCTACCATCCATAGGTTATCAAAAAACTAAATTTGTTTCAGTAAGTATCGTTTTTAATACTAACGACAAATAATGATACAAGTGGAGAAAAAGTTTTGTTACTGGGCTGGTTCGCGACTGGGGCTCGGCTGCAAACATGCAGGTTGAATTATTTCAGAGGAGCTGAGCACGTGCGCTATTTAAACGTGAGCTAAGTTCGTTGATAATCAAAAGGGTTAAGTTGGTGATAAGTTTTTATATTTTTTGTTGTATTCATTCTTTGGTTTCTTGACTGGTTTCATTAAAAAGCAATAAATTTGTCTATATTGTGTGATTTAAATTTAACTGCAGATTTCAGGATATATTTTGTTTAATAATAAATAACATTTTGTAATTAAAGATAGCTACAAATTTTGCTAAATAATTAACAGTCAATTTAACCTAACTTTCCAAATAATGTGATAAGTTTCTAAGTTGCTAATACCAAATTAATCAACAACAGTTACATTTTAAATTTCTCTTGAGCTATTTTCAAATCAATTGCGATCTTGAAAACAAAAGACTGGAATAAGAGATAGCAAAATTTATTTATTGTAACTCTGTAACGTTCAAAAAGAGTGCTTGTAGATTATTGACATTCTATACATTGTTCATATATATTTATTGTGGCTCAAGCAAAGCAAAACGTAATATAAATATTAAAAAAAAAATATTTTTGTTTAGCATTAATTTTGTGAATTATTATCTTGTCTTGATAGAATAAAAACAATTCTTCACTTGAGATAAGCAGAATGGGATTTTTTTTCATAAAACAATTAAAATATAGGATTTATAGTCACGAAGATAGATGTTACATAAAACCTAAGTCCTCATGTTTGAAATTAAAACAAACTTTATAACGGAATTGGCAGCTTATTATTTTGACGGAAATGGAAATTGAAATTTTCGATCTCTATCATCAGAAACTAATTTTAAAAAAATTACATTTTAAAATAGAAAATGCAGATTTTGTATATTTGTAGAAACAAAAGATAAGAAATAAAATTTAAAGAAACAAAACATAGCAAAATATTTTCACAAGAATATAGCGATAGAAAGGATCGAACAAATGTAAGAGGAAGATGATTTTTTATTCCTTGCATCCTGACAATTAGTAGTTCCTACAAAATGGAATAACACTTGAATTAAAAGATTTAGTAAAGATAGTAAAAGAGTATTCTGAAATAAGTAAACATTCACTAATTTTTATATGTAACACAAAATAATAGCTATTTACAATTATTCATAAGAAAAGTAAGAAAATGATATAAAAATTGCTGTACATACACGTATACATATATTAAATGTTATACAATAGAATATTATACACAGTAAATTAAGATACAATTTAAAACTTTTTGTTTTAAAATTAAATAACCAGGAGTCTTAATGAAAAAAGTAGTAACACATTTCATGGAATAATACAATAGTATTTAAATCGTCGGGAGGAAAATGAATAATATCCAGGGAATATTTAATTATTAAGTGCATAAACAAAATTACGATTTAAAATTATAAAATGGATTTTACATTATATTTCGATACAATGTGCTTTTAGTTAGTAAAATTTATACTAAGGCAATGCTGATTATTATACGTATTTTTCAAGTAATCCATGCATATTTTTAAAATCCAAGATTGTGCAATGTTAACATGGAGTTTCAGCTGAACATGAAACTTGAAATAATGTTGATACATTAATTTCCACACAAGTATGCAAAAAGTAACTCTTATTTAAATTTCGAAGTTATCTGTTTACATACATCAATATCTAATCACTCCAATGTACAAAAATTAAGCATAATTTGGAAGATGCAAAAAATGTAAGTATTGATGAATTTGTTCGAAATAACTTATAGAAAAAATCGTCGATTAAGGTAAACTTTATCTTCATATAAAATATTTCAGACGTCATAACAAGCAAAATACTATGCACGCCAAAACACAAATATACTAGCTCACTTGTTATAAGCAGGTTAGACAGGTTTTGTAGGATTCAAATGCAAAGGAACATTATTAATGATTAAACAGAACGAATGATGGTACAAAGACGATAAATGGACACATTTATGAAAGGGAAAATTGCTGTAATGCTTGAATCTGGAGGAGTATAAGCCAAATTAACTCAAATTATGAATGTGTCTAAGTTTGCCATCCCATGACTGTGACAGAGGTTTCGAAATATGGGTAATGTTAAGCAACAGCTATTACCAGAACGGCCTAGAAACGCAAACGCTTGTTAAGACAAATATCCGACAACAGCTGCGTGGCATCAGAGGTATAGTGGTGCCAGAGAATTTGGTTCAGTGCGTACAGCTGCCACAAGTATACGAGTTTCAAGATGAATTATCTTCGAAGACTCAATCATGGGAGTCTCTATGAAACGTTTCTATATTCAACAGACCATTAACGTGCTGGTTTAAAATGAAGTTTAATATTTATGCAGTTTCATTTGTTAAAGTGGGATAATGCGAGGTTGTGTGACTAATCTCGCTTCAGTCTGAACAATACTTCTGATTACCCAATGATATGATGAGAACACAGGACCCATTCTCATCTGGAATACACGCAGAAATACATCCCTTTCCTTCAAAATGATTAAAACTGTGTGCAGAAATGTTGCTGGATAGTCAAACTAACTTGTGTCTTTATGAGTCAAAGCCTGTGTCTGCTAAAAGATACAATGATGAGGCTCTATTTAAATTTATGTCATGGGTATTTTGAAATACTGTTGATCTTTAATTCATATTTATTTATGAAAAAGCAACGTGGAGCCGAAGAAACCTATCTCACGACTCCCTCGAAGCGGAAGATATCCAACGCATGTAGTGGCCTGCTCGTAAATATAATTTCCATACGTGCCCAGTCAGCATCATTCTAACCTGATCGAGCAAAGCACCACTATAATCTTTCACGACAATATGCAAGCGTGAGTGGCAGAAGGCGTAGATGTCTGTAAGAGAGTAAATTTCGCTCTATCAGTCGTTTGTGAATGGTCATGGTAGACACTCATATGGAGGTCGTACGTCTGATGGTTGACAGCGATGAATCAGGTGCTGCCACTGCTGATCTTAGAATCACTCTGTCTTTCCGATCCGCTGTGGTCCTTGGTAGATCACTACAATCATGACACTGAAATCTGCCACTATCAACACATTCTGGACAGCATGTCCTAATCACCGCATCGCTTCGACCCATAGGACGAAAGATTTTTTGATATGCCCAACCTGCCTATTTCATTCCAATGATACAAAATCTTTCAAACTCAGACAGTTGCTTGTAATTAGCTCGAATCCTGCGGCGAAACATTTTTTTCATTCATTGTAAGGTATCTTAAATCTTAATGCAACAGAAAATTTGACCAGCAGATTGAGAAGAGCTTCTTATATACTCCCGCTGAGTGCGCATTTCCGATTAGCTGTATCTCCAGCCATTCATTCGGTGGACACCAAATCTTAATCGGTTCCATGTGCGGTCGAAATTTCTTCGCATACGAAATTTCAGGAATAGATCAACTCTTTCTTGGTGCATCATTTTCTTAGTTATAAGGAATATTGTTTGAATAAATATTGTAACTGCTATTGCATAATAGCTTTATAAATAAGGTAAAATTAAGTACATTTGTATAATTATATATTGATATTCTGTATTTAAATTAATAGTTAAAAAAATTTATTGCATATTAACTTTAAGATTAAACTTATTTGCTTTTGTTCATGTTGTGACATAAATTATCTCGCATTTTGTAGTATATTGTTTTTATAAAATCAGACAAATGAAACATTCCTGCAAGATTTTTTAGCAACTTTATCTTATAATATAAAGCTCCAATTTATGGACTGGTCTCTTAGTATAACAAGATTATAATTATTTATCTGACTCAAAAAGTTTATGTTTAAACAATATACTACTTTAGAGAAAGAATAACAAATAGAATTACATGAAATCGAAAATTTTATTGAACAAATTCAATATTCTGCTAAATTTATGAAACTACAAAGTATTCTACTACGAAACTACTATATAAAAAATACCTATTTAGATAAATACTTTTCAATTACTTCCTTTTTATGATCCTGCTCTAGAGATAAATTCAATCAACAGTCACTATAACTCTGAAATAAAGTGCGTCTTTAAATCTAAACGACTATAGTTCTCTTCCTGTCCAATTATATGAAATCTAAAAATGAAGTATAATTATATTATTTTGCTATATTTATGAAATTTAGATGGAAAGTAATATTTTACGCATGCAACTTAAATTACTCACATTTTTATCCTTTTGTCACAGAAATATGTTTGATCAGTTGTCACTATAGATCTGAGGTAAAACACGTGACTTCAAATCTGAACTGCGGTCATAGTGATCTAGTGGTAATGGTCGTAGAATCGCGGCTGGCAGTTTTCGTCGATTTGTATGTTCGAACTTTGATGCAAATAAATACCAACCATGTAACTTGGGGTAACGTAGAATAAATCTGTTGCAGTCCAACGCCCTTCAATTGGTGTGATGTTGAAAATAGGAGTGGGAGGTGCAGGCTCAAGTGTCTTTCTCATCACTTGTACAAGATTCAAAATTCGAAGGTCCACCGCTAAATACCCTCGTGTTGCTTATAGTGTGACGCGGATAAAATTAACCGAATTAATTACTCAAATCTAAACGACAATGCTTAGCTTCTCCCAATGATGTTTTATCAAGGGACTAGAACTTCTATTTAAAATATGTTTTCTTTGATATTCATCCCTATTCCGTGTTCCAAATTCTTCTAGAATTTTCAATAGCAATCTATTTTAAAATGTTTTTAATGAACTATGTATTTTGAGGAGAATGCTCTCACTTCGCTCATAATACGAGTTATATTGTAAATAATATGCTTCATTTTTAACTTATGTGCTCTAATATTTCTCACCCTTATTATTTTAACTTTTTATTTATCAGTGTCTAGAGAGACTTTTTTAAATTCATTAAAATATTTAAGGAATATTAACTCATTAAAATATTTAAGGAATGTATAAGAATTAACAATGGTTGTCTTTAGCAGGAAGTATATAGTGAAACAATAAATATTTACAATAACAATTAACTAAGATAATTCATTGAATGTTATATGACGCATATAATGTTATATAATGTAATATGAGACAAATTGTTTTCTAGCAAATGTTATATAACATAAAATAATATAATGTCATAAAACATTTCTGACTTTTTCTAACTTTTTTCTAGTTTAACAGAAATAAAATTATCTTTATAAATTGTATGAAAAATTTTAGTTACGAGATTCTACATTTGAGAAATTTCTCATACGTTAAATACTTCATTTCATTTTCCATTTAATATAATCGAGACACACTTTGCTCAAATTGTCATAAAGAAGGAGATACTTTTTTAGAAAAATATTTTTATTTATTATTCGCCAAAAATATCTCATTTCTTAAAAATGAGGTATATGGTATACTGAGTTAAACAAGACCAATTGTAAAATTTAATTTAATTTTAGGAATAAAAATATTTCAGCCACCACTATTTTCACCGCGATTGTGTTGCAACTATTTTCCACTTTTTAACTTTCACGTACATTGATATGAATATATTCATTTATAATGGGCATATACCTTCATTGGAATCGCCTACAGAAGAATCTAATTTTATAGTCTAAAAATTGCATACTATTTATTAATTTTTTATTATTTTTCCATTAAAAATACGCTAATCTAAAAGCAATAATATTTTCCACTTTTCTCAAAAATTCTCGAGAGATTGTCTTACAAACTTAATAAATTGCCACTTCTTCTCAACAGTAATAAGATGAAAGAAGAGATTCGGAAAGGATTTTGTTCGATATACGTTTCGATCCAATGTTTAATTCATTTTCTTTTTCTGGGTCATACATGGGAAATGAAATGTGAAGTCGCATATCAAAGAAACTTTTTTCTTTACCACACATATAATATCTACAGTTTGTTTCTATGGGGATTACATTGTAATAGAATAACTTATTGTAGTAAAATTTTTGTTGAATATATTGCACAAATTTTCGAAAACAAAGTCCTTAAACAATTATTATTAAAATAAAAAAAATGTACATGATTTTGGTTTTGGCGAATATGAACGAATAATATTCTATTTTCTAGCGTAAATCTTTATTTCTTCCTCAGAGTTCTAATTTCATGAAACAAATTTTAATCCCTAAAAATTATGATTGCGTATTAAAGTTTCTTCTCGTGTGTATGAGAGAGAGAAGCAAAACAAGGGTAATTGGCGACGAACATCGTAATTTTGAACCTCAGTCACGTTACGAGGATAACACTTAACTGGTACCTCCCTTTCTTAATTACCAAATCATGCCAAAGGGTGTACTCGCTACCTTGACAGATTAATATGCATCAACCCGCTACTCGGCGGTAGCATCAAAACTCAAACCCATGATTTGACGAACGTCGGTAGCAAGTGTGTGACCATGACAAGTAATCTACCATAATCGATGGAAATATAAATGCAAATCCTTCTCATATTACATGATTTTTCGCCAATTAAAATATTGAAGAGCGAATTAAGTACTTATGTTGAGATACATTTACAGATACTCAAAAAATAGTCTCTTAGATTCCTCTGAGTACAAAATCGATATAATGCTAAAAATTGTGTTCGATATAATTCTAGAAATTATTGATAATTATTTGATTTAATTTTAAAAAAGTAAAAATGAAAGAGATGAAGGAACTCTTGTTAAAAGAATGAAACGTGGGTAAAAGTTTCGCTTCTAATTGTTTCCGTTTTTTGGACGTATTTCATGTTTATGATCAATTACATCATTTTTAAAAATGCACCTATTAAGAAATAATTATTTTTTTAAGATAACTACGATGGACTCTGCATTATTCATTTACCATTTAATAATGTTATTTACCGTACATTTGAAAATACATGAGAAAACATTAACAATATCTCTTTTACACTAAAATGCATCTTATAACCAATAAATATAACAATTATAAATCTAACGAGATTATTCAATTGAATCATTAATAAAACAGGGCAATTGTGTAACTAAAACTGTATTCTTAAAATTGTTTGAAAGGTAAGTAAATTGTTAAAACTTAATATATAACTGATATTGTATATATATTTAAAACACTTTATGTTTGATTATATTTAACAAACGTAGAAGAACCATTATAATAATTGCCTAGAGATTCTACTTCAAAATTTTTAATGTATCTTACAAATCAGATGAATATAAATGTATTTAACAAATGTGATGAAATCATTTCAACACTGTATAAAAACCATTCTAAAATAACAGTCAAGAATTTTCTCTATCTATGTAATATTTAATTTCAAAGACAAGTAGGCATTTTTTTTAATAATAAACAAACACATTTTTTAAGTCTCTACTTAAAGAAATGGGAGTTTTTATTTAGAGCAGCCTAAAAGAGTTCTTTTTCCAGATATATTGCATATTAATATTCTGTAATTTTTCATTGAGAGATTTATTTCTAATGAACATAATTGCCTCGTTTTTCCAAAAGGCTGCTTTTTATATTATGTTCGATATCTAGACCTTAATTACGGTCTACAATCTAGAAAAATACTGCTCAATAAGAAAAAAAATCCGTTGTATTTTTTTTATAGAATTTCGTCTGGGAAGTAGGAAACCTGGTTTAAAAAGACAGGTAATTAATTTAAAGAACTCGGTTGGAGTTTCTTATAATATATTTCTTGTTCTAACTGAAATAGTGTAATATATTATTTTCAGAGATTTGGACTACAGTGTGATTGAAATATGTTTATCATATTATAGAACTTTATGTATAATTACTATTGGTAAACTATGTATAAGTCATATACATTATTTTCTTAAAATTAAGATCTTTAATGGAGACTAAAATTAAGAGCGTATTTGTTTTAATCATTATGGATTCATATTTACTATTTTAAGACTACTTTTTAGCAGTATGATAAATACTTTTTTAATTAGTTGTAATTCAGGTTTACTTCTTTTGACCGAATCCTTAATTTAACGGAAAAAATTATTTAATCAGATTTTTAAGAACAATTTAATGCAGTAGCGAAATTTTGAGTCATTTGACATATATGTGAATTCAAATATCTTAAAAGAACTCGCACAATTGTGCACTATTTTCTTTGACAGTAGTTTGTACACACTACAGTTAAAGAAAATGATAAGTATACGATAGAGAATGAACATAACATATATCTGGAAATAATTGAAATATATATAATTTTTATATAGAATTTTCAACAATTAGAAAATTTTTAAGTCTTAACTTTATATATTTAATATCTTATTACTTGGTCACCTGAATGTATTATATCGAGTTAAGATATGGAGAATTGAATGGGGATCACAAATCTTGAAGCTTGGATAAATGTTCCTGTGATCATATTGAGGAATTCTGAAACTGGTGTGTAGAAGCATTACCCAGTAGTAATGGTCTAATGTATCAGTATGAAACCAATACATGAATGTATGCTTATTCAGAAATGATGTACGCTTGCCATCGACCACTTAAAGAGGTTTGCAAAATTACCCGGAACCAGTAATTTCAAAAAACACTTTTCATTACGGAACTGCATCCAGAAGACATATTTCTTTGGTTTTAATGATAACATGCACATAAATCTTACCAACTACTTAGGAATCCGAAAAAAGTTTAATAAAATAGATAATTATTTTTTATTTGCAATTTTTCAATTCATAACCAGAATTTCCCTTTTGAATACTTGTTTTAAAGAAATCTATACTTCCATCCTGAAGTGGGCAAACAGAAATTAATTTGAATTGCATATATATATATATATATGCAACTTCATTTCTTTGAATTTTGTAAGTAATTTTTATATTTTGATTTGTTGATAATTTTTAGATTTATAGATTTTATTTTTGTAATTTTTATCGTTGAAATTTTTTGCATTTTTTAATCATTGAACTCTTTTGTAATTTGGATTTCCCAATTCAGCCTACCAGGAATTATAGATTTTATTTTTGTAGATTTTATCGCTGAATTTGTTTGCATCTTTTAATCGTGAACTCTTTTGGAATTTGGATTTTCTAATTCAGCATACCAAGTCGCAAAGGGGGAAGGTTGGTTCCATTAAACTAGTTTAACCCCACTTAATCGGTCCTCAGCCCGATATTGCTTTTTGACTTGTTGGGTTCCATATTTTCATTTATTTTTCTTTCATTGTTACATTTCTTTCTGGGTTTTTGTCTTTTTAAATATTAATTAATTATTCTTTCATAAATTTTCAGTATATATATATATATATATATATATATATATATATATTACACTTGTAATTTATTTCTGAGATATAATGATTATTCAAATAGTATATTTAATTGAATATTACATCTTTAATTAAGAAATATTTTGTTTCGTTCGAAAAACATAGTACAAAATTTTGACGGATGTTACACAATCCCATAATTGTAATATCCTTGAAAAATATCTTTTTTTTATACTTTCTGAAAGCGCACATTCCATTTTGAATCTGTTAAATATCTCATCATATTATTATATATTAAATACCTCATATCTCATATATGTTAATTATCTTATCATATCTAATGTGCGTTGATTATTTTGTCACGTCTCATACATGATGAATAATTCATCATCATTAATTCTGATATATGTTAAATATTTCATAATCATCATTTCCCATTTATGTTAAATATTTCATCATTGTATCTCATACATGGTGCAAACTTTATCATCGTCCTATCTTATAGAAAACATTCGTTCCAAAGAAAATTAGTGTCAAATCGAAAGAAGAGGGGATAAACAGATTTATGAGGCACAAAATACAATACACTGTTCACAGATCAGATTAACAGATTTAAAGACGAAAATATCAAATGAAAAGATTACAAGGGGAAGTGTTCATAGGAGAAATTAAACTATGGATATATACATAAGCATGACATTAATTTATGTTTCACAAATACTATTAGCACATTTTCTTTTGAATATATTTGTATATGAGAAATAAGATGATTTCTTTTAAGATTTGAAACATTAAAGGAGGTGACAGCGTGTCAAAAATGCAGAAGTAGCTGCTGAATAAGAAAAAAATCGGTCCTCTTAAATTAAAGCAGAACATCCCGAAAACTAATTCCCTGAGAAGAATCCACTTTTACTCTCTTAGAAAAACACAATTTTCTCTGTATGCGTAATAACGTTCTACATTGATTTACAGCTGTTTTTTTCTTCTTATACAATACCCGTAAGTTACCCCTTACCGTCTTTTTTTTTTTTAAGTATTTCTAGTAGCAACGCCTGTTGCCATTCCACCGGAGCAAATAGCTGCCATTTGAAAGCTAATTCATTTTGTTTACATTCTGCCGGCGACGATGAGAACCTACTCTCTACTTATGAAGCCTCCGGTATTAAATGGTTAATAAGAATGAATAGAAGAGGGAAAATGAATTGGCCAAAGAAATAATTTAAAAATTATTCTTTTCTGAATTCTATCTATCTATCTATCTATCTATCTATCTATCTATCTATCTATCTATCTATCTATCTATCTATCTATCTATCTATCTATCTATCTATCTATCATCTATCTATCTATCATATCTATCTATCTATCTATCTATCTGGCTATCTGTCTATCTATCTATCCTATCTATCTATCTATCTATCTATCTATCTATCTATCTATCTATCTATCTATCTATCTATCTATCTATCTATCTATCTATCTATCTATCTATCTATCTATCTATCTATATAAATTCAGAAAATAAATCATTTTCAAATTGTTCATGCACAGAGTTGTTTCGGTGCAAGAGTAGGTTCGAGTCCTGATGTAATTTAAAACCCGCCTCTTAACGAAATTGATGTACATTTAAACTTTCGAATATTCCTGTCAGTGCGGTGTCGTGGTGTGGAATTCTGGACATGCAGAAGCCATCTGAGGTGTCGTCTTTGTCACTTGACCAAGATCCATTACGAAATAATCTCGTTACGCTTCTGAGAATGACATTAATAAACAATCTATCAAACTCTTAATCTACTTCTGGCCTGGTACACTTAGAAAAATATTTACTTCTGACATTTTACAGTTATGGTTTGCTTAAATAGTCATATGTTTTTACATAAAATTTGTATCAAACAGTTTTCTGGACTATTTTATGATTTGAACTATGACTTTACATGTAACTGTTATGTAATATTAATTTAAACTATAGATTTCATGATTGGAACCAAAATGTTTTACTTTATTAATCAGTTAAAATGGTTTCAACGGAAATGTTAGAGAGTAGTGTTTTTTCATCAAAGGAAAAAAAATCTAAATATTTGTTAATAACTATTTCGAAATTGAAATACCTTAAGAAGTGAATATTTTGTGATTATTTGTACTTATACGTCACATAAATTATTTCCGGCCTCATTTATCTAAAACAAATTTCTAAACTTTCAATTCTTTAAAAGAAAGGTACGTATAAATGGGGAATAAATATAATCAAATTAACTTTTTTGAATGTTATAATAGGACTAATATCATTTAAATTTATAAATTCAAATATAAGTTTATAAGTTATTCATTCAAAGCATATAATATGTTAAATTAATAAAAATAGTTTTGTTTGAATTAAAAAATAGTCTAGTACCTTTAGTTATTCTAATAATTGCTTAGAATAACTAAAGAATTAGGAATTTTAATACAAAAAATAGGTTTTGTACTAAAATAATATTCTAAAGAGATCATCCTGCTGTTAGTGGTAGCCATAGGAAAATTATAGGTAATGATTACTGATTCTGGGTTTTTTTCCCTTCAAAAACAATTATTCCGAGAAGAACTGACGTGTGTTGAACAGGAATATCAGAATTGAATATCTACTTAAAATATATTAATACGCAATCTCTACTGACACCGACTGCTGTATGACGAATTTTATTTCATCTAAAAAATACAATAATAGTCAAGAGAAGCTCAACTGAGTTACAATGGTAGTATATCAATAGAAAAAAACAGTGATTTATATTCATTTCTATTACAAGTTAAAGGCTTAGTGATTAAAAAAGTCATACTAAGATATAAATAATTTTATAATGAAGATGACTTTTGATTTCTTGATAAATCTGGTGTGGGTTGATATATATTTATCAAAAAGGTATATGTGAACTTTGAAATTTGTCAGTGTATTAATTTTTCATTTGTACTGGTAGTTAATTTCAAACTCATCACAAGTTTTGTCATCTATGTTCAATAAATTATTAAATAACATCAATACCTAAATTATAGAAGTAATTGAGTGTGCAGAACTAAACCAGTATAATATAAAAATGGCTCTCTAAGCACTCATGATCATATCGGCTTCATTAAAATGAAGGAGAGGTACTTCATTACATCTTTAGTAAGTCATGTTGTACTTTTCTGATTGTTCGACTGCACTCCTTGACAGGATATGAATTATAACAAAATATGTTTAATATTTTATCTGAATTTTTATTTTTCCAATCAACTAGGATTTTTTTGTCCTTATACCTTGGGAAACTGAGTGTTGTCTGATATCTCATCTCTCAGAAATAAATATCTTTGAAAAAGCAGCTCTTCACAATTTCAACAATGTTAATGCACTTTCTTTTTTGAAAAAAGATCTCGGCTACAGGCATTACAATTTCGAATCAAACTGTCTGAAACCGGCTCCACGCTGTAGGACTGTATGCTCGCCCACCAATGCTATGTGTTACCTTAAGAATAAGGAACTATCGCGCGCGTAGGGAGTGGGCCATCTATCGTGTGAACTGGAGGAGAAATGACGGGCGCAATGTTCTTTTCTCTGACGAGTCCCGTTTTTCTGTTCATCCTGATGATAGGCATATTTTTATCAGAAGCGAACGTGGCACTATAAACAATCCTGCGTTTGTGCTTGGAAGTTTCAGATTTGGCTGAGGTGGAGTGATGGTCTATGCTAGCATCTCCATTGATGGGCGCACTAATCTGTACATCATTCGAAACGGAGCTCTGACCGGTCGCCGATATAGGAATGAAGACCTATTGTAGTCCCATACGGTGCAGCAATTAGAGATGACTTCATATTAATGGACGACAACTGCAGGCCACATTGTGCCAACTTAGTGAGTGATTTCCTTTTCGAGGAGGGAATCGTACGAGTGGAATGGCCAACATGTTCTCCGGACCTGAACCCAATATAACACTTTTAGGACATTCTAGGCCGACGAGTTTCTGGCCGCCTACCTCCCCCACGAACTCTCTAAGAACTGGAAAGAGCTCTTCTGGAGGAGTGGGATTAAGAAGATGGATAGAATACCCAATTCCTCATAAATAGCCTAATTGACTCCATGCCTCAAAGGTGTTCAGCGTTGCTGGTAGTCCGGGGAAACCATACCCACTACTAAAAAATTTTTTCTTTCAAGTAAATACCATTTTCCAAGTAAATACCACACGTTTATTTTCTAATGCACAAATTGGGTTTTTGCTTTGTGTCCATATATATATTCATATATATATAAGATATCCAAACTCTTCTCTACGTAATTCCCCCGAATATTACTAAAACACATGGTAATTAAGTAAAACATCTAATTACCAGAGTTGAGATGGCAAAGCAACTGACAAAATTCCACGTTCTCGAAACCAGGAAGAAGAAACAAACATTTTTAATCATAGGAATCATACACTCATCTACAAGCTAAGGGATTTAGTTTGGTTGTTTACACCATTACGAAAGGTTGTATTGTCCTAGAAGCTATTAAGGCGTTATTTCGAATCATATCAAATCACTCGAATTGTATCTGATGTCACATATGAAGTAAAATTAAGAAAGAATATCGTAAACTACGAAGGTCAAAAGATGACCTCTATGATCTGAGATAAGAACCCTATTTTTATTAATACAATAAATTTCATGAGAAGGCTTTTCCTAATTTTTCAAGAAGACCTATAACAAGGATTCTGACCATAATGTATTGAGTCGTTGCTTCTTTCTAAAAAAGGGGGAAATGTAGCGATACTTGTTTCCTGTTACTGGCGCCAGAGAAAGAATTAGCTTTTGCACAATAAACCTATCAACAGATTTTGCCTATAGACAGAAGTCCATCTTTAAGTAATATTTATTATAGAAGTCCATATTTATTCTCGAGAACATTTGCAGAGAAGCATGAATTGAAGCGATGTACAACTTCTTCGTATATATATATACTTCTCTTAAGGCTGTAAATGGGAGGCAGGCTTTGGTATTATGCCTGATACTATTGCATATATCTTACTACTGCTATATGTAATTAATTTTAATGTAAAACAATCAATTTTTGTCTTACAATTAATTTATAAATAGAATCTCAATTTGAGACTATCCCTGGCTCTTTATTTTGCTGGCGTGCATGTTCTACGCTACAATATTTAAGAACAGAGTCACAAAACAATATCCCATTTGCTCACATTATAAGTAGTGAATGATTTAATTACTGATAATTTCTTGAGTAATTCAGAATTTTTAAGGTATTAAAAATAATTTTATTTATTAGAAAAAGTGATATCATTCATAAAACAATCATCAATCATTTCGAAAAGAAAAATATATGAATGATTTATGGATTAATATGTCACAGGTTCTGCCTTAAAGCAGTAAATACATTTTAAAGTATATGTATATAGCTGTGAATAGAATTAAAATTGCATTTCTTAGTACTTTTATTTCTAAAAATTAGTAAATAAGAAACGAAAAAGGAAGGAAATAGAAAAGTAAACAGTAAATATTTATTTGAATAATGATTATGGTCATGGAATTCGATGTTAATAAATTCAAAGCTCGATGTAAACAAAATTATTTAAATGTGCCAATAATTCTTTAAATTATAGTGTGAATTTTAATGGAAGATTTTCTATGGATTTCAAACTCCAAGAATAGTTTGAGTAAATAACGTTAACTGCTTTAGTAATGAACAAAATATAAATTGAACTATATTAATTTTTTCCTCCAGCTGAAACGGAAGATGTTGACTCATTTTTGAATTAGTTTTATGAACTTTTTTCTATAGATTGGTTTTAAATTCATATTCATAAATAATATATATTTTAATAATTTTACTATACTAAAAATACAAATCCCTAAACATACTCTAATAAAATAATAAAATTTTGCTCAGTACATTCCATACTTAACAATAAGAAGACTTGAGAAATAATTTGCAACATAATCATTGATTTTTTCCTCTATTTTTCTTAATATTCTTTTTTTAAATAGATGATAAAAATATAATGAATGAAAGAAAAGAGATAAGTTAAAAGTATAGTGCTTTTAACATTTTTTTAAGACTCATATGGGTTTTTCAGAGCCATTAATCTTATTTTAAGCTAAATTATAATGAACTGTTCTGAAATTGAAAGAAATTCTATTATTTTTATTAGCATAAAGTTCTCCTTATTCTAAAAAAAATACAGTACTTTCAAAGGCTTGCAAATTATCCCCGTGAGGTGCAAAATTAGTCAATAACTCATTTTAATTCCTTTCATTGAGCTAAACAGCTTTTATTTTATATATATTTTTTCGTTTCTCTTTGCCATTGCAGATATATTAAAAATTCCAAGGATGTTTCATTTAAATAATTAGAAGAAAAATGATAGTAATTATATATTTAAAATATACCTGGGCCTTTCTAAGAAATAAAGTTTTATTTTGAAATTCTAGAAGCTTATGTGTCACATAAAAGTTTAGCAGGAAGAAAATATTTTAAAAAATGATTCAAAAAACCATTAATCCTAAGAAGCAGATTTCATTTCTGTTGAACATATTTCTTTCATTTATCTCATATATTTATTAAAATGTTTTACAGAAGTTTTTCTTCCTTGATTTATTTTTCTTCACTTAAGCATATAAAACAATTTAATATCCAAACATAATTTTACACTTCTTCATAAATGATTGTTTTTGTATTCTGTAATTATATCTAGGCATTCCAACATTAATCTTAAAAATTAGAATCTTATTGGGATTTATAATTGAGCTGGAATTTTCAAATAAACGTAATCTTATATTATAAAGATGCAGATATGGAAAATATGTCTTTAAGTTCTCTCTTTATACAAGTATCATTAAAATCATCGTAGGACTGTTTCTTCTAATTTCAATAATCAAGCCAAAGTTAAGGTGCACAGAATTTGGGTCTGATGATCTCTTTAAACAGACCAATTGCAATTCCTTTGGAAGTAGCAGTCAATGATTTTGAGGTTAAGACATGGTGGAATTCCTAAGATAAGTCATAAGTCATCACCAAAATCATTACATATTTACATTCATTATTTATAAAATATTAAAAATAGAGGCTTTACATTTAATTTCATTTCTTGTATTTATTCCTGCTATATTTTTGTAGTTAGAAGTCCTAAATATTATACATATATATATATGCTCTATATATATATACTCTGCCCATATGTCTCTATATCTATCTCTGCTCATATTAATGTCTGCTTACCATGAAGAATCCATCCAGAATCGATAGAATTTATTACTGAAACGACTTGTACTACAGAATATTGGTGGTACCAAACCAAAACCAATTAAGCGTCAAAATCAATTATTTGGGTGCAGCCATGCGCTGCAATAAGTGCTGCTATACGGCAATGGCATGAGTCAAACAGATGTTGAATATCTGGCAGGAAGGGTCCATATCAACATGGCCTGGCCAAAGTTCGTCTTTTAGGTAGAGCCTTGGACGGATCACAGGCAGGGCCTTGACCAACCAACCCACGTGTCAATGGTATATCCGGTGAATGGCAATTTAGGAAGAAGTTTGCATGCGTTGTGCTGGGTGAGAGTCTCCAGACAGTCCATAAGCATAGCCCAGGTATTATCCTCCTGCTGAAGATGGCTCCAGGGATTCTTGAGAGAAGAGGGCGACTTGGTGCTTCACGGACCTGTTGCTCAATAAGGATTACCATCATTCGTATCAAATTGGATCGTGCTTGAGTGCAAATCCTTTTTAGACCATAACTCCAGATTAAATTTTCATGTCGTTTCAATGTCCTCAGGAGGCCGCGTTGGCTAGCATCCTAACTTGAACGACCATCTTAGGTCCCACAAATTGGAGAGTTCATCTGAAAGACAGTGCCCGAATCAAATCGCCTGTCTCTGTGCTCAAGAGCCCTGGCCTGGCCAAATCCAGTGTGTGAGATTCGCCGTGGGGAATCCTGTATAAAGCACCCTTACGCACAATCCACAGCGCAGCAGACGGCGACAGGTCAGTAGAGCCGACAATTGTACACCTGTAGCAGTAGACCAGCGTGCTGCCAGCTGCCTGGAGGCTGTGCGATCAATCTATGCCTTGGGCAGGTGTGATCATCAGCAATCACCTTCATTGAGGTGCCTGTTTTCAGGTTAGTTGTTCAGTGCTCGTCGGTCCTGCTTCGCTCGCATCCTGTGGAACTGTTCCGCTGCATACAGGCTGCTATTGCGCGTGGAGAATCTGCCTCCTTCAGAGGCCAGGTGTATCCTCGTTCAAGCTCGTAAGTTGTAGCCCGTTCTTATTCTTCCGTCGGCCTCTCCAGTCCACTAAACGTTTGCCACTAACCGATAATCATAGACTTTTTCAGCGTCCCTTCTGTTGCTATTTATACGCTTTTAACATCTAAGGGCATGCGCCATCATGATGGCTCTGAGAACTTCAGTAATTTGCATAATGTCTATATTGGCATTGCTGATTTCATTTGATTCTGATGATTCCTTCATGGTGTTGCATTTTCTACAAACAGCAGTTTATATATATATATATATATATATATTATTATTATTATTAAATGATAATTTAAGATCACATAGTGACAAAAATATTGATTATTTCTGTAGTGAAACTATACTACAATATTTGAGAAAAGTTAGATTACCAGATTACCTCTTAATTTTCATTTAAATTTTATTCTAAATGGAATTTTCCATTTTAAGAATCCGAAAATGAAATATCAGTAGCAATCTAGTTATAAAGGAAAAAGAGGCATTGCAACAATAAAGTATAATAAAATAAAAACATAAAATTTCATCCTTGCCTTTCAGAATGTAAAATATGCTATAATATATACTGTATAAAAGAAAAATACAATGAAAATTAATATTTAAATTACTTACATAGAAAAACATATAAAGGAATGAAATTAGAAGCTGCGAACATAGATTTAAATTTCGATCTTCAGAAAAATAAATAATTTCCCAAATGCTAGATGGGGCTATTAAATAATGAGACTAATGCAGTAAAACATTTCATTTTGATGTCATACATATTTACTTATTATCACCTTCAATGTACACTCCTCCTCTATCCCTACAATTCTTTATGAGAATTTACTTTGTTAGAAACAGTGCTTAAAGTCTTCTACCAGCTCCTTCAGCAAGAGTGCCGTTTCTCTTTCAAAGCTTCAATTGACTCAAATCTTGTTCCTTATAATGCAGATTTCACCTTAGGAAATGAATAGAAGTTGCAGGGCTCAAAATCAGGCAAATAAATGCTGATAGTCTAACACTAGGATGATGGAATATGGTTTAAAACCGCTTGACTTCCAACGTGGAATGAGCCGGAGCATTTCCTAAGTTGAAAAATTTGCTGTACGGATTATTTCTTCTTTACAGTCTCAGCAGTCGCCCGTATCGTGGAGATTGTAGGAAATGATTGTAAAACTGACTTTTAGATCGAAATAGATAACCCATTTTCGATGTTGACATCCGGTTATGACGTGGAAGGACGAGCCGAAATAAATCATCATTAACATCTTTTCACTCTTGTCACTTTTAAACCATTGTCAGGTGTCATTTTGAACACTCTTAAACCACACAAAAACACTTACAGACGATAAACATTAATTGCAGTACACATCTTTCATTAATTTATAATTTTCATTACCGGGTTTTCCTAATTTCAAGTGAAATTTCACAACAATTCTTTTCTCGCTTTTCATTTTTCTCTGGCGAAACCAAGAAAATAATAATAATAATTTAATGCTAATAACGGCTACGGATATATGGAAATTTTTACACAAACGAGAAGCACTGCATTCCAAAGAGAAAGCTTTATATAAAACAGCTCTCGGTCGTTGGTGTCATTCGCATGCATACTTCTGTGGCAGCGTTAGTCTCTATATTTCGTAAGCAAAAGTAACCTCTAAGCTAAAAGCTAACATACCTCGTAAGCTAAAGCGTGTAATTTTTGGATCGTTTTCTAATTTTGAGCAGCTAATAAGGTAAGTATTTAAAAATATAGGAAATGAAAAGAAAATTTTAGATGTCAGTTACCTACTTCTCTACACTAAGTTTCGAACACTTGTGATGATAAAGAATTACTTATTTAAAAAGATTACAGAATATTTTAAGATATATTTCTCAATTAAATCCACTTTTAAAGTTATTATAGTAATTAGTTATGTTTTTTAACTATTTTACATGTTCTTTTAAGACTTTGGAGGAATTATAGCAGCTAATACTAACCTTAAGTGGGATTTCTGCTAGGAAATGTAGTTGTGTGAAAATATAAACAATAAAGTATAATTTTATTTTCGTATATAGATTATACGCTAATAATTTCCCTCTTTATCTGAAAATATATAACTCAGGAAACTATGTTGATAATCATTTTTATGAGATATCCATTTTCCATATAGTATTTGATAAATATACCTCAAAAAAAGTTTTAATGAATGTTTTTCAATATTTTCTTGTAACTTCTTTTGTTTGTAACCATTCTGTTACCATAACAAAAACAGTACATTTCGCTTTTCAAAGTAATTTTTCTTAAGTTGAGTAATACACAAAATATTTTGATGATTTTCTTAATTTCTGAGTTAGTGCACCAAAATAAAATATCTGAATATCAGATATAATATCTTCAGGATCCTGATATCATGATGCTATCCTGATATTATTTGCATGTTATAATTTTTTTTTCTGTTTACAAAAATTTATAGCCAAAATGAATGGATTTATTTTTTGCGTTTTATACTATTATGTCCTTTTTCGACACAATTGCTAAAGGTTTTAAAAGAAATTGATTATTAGTTTTCAAAGTTACGGTACATATTTTGGTAAGGACTAAATAGTTCTCTAAAAATTGACACTACTGTATCTTACAGCGCAATTGTTATTTTAGTTTGCAGGAAAACAAATCTCGAAAATTAAGCGACCAAAAGGTACGTCTCTTTAATTTTCTTAATAAAAAAATATTTCATTTACTGTGGATGTCCTTTTAGACTAAGATATGTATAATTGTTACTTTAGAGGGAAAGTTAAGAATTTCAGAGTGTTTTTCTTGAAAAATGTATGTTTGACTAGTACCAAATTTGGTATCTTGGAATGAAATGCCCATAAAATTACCATATATTTCTAATTTCAAAAAGATCGTAACAAGAAGAAAATGCTTATGATAAAATTCATAAAATCAGTTCTCATTTTGAATATGTGAGTAAAAAAAAAAGTTTTTAGGTTCTTAATGCGTACATACATTTGCGAGGCAAGTTACTCAAGGGAGGTTTCGCTCAATATACGTATGAAAATACCACTCCCGTGCCACTTGCTGTGCCGTTTTGGTAATTTACTCCTGTCTGTTTTTCAAAGAGTACAAACGATATTCCTATTTTAGGGACATCATCGTTCAACGTGAGGATTACTAGTATCTATCGAGCTGCTCAACTCACCAGTCCTATATTAATTAAGATACGTAAGATATGTAATCTATTTAAATGTTTATTACCAATATACGACAAATTTATAGGATTCAGTCATTAGGTGTCCATTGGGTTCCATGTAATTAACATAATCAAACATTTTAAAAATTAATATTATTAAATTCAATTATTGCGCTTAATGATAATATTTATTTAAAATTCAAAAAAATACTTTTGAAACTAAATATTTCGAAAAATTACTAAATTTATTTTAAAATAATTCCCAATTTTTAATTGGGTCTTAAAAATTGATATATTGTTATTCTGTATTACACTTTTTAAAATGTTTTGGCTGGGAACAGTCTTTATGTATTCATTCTGTATGCATTAAATGTGCTAAAAAGCAATGTAGCATATTTTAGTAATGAGGCTGATATTCATTTATGAAAATCAAAACTCCCTTAATTAATTTCTGTAACTTTAAGATGCATAAATTAGTTTCAGTATATATTAATAAGAAGGGAATTATGTAAATTAAGAGAATAATTCTTAAAGCTGATAGTAATATATTGCACAAATAAATAGAATTTTAAGAATCTTTGATCTGTACTTGAAATCCATATTAAACTGCATAGTTAATAAAAATTGAAAGGAAGTAAACTGCAGATTCTTTTGACAGCTCTCTTACGTTTTCAAAGGATTTCCTATTTTCCGAAAGGAAGATAATCGCACTGCTAAATAGCTCCAGAAATTCTCTTAGAACTAGTTTGAAATTTTTTTTACCGTTACTCATCCAACTGCTGAAGAATTTCAATTATGCGTACTAGCAAGTTAGACTAGAATTTTGAATTCCATCATTTAATAAAGCTTTATTAAAAACAAAGGACCCTTAAATATGTTCAAATCTTCCATTGAATGATCTATATTTTTCAGTCACATTCTATTTTCTATTTCTAATGTAAGAGCGTCCAAAGTGTAAGCTAAATTGAATAGTAGATGTTGGAATACTATAGGTGATGTAATAGTCTAGTCATTCAACTTATTCAATACATGACAAAAGTTAACATTGGAAGATAAATTTTATTAATAGGTACATTTTTGAAGTTTACGACCTGAATTGGACCATTACTTTCAGTTGTCAATTTCAAAATGAATAGGAGTCAAATGAATAAATGTTTTACATTCAAATTCAGGATTAATTTTTTATATATTTTATTTAAATTGAGATTAAAATAAATTCGAAATTCTACATTGTACTCATTTTCTCCTTTAGCCTTTGATAGATTTGTGAACATGCTCTTTCAAATTAATTTAAAGCATTTCAACTATTCTTTTTTCCATCTCAAAAGAATGTTTTGCTTATTACGATATATATTGTATAACGAAACTAAAACTAGAGATAAAAATATTATGTCATATCTTATGAATTATATAAGGAGCAAATGTTTTATTACACATACAGGATATAGTTTATTTTTGTAATAAAAACTTATAATCTGGAAAAATTGTAAGCTAATCTATTGACCGATAGAGGAATCTTAAACTGTTATATTTCGGTAATACCTATTATTTTACTTCTAAAAGAAAGAAGGAAGATATCAGCTTCCTTCCGTTTCATTGAAGCATTTGTAAATTGCTACCACTTGTATGGTATAGATGTGTACAAAAAAAGAAAAAAAAATCGTAGCTTTCAAGGATAATGCAAAAGTATTTAATCAACACTCGCATACACACATACACAATATTGAAGGTTTTTATTTATATTTTTTAATAAATTTTGTTCTAAAATAGGGATATATCACTCGCATACACACATACACAATATTGAAGGTTTTATTTATATTTTTTAATAAATTTTGTTCTAAAATAGGGATATATATAAAATTTTGTGGTAGAAAGTTTTTTTTTCCTAATTTCCCATTACATAATTAAAATGCTACCCATAGTCACAGTAAATAAATACAAAACACTGATTGAAGAAATGCATATATTTTCTTTATTACATTTTTCATTTTTGTGTTCTCGAGAAAATTTCTACGTTGTAATACAACTGTATGAAAATGAAGGAAAATTACTCTAAGCTGTAGATTTCATGAACTAGTTACGATTAGTATTAAAGTAAAATGATTACCTTTATTTTTCTTATAGCCTAATAAAATCCAAGAAAAGTATTATATAAGTACTTATGTCTGTGTTTTTTTTCAAATTGATATTTAATTCAAATTGTCCTTATATGTCAAAATAAAAACAATACAAATTTATCTTAGGAGTACTCTTAAATTAATTGTTATATTTTAAAAACGCTTATATTCATTGTTAATTTTTTTCAATTAATTTTAGTGGTGTTTGGATTGTAAATTTATTTTTTGATAAAACGGAAATTGGTAGTATTTATGTTCAGTCAATTTTATTTCATATTTTAATTTTATTATACAGTTTAACAATGATATTTCAAGTTTCATTTATTTTCTTAAATACATTCAAAGGTTCGTTAACAAGCAATTCATAGATGTTGTTTCTATAAATGTAAAAAGCCTAGAGAAATTTATTTACGTTTTCTTTTCAATTACTGATAAAGTAATAATGAAATTAAGACAAAAAATAAATATTTGCTACATACATGAAAAAGATGTGTTGACAGAAACCAAGTACCAAAACTAATTTTTAAAATTTATTTCAAGAATTTTCAATGTTAAGATTCGTCACCTTTTAGAATACCAATGTGGAAGGAGATAAAATAAAGATATTGGGTGGAGCAAAGTACAAAATAATACGTATTGAAAAAATATTGCATTTATTGAATTCAATAACTTTAATCACTTGTAACGAATATGTATAGTTAAAAGCTGTATATAAGCTTCAAATACATTTTAAAACCTAATGCATCTACAAAATGAGAATTGTATGGATGAAATTTATCAACCAGTTTTAATATTGACGTTCTAACATCTTATCTTCTCCATACAAGCCACGTATTAATTTCAAGATTTAACAGGTATTCTTAACTATTCAGCATTTCGATAATAGGAAATAAAATTGCCGAAAATTTAGCTTTTGATTTTTCGTATTTAATAAGATGATAAAAAAAAATTAAAGGTCAACAATTGCTTATTATAGATGAATTCTAAATAAAGTGAGCTATTTTTGGAAAATAAATCTCATTAACAGCTTAATGAACTTATCTATTTCCGTTAGATATGTGTATTTTATTTTCCAATTCCGATACTACGTTGATACTAGATGCTTTTATTCCTGATTGTTTTTCTATTATTTTTTCTTATTATCGAGCATTTAGAAATATTCGACCATTTGAAAACTTTTACTTGATAAATAGGAATTTAACATTGTCATGAAACGAAAACACATAATTATTTTTTACTTTAATTTTTTATGAGAAGAGTCTTCAAAATTTCCAAAGCATGATAATTATGGTTATATATATTCCACCTACTTATCAGTGATTTTTTTTAAATCTCGTAATGCTCTCTATGAAAATTTCTCACAATAAACACAGTTTGACTTGTATATTGAAGGATACGTGTTTATTTACTTTAAAAAATATTTTTCTTCACATTGTTTTGTACTGTCATAAAATGTAAGTGCACGGAAAGAAAACTAATACATTATCTGTTATTTTGTTTCAATGTTTTTTTTTTTTTTTTTCATAATTTTATTCTCATGTAATGAAATATTTCCGCCATGGTAAAAATTTCTTATATTTTTTTCATTTAGATAAATGAATATAAAACATTTTGACCATGTGAAAATAAATATTAAATATCAATTATACAGCATAAAATTTAATTTAAAACTATTTAAGAGATGTTTAATTCTTTATTTAGCATTAAGATCTAAAAAAATTATCCTTATATAAGAACACATCATTACTTATATTAAATTACTATTCATGGACACTGTTTTTATAATAACAACGGGAAATTTTGAGGAATCTGCTCTTTTAACAGAGAATTCCTTAACATATTTGTAAATTTTATCACATCATCGTTAACTTAAGCAACGTTTTTTCTTCAGATATTATTCCTAAAGACTGCATAAAGTGAATAAAAAAGACATTTACATTAAAGCTCAGTATTTTTAGAAGGAAATGTTAAAAGAGAAAAAAAAATTTCATGCCCTAGTATTGTGTGCGTTATTTTTCCGTCTTGGTTATCATTAATAATTCCTCACGATCACTAGCAGTAATTCAAAAAATAATGTTGCCTCGAAGCCATACTCATTATCCCATTTTCGATCGCATTACTTCAGTAAAAATTCAAAAGTTTTACTGATCAAATGTATTGGATCTCTGTCTCATAAATTAACTTCTTGGTAAGCCGTTAATAAAATATGCAGTGATTTGGAAGCCACTTAAGGGATATGATATTTTAATGAAGGATCTCTTAACATACGCTTTCCACTGGAGGGAATTTCTCCCTTTTGGTCTTATATTATGTTATTTAAAAAGGGAAATCAAAGGCTGGAATTATCATACATTTGAAACATTTTTTACATATATTTATTTATTGGAATATAAAATAATTATAGTATTACTTTTTCCGTTTTATATTTAATGTTTCAAAATTAAATGAAAATATTAATATGTATCATAATTCATAGAAAAGTATTTTACGCAATTTTTAAATTTTTGTTAAGTAATTAAAATGGCAAACTAATTTTGATGTACATTTTGGAAATGAAACTGTGTGTCTTTACCAGTCGGTAAATATCAGCATCACGTGTATTAATTGAGTGCACTAATTAAATATGAATGTTATCGTAATATGCTATACTAACGAATGAGTTTTTATTTCTTACAGTGTCGCATTAATTCCATAAAAACATATTTCTAAATTAATGTATTATTTCATACCAATTCTCAAAACTACATAAACAGAAATGTAATCCAGGCAGAGTAAATCAAAAATATTTATTTCACGTAAGAAGTTAACCTTTATCGGTCGTTATTGATACGTCACTTTAAATGTGTATTACTATTTTTTTTCTTATTTTTAGCAATCATTAAAACTCCCCCGCTATGAACCAAAACTCGAAAAAGAGCATTATACATGAAGCTACAATCATTACCGCATTTCTATTAGCATCATATAAGAAAACCTTTGATATTTCTGCTGAACATATGTATTTGGCCTGATTGTAAAAATTAGGTTTTTGGCAGATCATTAATAAAATGTTTATTCTTCAGTAAGGCAGTAAAAGTCATGTATTTTACAGGAAGTTAATAGAATGTGCTGAGTAAAAAAAAAAAATTTGGTTTTTTTTAGAAATCATGTCTTAACTAGAGTTATATTCTACTATTTTGAGTTTGTATACGTTTTAAATAAAACATTTGGATTCAAATTGAATATATATATATATATCTTCTATATATATAAGCGAAATACCACTGACTGACTCATCACGATATCTCTAAAACTATGCAACCGATTGACTTGAAATTCAGCACAGTTACTCATTTGGCGATGCTGACGCTCACTAAGAAAATATTTTACGGAATTCTTATCCAAAATGATATTTTCATCCGTTAATATTTTCTTATCCATCGGTTATGTCATTTTAGGCAACTTTATCGCCAAAAATGTCATGACCGACGCCAAACGGAATATATTTTTTTATATGTATACTGTGCTATCAATTAAGTTTACTTGGCGAGATTTACGCATGCGAAATGGAAATAATTTAATATTGAGGCGCTGATGGAGGATTGGCAAGATTTTAGCGAAGAGGCTCTTTATGCGAAATTTCGTGCTTTTTTGAAAATAGGAAACCTACATATTTAGTGATAGAAATAAATGAGTTTAAAATCCCACAGTTGGTGAAAGTGTAATTATAGCTCCCAAACTTGGCGGGATTTTGAAAAATACTAAAATAGCGTCTTCTTACGTAGAAGCGCACACTCAAGACAATCCGCTGAGTAGGATGTATTATAGGTTTTTCATATATAATGTAAATGTTGAGCCCCGAAATTCTTACATTTAGAGATTTATCACTAAATATCTTCCACCGCCAAGTCCAAGCATTTCAATGACCTTGCATTGTGAATTTTAAAAAACTATACTATGGTAACCCCAGCTGATTTCCGCTTTGCTGAGCAAACCATAATTTTTTATTGTTGTGTGGATCCTGGTCGTAAGTCTTAAATTTATGAGAAAAGTATTTTATTATTAATAATGATTGATAAATTACATTTGTAAATCTAAACGCAATCTTATGAAGATATTGAAGTTGGCTTTCAACAAATGAGTAATAACGGTATGTTATTCATGTCATTGATAAAAATAAAATAGCTGTCAAAATATTTATTTTGATGTACGCATTAACTGTAACATAATGTAAATATTATGCAAAAGTTTTGTTTCTGTATTTTGGCAATTTTTATTTTTTGGTTTCTAAGAAATAAACGTTTTTGATTTCTCAAAATGGCTGGATATTTTATCGTTTTCAGAATACAGAATTATTTTTAATGCTATGATTTTTTAAGATCTATTCTGTCTTATTCAATTGCAGTTCTAGATATGCTGCTAGCGTATTAGAGTTATCCCTTTGCAAAAAGGATAACGTAATGAGAGTGAATTTTTACTAAAATTTTTTATTAAATTTTATTTTTTTTTGTAAGTATTTTTTGTTGAATTTTTAAATAATTTCATTTTGAAAAAATAATTTCGGTTTCATTTTTTAACTTGAGAAGTATTTCATTGTAGGTAAATACAAATTGATTTTTCATATTTACTTTTCAGTTATAATTTTTAATAATAGGTTGACAGGCTTTACTGGAGCTTCTGAGCCAACGACTCTAAATCTCCATATCAGAGCAGTTTGGGATGCTTGACTTTGGCTTTTTCCAAATTTTTAATAATGGATATTGAATGTATTTGGATAGATGGAATACCTACTCCTTTCAAAGTTTTTAAAATTCCTGGAGACGGAGCATGTTTATTTTCGTCTCTGTCTTTGCCGGTGTTTGGTGACATATCGATGACGTATAAAATGAAAAATATTGTTTCTCACGTGTTTAACAACTGGGATCGGTTTAAATGCTGCACTTAAATGCTATCTGGCACCTCTTATAATACTATCGATTTATATTTTACCGAAATGGGTAAACCAAACACATACGGATCTATTTGCGAAATTATGGTGGCGGCAGAGCTAACTATTTCCTTATCAGTTTGAAGTATATCAAGGGGGCTGCCTTATAGCTTCTGTTAGGGAAAATAATTCAGGGGGGGGGAAGATTATGTTTTACGGGAAACTGTAATAGTGGTCATTTTGATGTTTATATTTAAATAGTTGGATTAATAAATAGAAGTAAAGTTAATCCTGGTTATGATAATGTGAAACAAAATGTAGAAAATGTGTCATCTTTAGTGTTTCAGCCTCAAGGAAATGTGTCTGTGTCAGTTTCAAAGACTCAATCGATATCTAACATTGATTTTTCAAGTTCAAGTGAATCAATTATTAGTGATGTAATATCTCTTCAACTAATTAAAGGTAAAAAAAAAAAAAGAAAAAGATTCACAAATTCAATTAGATATAAACAAGTAAGACCACCTGCTACAAAATATACTCAAAATCATCCTGAAGTACATAGAGAAGCTGCTTCAAAATATACTAAAAGCCATCCTGAAGTACATAGAGCAGCTGTAAGAAATTACTTTTCTAATAACCCCCATGTGAATCAGGCAGCTGTAATTAAATACAATGAAAAAAGATCAAAAGTTAAATTCGCGCCATGGACTTCCAAAAATTTGTCTGGTTTTAATTATAAGATATATATTGACTATTAATATGATAAAATTGTCAGTATCGGAAGACTTTTGCCCTGTTCGAGGTGCCGTGCTTTAAAATGGATAGAAGAACCTCCAGGAATGTGCTGCAGTGGTGGTTAGGTCCTGCTTCCTGCAGTTAGATCCTACCATGAACCTTTTAATAGTCTTCTTAGCTATAAGGATCAGCTTTCAGAACATTTTCTTTCTACAATTCGTAAGTAAAATGGATGTTTTCAGATGACATCATTCAGAGTAAAAGAATTGAAGGAGGGAAGCTTTATGCCAACATTTAAAGTCAAGGGGCAGGTATACCACAGGATAGGTAGCCTATTGGCTGAGCCTCCTCAACAACCTTCTTTTCTTCAGCTATACTTTCTCTGTGATGATGAACGTGAAAGAAACATTCATTGTGGTATTTTCCCAAATGTTCAACAAGAATTAGTTAGAAAATTACAAAATGCGCTACATGAACATAACAAGTATATTCGCGATTTCAAAGCTGCTGTTGATTCAGTTCCTAAAGACCAAAAGGAGTTCACGGTTATAATTAATGCCCTTCATTAAATATGTATGTAATTTCTATTTTTTATAACCATTTCATGTCCAGATTCATCAATAATACTTGAGGGCCCACATTTGCTTCGAAATCAAACAATGGATAATAATTAAATCTTCGGTTACAATTTTGTTTACTTCTAATTAATTTGTTGGTCATTTTATAGCTGCCTTAACTTTATAAATCCTAGCTGTGTGGCTTCAAATGATATTGTAGAAATAATTTCTAATGTTAAATGGTTTCCATATCAATCGTTTTCGACAGTGTAAAATTTCTGCGTTTTTAGTGTCTTTAAAACTAATTAAGTCAACATTTTTAAGTTACTTGAAATGAGATTCTTTCATCCTATCAATGAACACTATAAATTGAGCAGCTTCCAAAATGTCGAACCTGTCGATTAAAAAAAATTAAATATTTGGAAAATCTCGAATAAGGTCGTTCAGGTTTGGGACAGTTTTATTCGAAATATCGGTAATTTGGAAAGATATTGTGGGCTAGATAAACTATTTCTAAGAAAATAATTGACATTTTATAATTATAGGATCTTCTGCAGTAGTATCTAATGTGGAAGGGACAGGAATATCTAGCAGTGTCTGTTAAGGATACAGTGCTGATTAATTTACAATTTCACTATATGAAAATTATTTCATTTTTTTTAGCAATTAGAAGATAAGTGGCATATCTTGCCTTCACAATCTGAGACGTTTGTTATAATGCTGAATTAAACAATCGCTGTTGAATTTTTAATTATAATTTAAATTTTGTTGACTTCAATATTTTTATATCTTACCCTAATAACATATTATCACTGTGTTTTGTTTTGTAATGGTTCTCTGATTTTATTCCATAATAATACAACAACAGTTTCTCAGCAAATGTATCTCAACAATTTCAAGATTTGAATGATGCATCTCTTTTTTCCCATTGCTTATTGTATTACTTGTTTTCACCAATGACTTTTAATTTCTCTGTACTCATACTGAAACATGTGCCAACTTTTTTTAAAAAAAATTAAACTTTATTTTTTTACTTTCCGAGGTTATATTACTTATGTATGCATATATAAATATAATTTTAAGAACAATCTGGCAATCACAACACAACTCCAGTACTAAGTTATTAGTTATCAAAAGATAACGAGCAAACCGCCAGATTTAATCCATAAGCTAATGCCCCGAATATAGTAGGCTTAACAAAAACAGACTGACTTTTGATCGCTTGTACGTTTCTTGGGTTGTTCGCCCTTCCCGTGACTGGTAAAGTACATGCAAACACCACCACGCACTTTCCAATAGGTTTTCTGGTTAGTATCATCTAATTATATTAGATTATTATATTACGTATCGTCTAATTACACTAGAGAGGTAACCAAAATATTATTTAAGAAATATTTCTTAAAAGGCGCTCAACTTTGTAATAGTTCCAAACATAAAATAAAATAAACATAAAATAAACAAAAACATAAAAAAAAATAAAAATAATAAAAAAAAAATAGAGGAAAACATATATCAGTGCACTGAAAGCTCTCTACAGTCATGAGATAATAATTGAATGACTCATTGTGGAATGCTTTTGGTACTTTATGTAAAATACTAGTTTAAATATTTGTTTTCATCACCCAAATCCGTAGGATGTGTGATGACCGCCTCTGTTCGAAATCACACAAAAATATTTTCCTTAGGGAAAAAAAGTACTCCAAATCATTTGATAAACATTAAACATCATTAACTAAAATTAACTTTTGATGTTCTGTGGCTATCATTTATCAGTCCTTTGTGCTTTTACATTATTATAATATCAAGAAAACGTTTATTCTAAAATTATTATATAGGTGCGTGAATAGATTTAAAAAATTATATGTGACATAAATACCATTAAAATTAAAAATAACTATTGTAGCAGCATTAGAAACACATAATTAAATAATGAAAATACACATATTTTTAATTGTGAAATTAGTAGTTGACTTGCAGAGCTAAACTTTAGGTATAATAAATAAGTCATTGAGTTATTTAGTAGTATAATAATACGGTGTACTATAAGTACCAGTAGTAGTATTATAATATTTGATATGCTATATTAAAATGTTACTGTAATTCAAGAAAACGGTAATATAGATATGGTAAGAATTTTTAAATAAAACAAATCAAAAGCGAAATTTTTTCTTTCATAATTTCATGAAAATGATATATATTGCTGTAAGATGTTTCTGATAAATTCAATTTAGAACAAACAAAGAATGATATAAATGCTTTGACTCTAATACCTTGTTTGATGGAGATAAATATTGAAAAAATAAATGCTAGAAATTCCTAAAGAAGATTATTCAAAATGAATATTAATTTTCCTACATTAAGCATATTGCATAGACACAGACTCCACAGATTCAATTGCTAAAGATAAAATGAAATAAATTCATCATATTCTTAATATGTTTTTTATTTTCACAAGCAAAACATTTTAAAGTACAGAAATATTCCCATTGTTAACAGCAAAAAGAATAAAAACAGACGATTGTGCCTTAAAAATCAATTATAAATCTAAGTATTAAAATAAGAGCAAGCGATAAAATATTAGAGTTGATATAAATTGATAATACATCTGATTTATGTACGATTATAAAAATGAAAACGTATGGTAAAATATTAACTTAATTATATATTAACAATATGAGTATACCTTAAAAATAATCTAAATGCAGTTATTGTAATCAAAATGTATTATAACACAAATATTTTCATTTAACATCATGTATCCTATATTTTATGAACACGCATTTTTGTAGAAGCTATTTTTTCAATACAATATATTAACACTTGTTAAACTTTGAATATTTTCCACTTTCACAAACATTTTTTCAAAGGCACGATCATAAATTCACGTAATTTTGAGATAGTAAAAAAATATTATCCATTGAAAAATTTTTTTGAAAAATTATTTCCTTTATTTTAAGAAAATTAAAAACACACATGAATAGATACAATACTTTAATATTCAGACGTATTTTGTATTCAGGAGCATCGTTTGTCGTTGTTTTGTATTCCTTTTATTTCGGAGGAGAAAAAATATAAGGAGAAAAATCAGATATTTACATTTAAATTTTAGGTTTTTAATTTTAGGTTAGTATTATTAATGAGACGATAAAAGTAAATTGCAATACAGAAATATTCCCTTAAAAAATCAATTTGTTAATTAACTAAAAGTTTATTCATAAATCGTTTTTCTTCGAATTATTAATTTGTACATGCTTTACTCGATTATCTTTGTTTCTATACATTTTCAATTAAATATATACATCTCATTCATACCTCTATTCATTCTTATAGTAAAACTATCAAAAATTTATATTCTAAAAAAAGAAATAAAATATTGACAATTTTTATATGAAATGTAGGCAGAAAATTATCTAAAGTGCTTATGATAGGAATCAAGAAATGATATCATGAAAATATGAAGTTCTATTGCTATTACATAGTCTGGAAAAACAACAAATAGAAAGTGCACAAAATAACATTTTAGGACAAAAAAATATCTTATGATTTTAACTGGAAATCATTTATATACGCTGAAGAAATTTATCTGTATTATAAGTCTTGTTATTATTTGAGGTAATGAAAAGGTATAAATTCATTAAACATTTGCTTATTAATTAAATATCTAAACACTATTATGAATTTTCAATGCCATTATTAAAATCAATGTGAATGGATCTTAAGGTAAAAATAAACACACTATTTTGAAAATAATGCAAATGAATTGAGAAAAAAAAATTGTTTCTTGTATAGTACTCCTAGGTGAGATCTTGAACTTCCTGAATATAAAACCCATGATTAAATATATACATAGCTTCCTTAGTCTTAATATTAAATTTAATAATTTAAAAACTGAGATATTAATGAAATAATCAAAAAGGCTTAAGTCTTAGCTAATTTTTTAAAGGCTTTCTATGTCTCTGTATTTGAATTTTAACAATACTCTTTATGACGATACTCCAAGGAAAAAATAGCAATAAACGTATTAAAATATGTTTAATTTCAGCTACTTTTTAAATTAGATTTAGATTCTATTATCAGATATATTTTTTTAAGAAAATAATATTTTTAAGATAGTTTTTATTGCTGATATTACCAAAAAAAATTATTTTTTTAGCTTTGATTTATTTTCTGAATACAATACTTGATAACTTGAAAACAGATTAGTCATTTAGACAGCTATTGACAAAAACATAATATTTTTTTGCTTATGCAAAAGAAAAAAAAAGTAAATACTCATATTCATTTTATATGTTATAATTTCTGGTTATTTTAAAAGAATTTGATGGAAACTAAACATAAAAGTTTATACTTGTTTCTAATAATGTGATAGATTTTGATGATTTTTATACTTGATAAGAATTTTTCCTTTTTCTAGATTGAAACAGCTTCTAAATAGTTATGTTCTTTTTCAAGAATAAAATTTATCAGAGGGAGGTACTTGTGACTAAGTAATTTTATATGTATCTATCAATGCAAAGCATAAGAAGCTTATTTTACTGTTTATTCCGGAAATGTTTGTTTTCTTGTAAATGCAGAATTAAATAACATAAAAATAACATTAATTTCTACATTATTTAATAATTCTTATATTAAAAAGAAGAAATTTATTTTTGTATTCATATTAAGATTGGAATAATGAAAAATAAATTATATTGATCATTATTAAAAGTGTTGAAATATAAAATACTTCTGAATACATAATGTGCATGTTTGAAAAAAATAACCTTAATAATCAGTGTTGAATTCTATTTTAGATCTCTGTTACAGACTCATGTAATTTGAACTGAAAGAATTTTCATGTCTTTCTTTCTGTTTTGAAGGTCAAAAAATTGATTTAATAGCTGAAATTCTTTGAAACTTCTAAAATTTTAAGAAAAATGAATTCTATTGCCATAGAAAGATAAAGAAAAAAATATATTGCAAGAAATCATTTCTTATAAAGGAATAAATAATAAATAAAATTTCTTTTAATATACAATTCTATTAAACTAAAAATATCAGTTAAAATTTTAATTTGTATTAACAAAACAGGAAATACTTTCTTTGGGTAGTATTAAAATTAATTAAAAAAGGTTCTTATCCAACATTCCAACTTTATTGAATCCATAAATTTTGGTTCAATTCTTTGTAAGTCGTATATTCGAAAAGAGCAATATATTTTATAAAACAATTATTAACGGTGATCTATATCAGAGGAGTAAAAAAGTTAAAGTTATCACATTTAAATAAAGATTTATTAACATTAGTTCTTTCAACTCAAGTATGCATTTTTTCATTAATGGTAATTTTCATTCCGATAAATTCCATGCTATTTGTATAGGAAAAAAGGAAGGCGATCAGTGTGTAAAAAGAAACCAAGTGATGAGATGATCAAGTGCTCATATCTGAAAAGATTAAAGAGTGCAGTAGTTTCATTTTACGAAAGAATATTATTGCCCATTAGTATGGCACATATTTTAAATCCCTAACAAGTAATGTCATTCGAGCTAAAAATAGATACTGCAAAACTGTTAACCGTATTTTACAAGAGGTTACAAATCTGATCGAAATGTTTCTCAAACACTTTAATAATTTATGAAACTAACATAAAGATCGGAGAAAAATAAACACTGCCTTATAAGGTTTGGATGTGAGGGTATCAAAAAGAAACTTCACCGCAGAGAAAATTATAAAGAGAAATTTTTAATCAATAATTATTTTTTGATTTATTATTTGAATACGGTTTCAAGAATAAAATTATCTCTATCTAGCATTTTTACAAAAATGTAAAATTTATTCCGTGAAAATACAGAGGTAACAGATTTGTTAAATATATTTTTTTCTCTTTTCTAAAAAGTAATACTTATTTCTTGTTCCTTATTCAACTTTTATTGTAGATTTTAATGTCCTTATGAGTTGAATAAATGTTTTTAAGCCATTAATTCTTTGAAAATTCTGTAAAAAAATGTTTCATTTCTTACATAAAAGGAGATCCATGACATGTATGAGTTTTTGAAAATACTTCTTCTATCATTTAAAACCATTTAACAGATCATTTCTATCTCTTTGATATTTGGAGACGAAATTAAAATCTATAGAAACATGCGCCATTTGTATAAAAATATCATTTTTTTAAGGTTTATATTCATGATTGTATATGAATGTCTTTCATGAAGCCAGTTTAAGACAATTTTTAATTTATTTCAGTTCCTTTTCAATGAAAACTTTTATTCTTAGTTAAATTTTTGAACATTAATTATTTTTCTCAAAAGTTATCAGCTCTTAATCTTGTTAAATATAATTAATGAAGGGTTCCATTCAATGGAAAAGAAAACTAAAATTTGCAGCTATTAAAACATTTCTAAAATGAAATACTTAATTTTTTGATAATACTTAATATTGATTAAAATTCCAGTGATTGGTAGTGTTTATCATTTTAAAAAACATATCTATTTTTAAAAAAATGGCAAAGTAAATTTAACTCATATATATGATAATCGATTTTATAAGCTCTTGATAAATCCTACAATTACAATGTTCGACTTGAATCTTTTAATTCTTGTTGATAGTATTTATTGATTATTTTGCCTTTAGTATATGAAGCATTTTATTTTTTCGATATAAGTTGACTTAATAATATCTTTTATCAAACATTAAATAAAAAGAAACATTTTGTCTACAGGAATACGCATGCACTTCATTTTAAATGAGAATTAAAATTCTTAACATTTGTTTATGTTATTAAATTTTTAGCTTGATAAATGAGCAAAAGTGCTCTTCAAGAAGAAAGCTAATAACCTATTAAAGTTGATATAGAAAATATTCATTGCGCCTCAGAAATATTTACACAGGGTGGGTCAGGAAGCCATTTTACACTTTTAAATTAATATCAATTTTAAAATTGTATAATAGAAAACATTTATTTATATTTATGGCATTAAATCTTGTTTCTAAATAGCTTTAAAATAGGTATTGTAAGCAATAATTTTTAGCATTATTGCCGAGAATACTGTTATAGGTTCTATCCATCACATTAATCACGATCTTTAAAGTACTCACAGAGGGTAACTGATCCAGCATATTAAAGTCAAAAGAAGGTGGACATCAAGTAAATTCTGAGTTATAGGAAATGGTTAATTATCCAAAAATTGTCATTAGCACTCCCTAGCACTTTGTGCCTGAATGTGATGTGACTCAGTCTTGCTACCACCGTATTCTCGTATAATGTACAACTGAGAGATTAAATGGCTTAGAGGCAGGACTTTAGAAATGAAATTGATGCTTTTAATACCTCTGTGTGTAACATGGGCTATTCGCGAAACTTCCCCTAAATTAATATCTGAAATTTTTTCTGACTTTATACTTAAGTTTCCAGCTCCTTTTCACCCAATCGTAACTTAATTACACAATTAGTTAAACTTCTGAACTTGAATGAATAGATATAATCGAGTTATGTAAAAGTAATCAATGAATTGAATTTGAGAGGGGAAACTATTATGGTAATTGTGAAAGATTGGTAGTGTGAATGTCTCGAATAGTCCTCAAGATACTTGCAAGACTGAGTGATCTTTTGAAACTAGGATCTAACGCTCTCATAATTGAAATTGCTCTATTGTTGATTTAATCACATCGAATTCAGGGAAAAAAATTCTTTTATATTTCATAGATTTTGTCGGTGAGAAATGGTGAACTTTTAGAGAGCATTCCACTTGTTAGAGAAAAAATAAATAATATTTTGAAAAATAATTGATTATATTCTTGAAATGGTTATTAGTTAACTATTTATTACTTACCTGTGCTTGGAATTAAGTTAAGCCTTAGAATTATGTGACTAAATTTTAAGATTACAGACGAGTTGGAAGTAGAGTTAGCAACGAGAGAACCTATATTTGTAAATAGATAAAAGGATAATTTTCCTTTAATTTTGAGTGGTACATTTTACTATATTAAAATTTTAATCCTCGATTTTGAAAATTTGAAAACTAGCCCAAAAATAATTATTTATATCAAATATATTCTACTTTTAATTATTAAATAACTATTGGCCCCCTAAGTAATAAGAGAATATCCTAAATAGCTTGGAAAACGTCAAAACTTTGGCATGTGTTGTAGAGAAAATTAAGAATATAAAATTCTTCATTGTATATCATAATCCTGCCGTAAGTAAAAAATATACAATATATTCCAGAACATATCATATTCAATTTCATTAGCAAAATTTCTCATATAAGATCAAGACAATATAATTGAATAAATTTGGTTTTCGAAAAAGAAAATATATATATATATATATAATTAAACACAACAAAGATTCTCTGACAATCAAACAGTGACATAGTGAAGGACATAGGATCTAGAAGGATTTATACATCGAAAAAAACAGTTGATATGGAGTAACGTACATTTTGTATACGTTTTGCGGTTATGTTAGAACCTAAAGCTTAGGAATTGAAGCAGTGACAGATTTTCACCTAGTCGAATATTACGCCCTGAATAAATTCTGTAGACCGTATTTCAAAAAACGTGAATTCATAAAATATATCACCAATCAACCTGTTATTGAAAATTCCGCACCAAACATCGATTGACCAGCGTAATTGATTCCGAAGTTCTAAATGACATATAAGGTTTTTCGTTTCTAATAATAAGTATCCCATCCATTTCTCACATTTCAATATATGAAAGGCATATTTTATTCCAATCTGCACGTCTCAACAAAAATACTGGCAAGTTTTTAGCTGAAAAGGTAACCTTTTCTTCTTACTTCAGCACATTTTAACATTAATTACTTGGGAAGTTACTGCTAAACCAACGTGTGTTTTTATGTTCGTTCTTTTCTCAGTTTTATTATATGCAAGGTATCTCTTCGCACTAAAAAATGGACATTTCATTAATTTCTAATTGATTTTTTCCTGCATATCTTACCGTTTTAAGACAAAAATACTCCTTGCTCTTTGCGGCTAGGTAGCGCAGTAGACAATAATACCAGGTCAGTTATAGCCATTTTATTTTACTCAGACATATATATATATATATATATATATATATATTTATTTTAGAGAATTTTCATATTTTATCTACGATCTCTACGATCGATTTTAATAAAATTTAATGTGAACATAGGTTGATATAATACAAACAAAATAAACATTCAACAGTTATAATAGACACACATGTTTGTGCGTAACACTCATGGGAGTCTGAAGGTCTGAAACAGTGGTTGCAGAATACACAAAAGAACTAGGTTAATATATAGGGGGTAAGGTACCCTCTTACAGCTATACACGTCTTGAAGCGTGATGTCATGCTGGAAACAAGGTAGTTTATCAGTGCCTGTGGCAATTGGTCCACTCATTCACCAACACTATTTTCAGTTCCTGGATATTTCTCGGAGTTGGATTGCAAATTGCAATTGCCCTCCCCAGAGTGACCCAGACATGCTCTAAAGGATTGCTGTCTGGAGACCTGGCTGGCCAATCCATCATGCGAATATCCTCAATCGAAAAATTCGTTGATCAAAAGATATCTAAGTGACCTCATGTTATCGTCCATTTAGATGAACTCTGGGCACACTGTACCCTGAAAAATGAGAACATAAGGCTCTAAGATCTCATTCCTTTACCTCACACCAGTCACAGAGCCTCTGTCAAAGACATAAGAGAGCTGTGCGGCCATACAACACAACGCTTGCCCAGATCATTACACCACCACCGCCATAATTGTCGATATTGCCGACATTGGAGGGTAGGAAGCGAGTCCCTGGATCTCTTTATATCACACTTTTATACATAATTTTTGTTGACTACTTTCACAAAATTATTTAATAGAATCAGTCTGTGATATATTTATATTTTTATTACTTACTTATGCTTTAATAACATTATTAAGTTTCTTAACGGACATAAATAAAAATTATTTAATAATAACGTTTGAAAAACGATACGTTTGAATTTATTAATATCTTGTAAAGAAATGATATAAATTATTTACTTTTGAATATTGAGTACCTTTAGTAAACAATGCTTCACATATATCTTCATTTGCACATAACCACTCTCTTGCGAGAGTCATTCGCAGTTGTATATACATACATATATATATATATATATATATAGATAAATATATTTTTATATCTATATATATATATATATATATATATATATATTAATATATATATATATATATATATATATATAAATGAATATATATATGTATATAAATGAATATATATATATATATATATATATATATATACATATATATATATATATATATATATATATAAAAGTGAATATACATATATATATATGTTTGTGTATGTGTGTGTGTGATAAGATTACAATATCACTTTTTTATTTTCTTTTTGGAACACACATTTTCTTTTAACGTTTGACACAATTGTTTCTACGAATATCTTGCAATTCTTAAATTTCACTTTTGTACGTAGCTATAAAACTTCTATATCACAGAATCGTTCGTGTTGCACTAGTACGTGCCGGTTTTAAGCGCTGATTTAAAATAAAAATTTTATTTTCTTCAATATTCTTAGGTATAATGGCGACACCTCCAAACTAGTAACCGGTCTCTTCTCTCTCTTTTCGCCTAGCATGTGAGGCTTGCCCCTCTGTGCTTTTGCTGTTTTATCATCTGTGTTGGATATTGATCATACACAACAGCATTTTAATTTAATGGCTGTTTAATTCGCTTAATTTCTTATTGATTCTTAGTTGAATAATACACCAAGAAACCAAGAATAAATTACAATTGCAATACGACACGATTATATAATCTTAGTTCCAGAGTAATTAGTAATTTTTTTTATTTCTTAAGATTTATATTTATGAAATTGAAAGGTAATGTTTATTTCGATCATCTCTTACTTTATACATGTGAAAGATTTATATTCCTGGTATTATAATAAAAACATTTTAATCATAACTTAGATGTGCATAGTAATAGAATATTTACATAATTTAGGCTTTCAGGAAAAGGTAAAAAGCTACTAACGCATTGATACTCAAACGTGTATATGATACAGATATTTACATATATGCATGTTATTGTCTACAAGAATGTAATTTTTGATGAAAATATAATCCATAAATACGCTGATAATAACCATTGTAACGGTAATGATTTGTGGTATTTTTCATTAGCCAAATCCAAGGGGCTTTTGTGTTAGTTAATCAAAAATGTAGTACCCGAACACTTTTCAAACATTTAACTTGTTTTTTCGTGTATTTTGATGTCTACTTCCCCCAGTAATAAACATAATTTTCAAAAATACGGCACAATAAGTTTCTCATGCTTTTTTTTATTGCATGAAAATAAAATATATGCAACATATGCCTGATACCTGTTTTTACCACTTTTATACAAATGAACTCAATTTTCAAAAATTTATTGTAATTAATTCCCTCCTAATTTTTCTTTAGATTGTAGTGAAAGTAATATAAAAATTAAGTACTTTATTTAATTATCGATTTATGTATTACTTTAAATCAAATGTAAACTTGAATCAAGATATGACTGAAAATAAGTAATATTATTCAGAATCTCAAGCAGTGAGACTGCCTTATTTTTTCGTCAAAAATTTCAAACGTCTTTTTAGTTTCACTTACTTCTTGGAATATTTTGGGGTCAAAAGATTTCAATACTCACTTACTATTATTAGCCACCGAAAGAGATATTGATTTAGTGCATGACTTTTGGTGTAGAAGATCATTTCATTATTATATCATTTGCTTCAATTTTAATTACATTTGGCTTAAATATATTCAATTTGATAATTTAAAATTTGCTTTAATTTTAATTACATGCAGCTCATATAATATTCAATTTGATAATTTAAAATTTGCTTTAATTTTAATTACATGCAGCTCATATAATACTCAATTTAATAGTATATCGTTCACTTTAATTTTAATTAAATTTAGCTTAAATATATTTAGTTTAATAACACTTATCGTTTGCTACAAATTTAATTACATGTAGCTGGTATAATATTCCATTTCATTATTTATCGTTTTTGCTTTAATTTTAATTTCGAAAAAGTTTATTATTGTCTATTTCAGATATTTTAATGTTTACTTTAAATGTTGTATTTAATAAAGTGATTTAATAATAATTATAAAAATAAAAGCACACGTTGGGTATCTAAATATATTCTTTGCAAAACTTTGTATAGAGTTTTTAATATTTTAGTTTTTTTTATTTTATTTTACTGTGGATACTTTTATCATCATTTGAACTTGAATAATTAATTCAAAAAAAGTTTCACTTTCAAGTATATTTTAGTACTACTACATGGTACGTTATATAGTTATTATGGTACATTGTGTTCAAATGAATGCTTAAACAGAACGCTTTTTGAATATTACAAACTTTCCGTAGAATTCTTTAAAAAATACAATTTCTTTCACTGGGTATTTTTGAACTCTGTAAGGTTTCAAAAATTATTCTTTAAGTAATTTGCTTTTTCTTCTATCGACATAAGTCATTTTTTTTATAAAATTTACAAAAAGTAAATTTATTTCACATAATACTACATGGTACATTTCGGATGCAGATCTATTGATCATTTAATTATTACCCGTACCAATTTTTTATTTATTATAATGCATGATTAGAGAGCAACATTTGAAATTTCTCTCAAATGAATTGAAAAGTGTTAGCCGTATATCTAAGCTGGAATTGATTAAAATACTTACCTTTGTCAATAGTAAACTTATTATGTTAAAATAATTTATCCAATTTTAAAATCTATATTCAAATGAATTCAATAAATGCCTTACATCTCCAGAATGGAGTTTTCATGGAATTTTTAGTGACACCATTCATATCTATTTTTATCTAAAGATATATATATATGTGTGTGTGTAATACAACAATTATAAATAAAAATTTAGTTCTTATTGAATTAAAATAATCTAGTAGTATTATGTATTATATTTATTTGTATATAAAACCTGATGAAATAGTTGAAAATAAGATCAATTTGTCAAGAACCTTAAGACACATAATATATGTTTATGTGATAAAACTAGGTAAAATTTCAAACTATATAAAATTAATATGTGTCTTTTCTAAGCCCGTTTGAAGGTGAAACATGTCACACTTTTCTTACAATGTTTGTCAAATAACTACCAGAAAGTACTTTTTCAGACCAATATGAAGGTGAGAACGGAAGTATCTAGAGATAAAATGAGTGTCAGGGGGGTTGAAATGCGCTAAGAGGACTGCATAAATTGCTTCAGAGCCGATGAAGAGCGTCGAAATGTCCCAAATTGAATGTGTGTCTAATACGTATGGGGAAAGGGGCAGTGAAGTGAACAATCAAACAGTTTTGGTGAATCAAATTATGCATTATTTTGAACAAATCCGTTATAGTTTCTTTTGATATGATACGTGAAGCTCATAAAGCCTTGCGCAGAATGGGTGTTTCTCAGTGGCAGAAGACATTCAATGATAACTGGAAAAATGTCAAAAACGTACAAAGCACTGGACATCAGAAATCAGTGAACATGTGACAAAATTCTAAGAACTTTAATGTGATTCCAATTTAAGTCTTTACATGAGAGTTAATGAAATCAATTTTGCATTTAAATGTGATCAATTATTTAAACTCAGAAGCTCCATCTTGAAAATGTACCCAGTCACGCATCGCTAATTGTGAGGAAATTATTGACAAAATATTATTAACGTTCCCTTAACATTCCTAACGCTTATATCTGGCCGGTTTCTATTTGTTACCTCAGAACAAAAAAAGCATGAAGAGACATCATTTCACAACCATTGATGCTCTTCAAGCGGTTTCAAAGGAGAATATATACATCCTTGTGGTTGTCTACTTCATGGATGCATATGAAAATACGAAAAATAACTGGCAGCAATAGTATGATTCAAAATTATCATAATTTGAAAATTATTAATTTATTAACACGCTGTACACATATCTTCAATAAACTTCTTAGCAGGATTTTACACATGCCAATTTGTGTTCAAACCAAGAATATCATAGGACTTTTAGGACTTTCAACATTAACTGATGTTTCTGTTCCCGAAAAATTAGTAAATATCACATCACATTATTATACTAAAAATTTATAAATATCGGGTTAAATCAAGAAACTAAAGAGAAACACTAAAATTACAAAATTATGTTAGTTTTTCTATATTTAAAAATATAGCAGAGTTTCGCCAGGAAACAAAATTCTAATCACAATCTGGCATAGTTTCTATTCTATGAGCTCTTATGCAATTTAATTCGTTGTATAGAGTTTATCTTAAAAATGTATCACTTTTTTGCAAGCTAATATCTTAAGCTAAAAATGAAATCTAGTTTTTATTTCTGTACAAATTAACTTAACATTCAATAATGATATATTTTATTTTGTGTGCGCACATTTTATCGTAAGAGTAAAAACGAAAGAATGCAATTAAGAAATGAAAGGAAGGGTTCATAATAGAAAATTGAAGAATGTGACGGTAATAAAATTTGAAGAATGCAGTTTTTTGCAAAAAGTTCAAAACGGAATATATCTTCATTTTTTATTCATCTTGCCAAAAAGCTCTGGTTTGATTCATTGCTGTGCTTGCTTTGCAGCTCATAATACTTTTATAGCAGCCTGAAAGTATTTTGTGACATTAATTTACTAGGAGATTCTTGAAAATAATGTTTTATTCTACATAAACCTGGTCTAAATGGGTTGTATAACCCTTGAAGAACGTTTCTTTCAACATTTAGAGCCATCATAAAACAGAGAGTCTCTCCTTCTTTGAACTATTAACCATTCTTTACAACATATTGTGAAGATAAACTTTAACTTTCTGACTATTGGATTTAAGTGGATACTTGTGGACTCTTACTTTTTAAATTACCTTAAGTGTCATAAAAATATAAATGTTATTAAAACTCTATTATCATATTTAAAATAAATATTTTAAATTAATATCGCGTTCACAAAAGCAAAAAAAAAAAAAAAAAATATGACTCATTCGATTTGTAAATACAGCTTAAAAGTCGTAATATATGATATTTTAATATTGCTTTATAGCAGAAAATATAACATAAAAATAAATGGAGAAAAGCGGCTTTTTCAGTGATAAGGCTTTAAAAAAATATGGTAAATACTCCCAGTATCAGTTTCTGGAATGCGTCATAAAAGTATTCTTTTGAGTTGTTTCTAATTCAAAATGTAATATTAAATTTCCAATTGTTCCTATTGATAAGTAATGGAAATATTTGTCTATTTTTCTAAATAGTTTATGCAACACTTAATATGAAATTATGTTGCTTTATTCAATAATGTTGCTGTAACATAATAGCAGAAACATGAACATTAATATAAATTGACGAATTTGAAAGTTGAATTTTTGATTGCTACAATTAGAGTTAAAGGCTTATAATGTGTACTAAATCTCTATTTAATAAATACTAGATAATAATAACTATTAGAGTATGCATGTATTTTAAGTACAAAATCTTCCTTGACTAAATTATTTTTTACAACTTTACAATTGAGCTTTATTTATCATTTCATTTATGCTTCATTTGAAATTGAAACAATGTTTTGTTTATATATATGATTTTTTAACTTTTCTTTCTATAAAAAAAATTCCTAAAAATTCAAACAGCAATTTCCAAGAATAAATAAATTTGTTTCACTGCGTTTTTCATTATCTATTACAAACAAAAAATTTAATATTATTCAAAATTACATTTATTGTAGGTTACAGATCCAAAATGTTATTTATAAACATGTTATAAAACTGAATATTGGAATAAAATTTAATTACATTTAAGTAGTTAACTTAAAAATTATTTACCAACATTTCTTCTAAAAATGTTCGCTATGCAGCTAAGAGGAGAATACATTCAGCGTTATGCAGCTAAGAGGAGGGAATATAAGTTCAACTTGAATTTAAGTCTCAGGAATATGATTAAATCAAAACTATACAGCTTATAAAAGAATATTCTTGTATAAATAAATACTAATTAAAAAAAACTTAAACAAACAAATTCAAAAATATTATGACAATACACAACATTCGCATGAGTTCATGTACAGCGATTCACCATTTGGATGTACAAAATGATCACAAAATAACTAAACCTATATACTCGTTTGTGCACTAAGTGATCAAGAGTTCTAGAATACTGAATGATATTTATATTCAAGTATCTTAAGATATGATTTAAATTCTGTTTTAAAATCGGGTGTTCAGAACTCAATGCTAAGATAATAATGATAAAATTTCAAAAAATTTCAAATGGTAACACCTTTTCCAGTAAAATATGATCTCTATAGAAATCAATGGAATGGTATCTGTAGCACAAAAAATGTGATAACTAGACAAAGAATAAGAAAGAAATTAAGACAATTAATAAAGACAGAGAAGAGACAGAAATGCGTACCATTTTATGATGCTTCATAAATTTTCCATGTATAATCCTTCACAAATAATTACTCTTTATATCAGGCAAATGGTAGGTTGTATTGAAACACTTACCCTGCTAAGAGGATTCTGCTGAATGTAATGACAAATGGTATTTTTCAAATATGGTTTAGTTTGCAGGTTTAATGCATATACTTTTAATTTTCGATATTTGCACTAACTGAAATCTATAGGAAGGTGATGAGTGGAACTTGATGGTTCCATAAATATTAATTGAGAAAGAATAGTTGACATCAAATGGAGGATTTAAGAAACGCTTGGCATAAACCCCACTTGTAGGATAGGGTTATTATGTATTCACATGATATCAAACAGATCATTAAGTTACAGATAGAATGACGTGGAAACATTCATTGCAGGAATATACACATTCATTGAATTTCAATAGTATACCTTCAAAGCAGTAATCATCAAGAATGGGCATGCTTTTCATCGTTTTATTTTTAAAAAAAATTACTTTTGCTTCGAGTATAGGAATATATTATAAGGAATTTGTCTGCTGAATTCTTGCAGCTTACCGAATGAATGTTACCATCCATATAAAAATTAGTACTTCTGTTATAATAATATTATAATGTTTGAAATTAAAAGTTATTATCAAAATCTAAATGTAAATGGTTATCATCTACCTGGAATATCTAGACATGCTGGAATTTATACAGAAACATATTCGGGAAAAGCACTGATTCTTGCAGATGATAAAATTCGATAAAACTGTATGCGTGAAATAACACGCATAAATACAAGAGGATCTTCTCTTATCATCTCCTACACGAACTCAAAACTTATTAAAGAAATGGGAGTTCATGCACATCCAATCATTCTTACCAAATTTACCCATAACTTGTGCATGATAGCGTATGTAAAATACAGGTTACTTCACAGCCAATAATTTTAGGGTAGACGTCCACTGGATTTATGATTTTTTTTTGTCTAGACAGAAAATGAAGTTTTTGTTATTTAACCATCTAATTATTTTACCATCTAAAATATTTAATCACAACATTTTGGAAAACGATAATATCAAACAAAAGAATTATTTACTTGAAATATGTAAATATTCATACGTCGAACTATATCTTTATCTAGAAATGTTCAGCATGTTAAGTTTAAAGTCGAAGACGTTGTGGGAAATGTGATACAAGTAGCAAATAAATCCAAATTCTGTTGAATGCTGCGTTTATATTATATTTTTCTTATAATTTATTTCAAGATGGTATTTTTCGAGCTTCAGGTACCATTTCAACACCATGAATGATTTTTCACAGTGAATATTATTTTTATACAAGCAATTAGGTTCTATCAATTAGAATTTTAAAAATATTGTTACTATAACCGCAACTATAAGAGTTAATCTGTTATTTCTTACGTTATTCTTGTATGCATACGTTAAGAAACATGTATTAAAAAATTCGATGATTCCATAATTGGAATTAATAACTCTAACAGATTATATTACCCCAACACATTTTTTTTTTATAATCATCCTTCATTATCAGAACAAGTAAAGGTAAAATGTACCTTCAAACCGGTCAAAGTATCTAAAAATTGATAATTTTACAATTATTCCGTAATTATTAAACTAATTTATCTTAAATTTTGCTTCCTTTAGTATATCGAATTTCTTACACTTTATGTAAAAATAGTTTAGATTGCTATGATTGTAGAAACTTACTTTTTTGTAATTTGTTATAAGTAAATCGAACATTTAAACATTCTAAAAACATGAAAAGTAAATTTATAGTCATACTAAAAATGATTTCCTGAGAGAAAAAAATTAGAACAAAAAGTTTCATCGTATAGTTTTAATTTGCTCTAAAGAAATTAAAGAGTTTTCCAAATAAAACGTTTGGCACTTTAAGATTGAATTATATAATAATCATTTTTATTTATTATTAATTATTTTGTGACTAATAAATTGCAGGCAATAGATAGATTGAGAATTTTATTTGGAATAAATATTAAAATGGTGCAGTTATTATTAATGAATAGTTTTTATAATTATTTTTATATTGATTATATTTTGCTGATATATTACACTTTCCATTGAAATACTGAAATTAATTTATCTCTTTCTTTGTTAATTATTTCAAAATATAATTGAGTATTATCATTCATTTATTTACATTTGAGTAATCACAAACTTATGCTTATGTATAGACTTAACAAAATAAAATAACTCCAAACAGATATTGATTTGTTTATTAATGAGATATTTTCAAATCTTCAATTTACGCAGGAAGTATATCTTACACAGCAAACTTTTGAAAGGAATATATATACGTTTTTATATTATCACATTGATTGGCAAAATAATATCATTCAAAAATGATTTTATAAAAACATAATTTTGTAAAGATAATTTTAACATTTCTTGAAGTACTCATGCTTCAGTAACCATTAATTAAATTGTTTCCGAATTCATCTTCAAAAATAATATTGAACTTTTAACATTGTACGATTCATGTAATGTATTTCTATTCACCGTGAGACAAAGGATATTTCACTGTAAAAAGGAAATATAAAACGTTGTATAAAATCAAACTACTTCAACTGCAATTGGCATGGAAAATATCGCTTTAAATTGAAATTATACATCATTTTTTATACGTGAATCCTAATTTTATTCTATCTGATATTTAAGATAGCTCAATTATAGAGCAGGAAAGTTATTGAAATTACTAGACATTGAAATGAATGATAAATAAGAATAACATTCAACATCCTTTTCATTCCCTTTTTCCGCGCACATCTACTTCCTGTTTGTGAATTTATGTATCCATACATATATGTGTTACAAGCATCTGCATTCATTTTAATCCGTTTAGTAAACTCATTCAGAACAGAGGTACATGAATATTCTTATATGGATCATTAATTCCCTTACATGAGCGAATAAAGAGATTTTATATATTTTCATACATACGATTTTTTGAGACTATTTAGATGCATATATTTGAACTATTCTGCTTTAATGATGAATACGTAATGCAGTTCTTGAAAAATAAATATATGTGTTTTGGTTTCAAAAATAAAGTTTACTTAATTCTATTGACTATGAAAAGAGACTTTGAACATGCATTGATATATTTTGAAAAGAAATAAAATAACGCATGTGTTTAGACAGTCATAATGATTATTTTAAATGTTTTTTTTTTATATTTGCATTTAGAAAAATTCTTCGTGAAATTAAATCCCTTTGCTTCATTTATGAAACTATCTTGTGATAAATATTTTACACAAATATTATGTTTATATTTCTAGCTATAAATTTCTATGTTAATTTTACCTAAAAGTACAACAAAACATATTTTTCTTCAGCTATTTTTTCTCACCAAAAAATAATTCATATCCTCTTCTTTTATGTTTTATGCATATATATATATATATGTGTGTGTGTATGTGAATGTGTGTGTGTTTGTATGTGTGTGTGTAAACAAATATCCCTTATAATGAATTATTTAAACATCTTTCCAAAAAGGTATTCTATTTAAATGGAAACTGAACTAATTTCCCTTCATCAAAAGTAATACTGTGAATTTTATTAGAAATATTACTTAAAGCACTCAGTTTCCATCACAATATTATTAGGTTAAATAAAATTTAAATTACGAAGGTTAATGGGATAAGTTTTGATTAATATATGTGTCATAATTATTTTAAAAAATAATAGTTCATCTCTGTATTTAAACAATATAAAACTGTTCTTATCTCTACAGTTATATTCATAACAATGCAAATAGATATTCTATAAGCCGTGAATAAAATTTATCTTTTCCTTATGGTATATATTTAATTCAATTATACATGTTATCAGTAAAATTAATGTACATTTCTTTAACAGGATTGAAAAATCCCTCTCTCTCCTATGTTAAATTCATCAAATTTATATATCATTTTTTTAAGAAACATTGTAAGATTACATTGTGAAATACCACTGTAAGTAGAATGATACGATACCTAACTTAACGCGTCATTTTATTTCTAAGTAGAAAAATTATTTTTAATTATTTATTCATAATTACTCTTATTTTAGAATATTGGATACAATTGTCCTACCTTAAATAACTAGTTCTCAAAAAAGCACCCAAATTTAAGTTAAAGTGTGTAATATTGCACAATATAAATGTCAGTATGAAATATAAATTCCTACGTTCCATTGAAATTAATCACAATTACAGATTTAATTTCTTATATTTTTATTGATGATTACGATGTAAAATTTAATAAAAATTTACTTTGGATGATTTGTTTATCATCTTTTTTACTCTCATAAGAATCTTCAAGTTTCCTTTTTATTTTCTTAATACTTTTTCTAACATTTTTTTTATACTTTGATAGTTTTCGCACTTTGTCTATTGTTTTCATTTTCTAATTACACCACATTTTCAAACAATGATGATTTGGATGAATTTCAATGCAGCGTAAAGAAAGGCATATTGTCCTATTTTCAACATTAAAGCATTAGCAGGATCAAAGACATGAACTTATGAAGTTTCGATTTTCCTAAATACAGTTTTCGTACAGGAGTCCAGATGACACTATTCACAGATTCATTAAGATTCTGCCTTTTGCCACAAAGGCATTTTCTTAGTACGTCTGTATTCACCAAATCTCTAACTACAGGCTCAATGTCTTCCATTATCATTAGAGCAACTTGCGTGAGATTTGTAAGGTCATATGTTTCGTCTTTCACTGGTTCACGATGAAATTCACATTAGCTTACAGAATCAATTGGACAGAATCTATTATTTAGATACTTATTACTCGACAACCAATGCAAATATTCAGCCCAAACCGTTTGATACATTTTTTAAGGGATTCAATATTTACAAAAACATCTGTAATTGTGATGCAAGGTCTTTTCATTTTTTCAACTCACACGAATATGCACCCATTAAAGTTTTTGTAAGCAACAAATGTATCTAAAGCATACATCAAAACAACTAATGTTATAATTTAATATCCAGAATCTGTATTTTCATCATATATATTATACGCAAGGAAAGAATCACTTAATAGGGCGCATTCATTTCCTACATTATTAATTGATTCATTAACAGTCTAAATATCACTGATTGTTGACAGGTCAACACTTTTATATTTTTTAAATATACACAGCATTCTAAATAAGTTATATATCTCTTTTATACTAGTAAAATACTATTTGTTAAAGAAAATATATTGTAATTTAAGTGTGTACAAAACAATACAGAAAAAATATGACATAAAATGTTGATATGGATATGGAGAAACAAAGAATACAATACACAAGATTTAAAAATCACGCAAAGAACAATATAAGCACTATTTAAAACAATTGTTGCTATTAACTTTCTTGTTATGTATTCTTCAATCATGACAAACTCAGAAATATTAAACATATGTAATATTATATATGTAAAGTATTAACTGAACAGCAACGTCACGAGACAGGTTTGTTTACATTTGTCAGCTCTTTAAATTGTCAACAAGATGTGAAGAATTGAATTTTTAAAAAATGTTAATATTCAGAAACTATAGACAAAAATATCTACATTTGTGTTTTTCTCAAAATGTATTTTTTTTAGACTCTGTCATATTTTTCTCGAAATCTACTATGTCCATAGTGTTGATATTCTCCATATAATGAAATGACATTAAATTCCATAGAATGAATGTAATTTAAGATATTGTATAAAATTTGTACAATACTTAGAATGAATTTACAATTTTTTCTCTAATATACTAAGAAAGAATGAAAATGTTTGAACAAAATTCAATGTTATTCATTTTTTCTCTCTATGAAATAATGAAAAATTGCAGCACTTCTGTTTTTTTTCCCTTGATAAACGAATGTCATGTATCATTTGAGAGATAAATGCTTAAGTTATTTAGCGATATGAAAAAGAAAAAAAAAATGAATTTTTTATTTAAATTCACTTACTCAGTCCCTTTAAGTATTTTAAAAAGAAAAAAATTATAATTTTCATAAGATATAATTTTAATTACATTGTTTGCACCCCATTTCTTCTGTGTAAATTCAGCAGCAAATGAAAACTCTGTTTTTTTTTATATTTCGTGTATATATAGCAACAGGCATTAATAAAGATATATACAGTCTATCTGCTTGCGTGTGGTGTGTGCCCTTTTTGTGTAGCGCTGAGCAAAAACATTTGGTCCGTCGAGCCGGAGAGTGGTCAGCTGCTTGTGGATACTGATGATTGAACTTTGAATCAGGAAAAGAGAAGCGATTAGTGAAGATTGATGTTTAAACTACCAGTCGAAAAAGTGATCAACTGCCTGTGGAAGTTCGAGTTATGGACTGAGCTCGAAGCTTTGCGATGATGTACGTGCAGGAAAGGTTGTGTATTGTGAGTGGGTGGATTCAACGTTTTAACAAGTCTTGATCTAGTGAGTGAAATTAGTGGCTAAATTTTAAATACAATTGGGATTGGGATTTTTCTGGTTTTACTCGGGTTTAATTGCTATATTTGTTAATTACTGTCTTGCTTTCTGGTTATGTTCATTGGCAGTTTCATATGGATTTGGATTCAAAATTTAGTATGAAGCTATTTTGATCTAGTCTGCTGTGTATTGTGGGGTTTGTTTTGGATTTAGATTCGGGATTTATTGTAAGTGGTTTTAGTCTAATTAAGAGTGATTTGTGTGGTTTCTTTTAAATATGGATTCAAATTTTATTAGGAAGCTATTTTGGTCTAGTACACTATATTGTGTAATTTTAATTCTTGTGAATGGTGAAGCCTTGAAACAATTTTGGGAGATTGATTGAAAGCGTCAATGTGGAGAGTGAGGTAAATACAGATTCATATTTTTTTAGGAACACTTTATGCATACCCATAAGAGAAATAATGATGTCAGATATATCTATCAATGGCCTTGAGTGGGTACCATCATGTTTAGTTAATTCTAGAGACACTGCTATGAGGCAACTTAACTCGTTGTGGAAGCGGATGTCTAGGGACTCGGAGTATTTGTCGTTGCATATGGAATTCTGGAAGTGGTATGAGGAGTTGGGTCACATGGAGAGGGTTTTTTAAATCCAGTGAACCGACCACGCAATACTATATGCCACATCATGACATTCTACGCCCTAACAAATTGACAACAAAGTTGAGAGTGATCTTCAATCATTCATCTCCCACCACAACATGTGTAAGTCTTAATGACATATTAATAAGATGAGACGTCGTGGAGGACGGTTTTGAGATCATTACCCGATTTAGAAGACATAAGTTTGCATTTACGAGTGATATATAAAAATATACAGGCAGATCCGTATCGAACCAGATCAAAGAGACAGACTGCGTATTGTGTGGGAAGTCGGACATAATGCTGAGGGTTTGACACATGGATTGAATTCTATTTCATATATAATGTCTAGCGCTCCTTTTCTTGTCATAAGGACCTTGCAGCAGTTGTTCCAGGAAAAAAAAATCAGATTTCCACGGGCCTCTGAAGTTTTGCTACACGACGCCTATATGAATGACATTTTGAGTGAGGCGTCTGAAATAGAGACTCCCCTCCCCAGCTACAGTCGCAACTGAAAGAAGCCTTGCAATCATGTGGCATGACACTTCATAAGTAGTCTTTCAATTTACCTGAGTTGTTGAATAATTCCTTGACATCAGACGTCAGCATTCTTTCTCAGTTGAACCTTATTTTTCTGTGAAACTTTTGGGCATCAGTTGGAAGCCCTTCCAGGATTATTTTGTGTTTAAGGCATCCATTTTGAGTAAGCCATCGTATACCAAGCTTAAATTACTGGATGTTATAGCGAGACTTCATGATTCTCTCGATTTCTTAGGTCCTGTGTTGACTAAGGCAAAAATCCTTCTACAGCGATTATGGCAGCAGAAGCTCGAGTGGGATGAAGTATTGACAAATCCAATTGCCTAAGAGTGGAAGGAGTTTGTTACGACTTTTAAATGTTTCGAGAACTTTAAGATAAATCAATTTATTCTGACAGATCCTTGGATAACATGAATTGTCTTTCAAAGATTATCAGATGCCTTGCAGGTAACCTATGGAGCAATTGTCTACCTACAGTGCTTCTATCAAAACGATAGTGCAAGGAGGATCATTCTAGCCAGTAAGTGACGTGTTGCACCAATTCATATAATTTAATTACCGGGACTGGAGTTTTGTGCCTGTGTTCTTCTGGCTCAGCTTATACAGAAAATATGATCCTGTAAAAAAGTGGAAATTAGTGATATTGTGCTTCAAACCTATTCAACGATTGCATTGGTGTGGTTAAATACATCGGAGAATTAAATGAAAACCTTCATAGCTAACCACGTCTCAAAGATACAAAGATTGACAGAAAAATGTATTTGGACCCATGTATCATCGTATCTAAATCCTGCTGATCTTGTTTCGCGGGGATTACGCCCTCCTGATCTTCCTGACTCAAACTTGTGGTGGAGTGGCCTACCATTATTTGAGCAATGTAAGTTATCAAGTGAGCAATCTGGCCTGCTAAACTAGAACGAGTATTGTGGTGAATTAAAAGTGAATGTGACGTCTGAAATATATGTGCCTAGTTTCTGTACTTTGGCAAAATGTCAACAATCTCTTTTGTCTAATTTATTGTGCATCAGTAATAACTATGTAAAAATTCTTTGCATTTTTAGTTATATATTAAGATTTATAAATAATGTGAAAAGTCTGTTTTTATGACTGGTCCTCTTTGTGCTTCAGTGATGGAACAGGCTGAAAATAGATTGATCCTAGTGATCCAGGTGATCTTTTTAGCTGAGATTCGAGGCCTTCAGTGCCAAAAAGGTGTAATGTCGAATAGTAGGCTCAAAGCTTTAAATCCCTTTCTTGATGATAATGGGATTTTGAGATTGAGAGGATGCTTGAGAAATTCGGAATTGCCCTATGTTTGTCAAATATTCCGCAATTTTACCTAATAATCACAAATTGACTCATCAGATAATTATTCATTTTCATTGGCAAAACTTTCATGTTGGTGCTTCTTTCCTTCTGCATAAAGGGAGACAGAAATTTTGGCCACTACGCTGTCGGTCTTCATGTAGAAAGTTAATACATGATTGGGTAGTTTGCTTCAAAGCCAGGCCAATAGCTACATCTGAATTAATTGGTAACTTACCCAGATCACCCTTTTAATTGTACTTGTGTGGATTTTTGAAGCTCATTTATGATTAGATATCGTAATCAAAGAAGAGGTGTTCTGAATAAAATCTATATTTGTATACTTATTTGGCTTGTATATAAAGCTATTCATATTGAAATTGTTTTGGACCTCACATATGATGCATTTATTGCATCTCTGAAAAGATATTTTGGTCTTCGTAATAAGTACGCAAATTTGTATTCTGATAATGGTAAAAAAAAATTGGTGCAAATCAGGAGATTGAGAGACTTCTGAAATTGATTAAAACCCCAGATAAGAAACTTTTGGGTTTCTTGTTCACTGAAATAATTGAATGGAGAATCTTTCTACTCAGAGCGTCTTTCTTTGTAAATTTATGTAAAGCCACTGTAAAATTGTTTTAAGTACCATCTTAATAGAGTTCTGGGAACGTCAATCTGACTTTTGAAGAATATATAACTGTTTACATCCAAATAGAAGGAATCTTAAATTCTAGACCCCTATGTCCTTTAACGAGCAATGTTGACGATTTAAATGTCCTAACCCATGGTCATTTTTAATAGAGATGGCAATAAATCCCATTACTGATCCTTATTTAACTGATCTGAAATAGAATTCCCTCAAAAGATGGCAACGAGTAACCATATTGGTGCAGCTCATTTGGAATAAATGGCAGCGTGTCTACCTAAGTGGGTATCAGCAAAAAAATAAATGACAATTTCATAAGGAAAACGTTAAGATAATTAATATGGTTGCTCTCATCGAAGATAACATGCCTCCTTTTAGATGGCCTTTAGGTAGAATCACGGAGTTATGCAGTGGAAGTGATAATCTAGTAAGAGTCGAGAAGGTAAAGCTTGAGAGAAGTGAATATAAGCGTACAAATTTTCACGTGTGTGTTTGCTGCCTATGCTTACTTAAAATTTTAAATTTTATAACTCTTTAAATCTAGTAAATTTTATTAAATGTACAGTATTTATTGTGATTGTGTTGTCCAATTGGATTAAATCCGTGACATGCGATATTGTATCTTAGAGTGTTCCTTTTAATCTGTGTTACATTGAAAGCTGTTTGAAGGTGATTGTTGAGTGTGGAAAATGTCAATGGGGGGAGAAAATGCTTGTGGAGAAATTTTTTCTGTGTAAATTCTACACCCGATGGTACTCCTAAATTTTATATTGCGTAAATATATATAGAGAGACATGCATTATTAAGGATATATACATTCCATCTGCTTATGTATGGTGTGTGCTTTCTTTGTGCTGTGCCGTGCAAAAAATAATCCTATATTATAATTCCTTAAAATAATTTGAAATACTTTTAAGCAAATCATCGAAGTCAAAGCTCAAAATAGACTATATTTCTTTGTTTTGTTGTATACTTAATTAGAGTGGTGGCCAAAAGTGTGGACACGTTCGGAAATTTTTAAGACTGTTTTACTTTGTATGCTTAAAGAAAATATTACGTTTCACAAAATGCAAAGTTGTATCTATCATTTAAAGAGAAACAAATTACTGAATTTAATACAAAAAGCAAAATTCAAATATTTGCAGCGCAGAAAATTTACACAAAATGTTATAAAGTACTTTAATCTAAAAAGCAAATACTGTTATGAAGTGGTTTGCAATGTCGAAAATTCCTTGCCGCCTACTATTTTTTTTTCTAGGAACCAATCAAATATTAGTACCTGCAGCTGAAGCTCACATTTGATCAAATGGAAGAAGTCATTATTGTGGTTTGTTCTGTAGAAGGATAGGGGTGCTTTTTCTTATGTAATCCAATTACAAGTAGAAATGTTTGTAAAATTTCTTAATATTTAGTCAAGAAGCAATAAGATGAAATAAAATAGTTGTTTGGACGTAAAAAAAGAGATGTAAGATTATTTTGTTACGAGAAAGTGGTCTTTCCTATGCTGAAATTACAAGACATGTAGGGAATTCAGTGACTACATCTAATGTCCGAAAGTTTTGTTCACTATACCAGGAGATAAATTCGTTAAGAAACAAAGCAGGAAAATGTCGAAAAGGATACACTGTATCTGTTGATGATAGAAAAGTAAAAACATCATGTCTCAAAGATAGAGGAATTTCATCAAAGTTCAACGGAAGAGATCTGAATGATGCTGGTGTTTCTGTCAGTTCAAAAACAATCATAAGTAGATTAACAGATATTGGAACAAGAGGTGGAATTCCACGAAAAACACCTTACCTCAATTTGCAGAAATACAAGAAAAGACTACAGTGGGCCAAGAAACACATTAATTAGACAGATAATCAGTGAGTGACATGTTATATGGAGCAATGAAAGTAAGATATCGCTATTCTGTAGCAATGTGCGAACATATGTAAGACATATAATACGAGAAAAGCGACATCCTGGCTGCATTTAACTAACTATGAAGAACTCACTTAATCTCATTTAGTGCTACGATTTGGCCATGCATATCAACAGATAGTACTGGTAATTTCTATGACATCGATGATACACTGAATGCCAGAAAATATATTGACATTTTTCTAGATCAAAACTTTACCTTACATCATGGATCTCTTCACCAACAATGCTTCATATATTTTTCAGTAGGATTCTGCTCCTTGCCACACAGCAAAATTATCGAAAGAGTGATTTTGTACAAAGAGCATTGAGTTCTTGTCTTGGCCAAGAAAGTTATATTATCCTATAAAAACTATAGTTATCCTATTAAAAACTAGCGGTTCCATTTGAAAACCCTTGTACGAATGAGGAGCACAACAAATTAAAGTGATCTAATTCAGGCTAATTGTTTCCTGGCATCATATAATGATGAAGGTAGAACTTAAAATTATCATCAACTTTTTTGCGAAGCTGTTATACAAAATAAAGACTACCCTACTAAATACTGATAACTCATTACAATCATATTTATCTAATGTATACCGATAATTATTACACCTTAGCATTTTTAAATTGCATATTTGATTTCTTTTTGTATTGAATTCAGTAATATATTCTTTTTAAAATGTCATCTACGGCTTTGCATTTTGTGAAACGAAGCATACAAAATTAAAAAAACTTAAGAATTTCTAAACAATATACACATTTTGGACACAACTGTACATCTAAATTATTTTTAAAAATAGCAGTACATTTAAAATAACCTGTAGTTTCGTGTAAAATATTTTTAGTAATTTATTTTATTTTACAAAATATGCATTAAATCAATTTGTCACTAAATGAAATTTAATTTAAATAACATGAATGTTAAAAATTACAAGAATGTGATTTTTTAAACTGTTAGTGTAAAAACTAATTTTATAAAGTTGAGTTTTTATATTATTCGTTTCTCTTTCGCGATATAAATCTGAATCACTATTGTACAATGAAAAGGTAACAAAATCCAAAACAAGTTGCTGCTTTCATTAAATCTTCTCCAAAAAAAGGCTAAATGTTCTCGTAGGATATAAACGTTAAAACTTCAAATGTTTCAGAATAGAACTGTTATCTTAAATAAAAAGAAAGAAAAGTCGATAGGCAGTTTTACATTAAGATACCGACCTTAAATTTTTATTCCTAATACACCACTCGTCATTCTCGTTTTACAACCATCTTCTCATGCACACACACATATATATATAAGGGTCATGGTAGCCTAGAAGTCATGTTCGCGGACTCGAAATCAGAGGTTTTATTCAATTAGCGAGTTCGGGCCTTGATACCACAAAAAAAAAAAAAAAAAAAAAAAAACGCAATGCAGCCAGGGCTAGTGTACTTTCAATTGGTTGGAGCTCAATTTCCTCACTTTGATATGATACGGAAGTTAAAAGAGGGGCTGCCATCCGAGGTGTGGCTCTCGTCACGTGAGCGAGGTTCAAAATTACGCAGTCGTTCGACAATGGCTTCCATGTTGTTTCTGGGGTGACGTGAATAAAACCATATATATATATATATATATATATATATATATATATATATATATATATATATGTATGTATGTATGTAGCAAATATAGCTTATAGATATAGTTATATATATAGCACATAATTATATATATATATACCATATAGATATAATAATATATATATATATTGCACATAGTTATATATATATCATAAATATAAAGAAAAATATGGAAGTGTTATTACAAGTGTTTGGAAAAACGTTCTCTAGCTACACACCTGAACTAATTCGATATATAACTACTTCTATGCTTCACAAAATAAAATTATTTCTGAAAAAATATATAATATTGCAAGAAACTCATATACGTGTTATTCCAAAATACAAAGAAATACAGATAATTGAAGTTTTATAAAATTAAATTTACTAAAAAGAATGATTCATGAAATAAAAGCACACGTTTTCGAAGATTGCTTTATTGATTAAGAACTCACGATTAAATATATGATTAGATGACTCTAAACTGTCAAAGATATCATCTGATTCACAAATCATATCTTCTGGATAAAAAAAAAATATGCTTGTAATTGATAAAAAAAATTACATATTATTATTTTTTGCTAGAACATTAAATATTTTTAAAATCAGCTGATATTTTTATCAAATGTATGGCTTTCAAAAACCTTTTAGACTTTATTAATTATCTATTATTGTCCAATGTCTTCTACTACTATTATTTGAAATATTGTTTTTTTTATTAAAATATTTACATTTGGTAAAATGAATTTTTAATTTCATCATGGTAAGAATATATATTATTCCTTTATACATTCTGAACACTAAAAGTCTAAAAGCCTGTGTGTGTGCAATGAATTTTCTTTATTTTTAACTAATAAGAAACTACTCGCATAATTATTACAAAAAATAAGGTTTCACTAATAATGAGAAGAAATACAATCAGTTATTGTAACTTGCATAATATTTACAAAAAAAAAATGATTTCTTTCCTCAAGCATGAAATCCATTTTATCTAGCAATGAAATAACAAATGAAGACAGTATTAGACATTTAAAAGTACTTCAAAATTTATTTCATAAAACATGATTTATTTTGTCAATAATTATTCTTAAATTTTCTTTAGCTTTGGATAATATCTTAAATATATATAATAATATTAAGATATATAATAGATATTATAATTTAGTACACTGGTAAAAATTCTAAGGAATATCATATTAAATTAATGTTATATATAATACAGAATCTATATAAATAACAAAAAAATTATTTGAAATATGTTACAAAAACGAAAGAAGTGTATTGAGAAGAGATATTTGAAGATTTGCTTTTGGTTTAAAATAACGAAGAAATATATATCTAAACACACTCCAGAAAACGTATAATGGTCCTTTCATAAGACCTGATATCCCTATACTTGATTGCAAGCGTAAGAAACTGTACATATTAATTTGCTCATTTCGTAATAAAACAATAATCCTTTCTAATGACATTTGGCAAAATTAATAAATATTTAAAAATTTCGAATGCATAATAAGTGAAATACATCTGCATTCAAAATAATATATTTTCAGATACACTTAATTTCTTAAAATGATGTACAATTTCCATTTTAAATATATGTCTCGATGAAAAATAACTTCTTAAAATATACCCTGGGATAAGCAAAAATACTAATAAAGCTACGCTTCACACTATTTCTAAAGAAATATTTCAAGTTTATTATGGCATACATTAACCAATATTTACTAGAACATAAAACGCCATCACGTTTTCATTAAATGTTACTCAGAGGTAGTATAAAATACTATAATCTTACTTCTTGAAAAATCATGTTTCATTAATAATACATTTTTTTTAAAAAAATTCAAAGAATTTATTTCATTAACATTTATAAGTTTACATTTTCATTAACGATGGAACTATAAAAGTTTTCTTTCTTCTCGAAGGAAAGCATTAGGATTTCGGAAGTAGATAAAAAAAATATTAATTAAAGGAAACATTAATAAATAAGAATAAAATTTAAAGAGAAAACTTGACTCATTAAACTCTGAAAAATAATTGCATTCATGAATAATGAATGATAATGCAGTTCTAAAAAGATCTCACATCATGGAAAGAAATTTCAATTCAAAAATAAAAAACAAAAAACACTCATTAGTATATATATATATATATATATATATGTGTGTGTGTGTGTGTATTGATACAGGTGACCAGCTGCAAATATCTTTAAATTAAAGTTTAAATGAATATTTGAGAGATCCCTTTATTTTGTTCTGTCAGCTGTATATTATAAATTCCCCTACTTTATACTAAATTTTTATTCAAAATGGTCTTATTTTGTTAAATTTCCACCAACACAAAACGTTGCTTCATCTATTATATTTAGTGACACTAGTCTTAAAACAAAAATATTTTGAAACCAAACGGTATGCCTTGTGACTCTTCTCAATTTTCGTTATTTCTTATTGTTTTTTTTTTTTTTGAGTACTTAAATTTGCTAAAACTGAGCATTGGTCTGTTTTACCTAATTTGAAATTAATTGAGCTTGTGGGAACTAGTCTAACAAATCATCAACCAAAGCTGAGGCTATTTATAGCTATAATGGACACCATCAGTAAGGCATCGATAAGCAAATCTAATTTTTAAAGATTTCTATTGTAAAAATGTTTGATATAATCAATCAATACTGTATGTATTATTAATTATTATGTTACTAAATATTATATTTCAATATATTAATTAACAAGAACTGAAATAAAAGAAATTGTTTTTGACCAATGATTCATTGTTTGTGATAAGCGACACCATGTAAAGGAGTTGTTAAATAAATATATGAACTTGAGACACAAGTGAGATTCTTTCGATGTGCCATGTTCACATATGCGGGCATGTTGTGCGGATGAGGCGGAACCACATGTCACCATAAGGCCACGGCGATTGAGATGCATGTGTGACATGTAACAACCTCCAACTGTGTTTGGTAATATATCATACATGTAATAATGGCGTAATATGTAACAACATAACATATATATATATATCAACAATAGTTTGTGCGTAACTAATAATATGTATGTATGTGTGTGTATATAATAATATGTTTGTTTTGTGTGTATATGCATGTATGTGTATGTATGTAATAATAACTCATAATATATATGTATGTATATGTATGTATATATGTATATATGTATGTATATATAATAATAATATGTATATATGCTAATGGCAATGATGACCATAATATATGTATATAATATGTATATGCATGTTTCAGTGGTAATAATAATACGTATAATATCAATATTGTGTATGTATATGAAAATAATAATATGTTATGTTTTGTGTATGTGCATGTATGTAATAGCATATGTATATGTATATATATATATATTTTATCATCATATGCATATGTAATAGCAATATGTATATATGTTTGTGCACATGCTTAACCATGCTGCTGCCTTGTGTGTAGCATGTATGTATATGTAACATGTATAATAACCCTTTTATGCTATATATATATAGCAACCTTGTATATATATACATATCGGCATTGGCATTTGCTTTAAGCACCAGTCTGCGTCTGGCTCTTGGGCGAATAATAGGAAACAAATGCCTTTTATTACATATATGGCGCAATGTAGTAAATTAAACTGTCATTCTTCGTTTTATCTATTACATTTAATTCGTTTTCTTTTGTGGCCGATTATATAAAACTAGTTTTCAGAGTATTTTGGTAATTCTGTACGGTGAGGTTAGCCATATATAGAGACCGTGTTTTGGCAAATTGATAAAAATATATCAATAAATATAAAGTGAAATTGCCATTCAGTTTTTGAAAATAAGCAATTGTAAAATGGCCAGAAATTTCATCAAACAATTATTTTATTAAAACAGGTGAAAATTGAAAAAAAAATATTGCTATTTTTTTTTTAGTTCCGTGTCATGAGATATACTAAAGCATCGTCATGTGTATATCACTAAGTATTCATTATTTTTGACACTGTAGAAGCAAAACGAGGTTTGTGCAAAAGGACAGTATTATCTAAGCCTTAGTTACGTGTTAAGGAATACATCTGGTTAGCTGATCTCTCTCCAAACATCCATATCACGTCAGTGAGAGATCTTGGGATGTTGGAATTTAACATACATCAGACTGCTAAACTGCTTAAGTTCATCAGGTCTCAAACCCTCTCTACGAAATCAGCACTAGTCATAAGTTTGTGACCCGTTTACAAGTATACCGCATTATAAATATCTTCATACTTAATAAAATATAATATAATAAAATTCATTATACTTAAAAAACACTGTTACAAAAAAATATCAGCTATTGCATGTGTTTTTTAAAACATAACAATTATTCGTAGTGAATAAATAATAATCAGGCAATTTATCAAAGTAACTCAATAGAAATAAATTGTTTCAGAGCATACTTTAAGTTAGCAAAACAAAAATTAATAAATTAGCTTTTAATTTACTTCTAATTTGTATTTTCCTGGTTAGAGTATATACTCACATATAGCTTCAGCTAACTTTACTACCAGAAAAAAATCACCAAGTTCTCATCTAAAAGTTATATTGATTCGGTCTGAAAACTCAATTGTTTCTAAACTCTTTCTGTTAAAGTGAAACCTAATTCATAGAAATTACAAATGTGCTATTTATCTTAAAAAGTGGAAGTGTCCTTGCTTTCTGTAACTTGAATTTGAATAAATTTTGTATTCCATATTATTGATATTTATATTGTGAATAATTTTAAAATGAATTTATATATATATATATATATATATATATATATATATAATTATTATTATTCTTTGAGCGACAAACATAAATGGTTTATTAAGATATTTTTTTTTTTCATTATAAAGCTATCATTGAGTTGTTAGTCAATTAACTGATTAATAGTAGTAAATAAATCTTCATCTTATATGCGTCCCATGTTTTTTTTTTTTTTTTTTTTTTTAAATAATATCATCCCAAATTGGATGTTTATATGTACAAATTTAAGACAATTGATAAACAATATTGTATTACTTATAAAAAACATATATATGAATAAAAGGGTTTCCTACTCATTTGTAGTAAACATTTGTTAGTTGTTTGTGGTAATGAAACAAATTAGAGTAATAGTAAAATTCAATTATTCAAGTTTCTTTTTTAAGATGCGAATCATTTCTTACTGTCATTAAGAGTAGTAATATGTTTAATAACAAATACGAGAAAATTCAACCGCGTCATTTATTTTCCTCTGAGTTATTATTCTTTTCACTAACCACCTAAACATTACAATGAATATAAAATTATTATTAATATTGTAAATAATTTCCAAACATGTCTGTTTTTTTTTTCAAAACTTCTACGTAAAAGAACATGCAAGTGCTTTAACTGTTTTTATCGAAATTTGTTCAAGTCATTAAAAAAAAAATTTGAGTATGTTGCCCCTCCCCCCCCCCTCTTCTAAAATACATGAGCTGAATATTTTAACAAATATTCCAAACTTTTATAATTATTTCATCCAAAACTGAACTTTAATGTGCATATACCTCCTCGTTTTAACCATTTATCCCAAGGAGGTTAAATTACAGATAGTTTTAAGATGCTGCAGACATCCAGATTGGTTCCAGTTCTCTAAAGCGTGGTTGTTCAAACCGCACCATAGGAGAAAGCACAATTCTTCGGAAAACACCAGACAAGCTCCATCTGCTTAACAATGGAAATGTTTTCCTTTACAGCTCCTGAGACAGGACCCTCCTTGGTCTCAGAACCCCATTCAGCCCCGTCATAGTATGGGGGGACTCCTCCTTCAATTTCTCTCTACTCACAAGGAGCGGGCTTCGACAGTGCCTAGAAATCGAGTGCGCATGCAATGGATGGTGCTGGAAGTAGGGCAAAAGCACTACGTTCATCAGTTCACTTCAACAGTTCGCATCGTCCGCAGACGATCTGGGGAGGTTCTCCAGATAGCTGAGTTTCTGTTTCCTCTTCTCTCAGATGTCATTGAGTAGTGATAGAGGACTTAGTTCTGATGCTGAGTTGCTGCGTTGAAGTGGAAAAAAAAGTTTCAGGGGTTGCTTCTTTTGGTGACTTTTTTTTTTTCTTTTGTCCTTTTTTGGGAGCAGGAAAAGTTTGAAAAGAAAGTTCTTGTGTGGAATGATTTTAGGTAAGATTTTTTTAAAATCTTATTATGCATTTTAAACTTAATTTGGTGAAATACGTCTTTGTTGAATTTTTCAAGTATATTATTTAAAATTTATTTATAAGAATCAACAGTGCGTTGATTATGGAATTTTATTTTATATACTTGATGGTTGTTTCATTATATGTGTCTGGAACATGAATTATATGATGTGTTTCAAAATTTTACATAATACTTTTGCTTTTGCAGAATTTAAAATTATAATTCTCTTTTATTATTTTCATATTCGAGAAAAATTTTTTTATCCATAAATATTTTTTAAAATTCTATGATATTCAGATTTTTTACCAGTTGGATTCAGTATGAACCATCCACTTGGATGTCCTTTAAACATTGTTTAACACAAATATGTTTCATGTTTATTTTATGTGATATTAAGTTGTGCAATAAAATATTGAATCATTTACTTGAGTATATTAATTTGTATAAGTAACTTTTAAAATAACATTTTGAAAAGTTTCCATGATGCAAAAAAAAAAAAAAAATTAGTTTTACTTTCCATTTGCATAAAAAAAAATATTTCAAGGGCATTTTAAAAAAGAATGTTTATCAAAAGCTTAAGAATTTGCATTTTGTAGAAAAAATTAATGTGAAATATGTAGATGGAAAAGTATCAAATTTTTTTAAAAAGAATCTTGCATTGATGCGTAAAATTGATGTTACCAAACTTTTCCTGACATATGTAATATTTAATATTTTTTTCTAAATAATAAACTTTCTTTTATGATAGTAGTACGAGCTATGAGAAATCTGTGTCAACAAGTTAGGAATATTGTCACATTAATCATCTCGTATCAAGTTATTATGTAATATTAAATTGAAAAGTAACTAATATAACTTTATAAGAAAAAATTAATGCAGACGCTTCTTTAAGAAATTGTGTGTATTTCTTTTATCAAAAATATTTTTTTATAATTAAAACTATTTCAAAACAAAAAAAAATCAATAACAATAATGGGCATATTTAACATGTTTATCTCTCAATTTTATATTCATTGAATATTAGAGATGCAATGATATTGATGAATTAATGAAAAAATTTGCATTGTCTTATTTTTTTGCTTTATACTATAAAAACCATTTTTAAAATTTTTTCATTTTTTAAACTAATTTCCATTGTTATTATATTTTTTTAAATAGAAGAAGTAAGCACACCAATTTCCTTTTGTGCAGTGGTATATATAAAAATTGAATTATAAGTTATTTTTCAATTGATATACAAATCACAATATATCTATCATTTTTCATCAATGATTGAATAAAGTGAATGCAATTTCAGTAGTTTTATGTTTCAATATGTATTCCGCAAATTCTCAAATCATTCTTAGGTATGTATCCGAATATTTAATACCCAAACTTGTATGCTTTATAAAAAGAAGGAATTATTTTATGATGTACAAGACATTATACTCCATTTTTTTTTGTTATTGATATGTATAATTAGTTCATATAATTCCTCTTATTGTAATAAAATTAAAATAGATCTCATTAAAATGTGTATTTGACAGATTATTAATTAACAAATATATATTTTCTAAATGAAACCTGTGAAGAGATGTTTTTTCTTGCTGAAAATTTTAAATAAATATTAATATTTAATCAGCTGACATCCTGAATAATAAATCATTATGACATATTTCTTTATTAATATAGATAATAACTGTTATTCATTGTAAAACTTGTAAACAACAGAATACCAAATATTGTAAAAATTATAATATGTATATACAAGTTATTTTCCAAAGCTGATAATCATTTTTCGAATTAGTTAATATTTCGGTTTAGGTTGTATGTTCTGAGTTCGTGCGTATGGAATGACAGATTAATTGTTTGATTGTTTTCGCGTGTTCTGTTTTCTCGTGCGATGTTATATGTCGTGTCTTGTGGATGACATGATGAGATGAGGACCGGATCGATGCGTTTCAGTATGCAGAGACAGTAGGTTCGGTTTCGGCGGATAACTGTTTTCGCGGCGTTTCTTGATGTTTCCGATCGTTGTTGTCATTTACTTAATAGCTTGTGCAATTCTTTTCTATGTAGGAAAATGATTTTTTCTGAGTTAGGAAGTGAAATATAAAATGAATATATTACAGAAAATAAAAATTAAAAAAAAAAGATTTACATGCAGAAAATATTGATTTTTAAATTTTAGTTGATATTTTCATTCCACAAAAGCATTATTCCTTACATTTAACAATGAAAAAAACTTGTCATCGTAACTAACAAGTATTCATTATTGTAAATTTGCTTGTATTTTAAATTAAAGAGCTGAAATCTTTTAATGCAATGTAAGATTTTTTTTAAAAAATAGTTATTTAATATGCTTGAGATTTTTTTAATAATGGTGGAAAATAATTCGCAATGTATCACCATGCATTTTTTAAAGATATCACTGCATAATCCTTGGCTTACTCTCACAATATAGTAATTTCTGTTGTAAAGTTAGAGAATTGTTTTTAAAATATTTTTTTTTTTGAGATATCTAGCAATTATTAGTAATAAACATTTTTTTCTGCTTTTAGCTTTATAAACATGTGGTACTTTTTTTATACAATTGTAAATAGTTAACTTATTTTTTTTCCTAAAAAGTTTAACATATTGTTTATAATTTGTTAAACATATTTCAATAACATATTTGAGTGTCTTAAAGATGAACAAAAATGCTTTTAATATAATTGTTGGTGTTTGTGTTCCAAAATTCCATTAGTTACTTCAGTGGTGAAATTTAATGATAAGTTGCTAAAATATTTCATTATTATGGTTTGCTTGAGTTTGTTTTTGGATTTAAAATAATATTAATTCAGACGTATTTTTATTAAAATTAAAACGTAACTTATCAATATAAATTACAAAGGCCATAAAATGAATAATTTAGAACCTTATTTTGCTCCAGAAAGTTACGAAACATAAATAGATATAACTCTAATGAAATTTTATGTTACTTACAATTGACCAATCTCATATTCTTTACATAACTGTCTACTGGCACATTTTCTCAAGCTAATTTTGTTACGTTACAAAATTACCAACGTTTTCTAAGCACACTCAAAGAGTTTTCAAAATTTTCAAATTTCAATGAAAAGAAAATAATGGTGCTAATCTTCTTTCTCTATATAAATTTCCGAAATTGTCGTACATTTATAATTTTACATAATAATACTTTTCTTAAAATAATGTTTAGTATAAATTGATAAATTAATGTTGCATATGTGATACATATTTAGAAAAAGAGTATAAATATAAAACATAATTTTTTTGAAAAAAACGTAACAATATATATAATGGCTATTTCTTTAAAATCTACATACAGATTATCTCAAATGCTTTCATACTCTTATTAAAACATGATTAATATCAAGTAAAATAGTTATGAATTGATATAAAGACTATGCACATACAATTAGTTTTATTCTTAAAGCAAAATAATTTAATATTTGCTATTCTATTTTAATACTTCAGCGGAATGTCTATCATTCGCACATGTAGAGTTGTGTCAATCCGTAATTGATCGACATGCCAATGTACCCCCATTGATAATTCTTTATTGTTAATAACAGTTGATTGCTTTACCTCCAACGACTTAAACTTGTTTTAATCACTAATTGAATATCTGTATTCTTCATTTTTTTAAATGAAATAGAGAATGAAACAGACAATTTCTTTCTCACTTTATTAGGTAAGAGAAAATATATAACAATGAGTTGTGATACATAGGTCTCAAAATGCTGGTGTGAGAAGCATCTGACTTAATGAGCATGAGTTATAAAATACGTTATGGGTGATCGTTTGTGGCCCCCCACAATTTAAAAGATGATGTTTGTTACTAAGATAATTAATTTTTTCCCATATATATATATATATATATATATATATATATATATGTATATATATATATATATATATATTATATATATATACATAAATGTTAATATATATGTATATATACTATAAATATTGTCATATATATATATATATATATATATATCCTATATATATATATATATATTATATATATATATATAAATGTGTATATATATATATATATAAAATATTATATATATAAAATATTGTATATGTGTATTGTATGATTATGTGCATGGAAATGTTGACGTATGTGTATGTAATAATAATAATAATAATGTATATAAGGTATTCAACCATAATATAGTGTTGACGTAGTAATAATAAGCGTAACAACAGCAACCAGTAATAGCCAATAATAATATATATGTGTGTATTAATAATAATAGCAATAATAACCATACAATAATAGTATTAATAATATAGCCAGCAACCAGCCAATGTAATAGTGTTAGCCAATATGCATGTTGTTGTAATGAAGCGTAATAGCCATGTAATAATAATAATGTGCAATAACAATAATATGTATATGGAAGTATTGGCAACCAACAATAACCAGCCAATATGTAATATTATCGATATTGTAATATGTGCATGATGTTGACATGTAATGTGTGTATGTATGTATGGAAGTGTTAGCCAATATGCATGAAATTAACGGCATGTGTGTGTGTGTGTAGCCATGTGTGTAATAATATGTATGTAACTAACATAATAATAACAACAATAATAATAACCAATAACCAACCAATAATGGCAATAATAATAATAAAATGTGTACAATAATATGATATTAATATGTGTATGTGTATGTATGTGTATGTGTATGTGTATGTAAAGTAGTATCATATGCATGAGTGTTGACAATGGCGTAGCAATAATAATGTGTAATAGCAATAATAACAATAATAATAATAATATCATGTCTCAAATGATAATAATAATATGCATGAAGGCTCATTTGACGTAATAATGCTAATAGCCAGCATAACAATAACCAATAATAACAGCCAGCCAATAATAGATGTTATCAGCCAACCATGCATGAGTGTTGACACATGTGTGTTGTATGTAGCCAATATGTGTTAATATGTATTGTTGTAAAACTATTTGACGTATGTGTGTGTATGTATGTGTAGCAACAGCAACAATATATGTATGTATGTAGATGTTAATAACTAGCCAATGCATGGAAATGTTGACCCGTATGTGGCGTAGCATGTATGTAACCATAATAATATAATAATAATAATAATAATATATAGATGTTATGTATGTGTTATTTAAATAGATGTTGATAGTAATAGTAATGGTATGTAATATGTTTATGGAAATGTTGATATATATAAATATTATATAAATATATATATGTATATATATATATATATATATATATATATATATATATATATATATATATATATATATATATATAAAAGGCAAAATTAATGTCTAAAGGCTAAAGGGACAATCAAAGACATGGCCATTATAAAACGTCAGTTATATATTTATCAAGTCTCTTTATTCTTGAATGAGAGAGAGAGAATTTACAAACAGATAAACGCTTTAATATATTATATCTAGTATACGTAATTTAACAAGATAAGTGGTGCAGCTTTGGAAGTTTAATTTGTTTCCAATTTATAACAGAGTATTGCCTTAAATCATTTTGCTGATCTTAGGGCATACGATAAAATGATTATGGGACTTAGATACCACCGAATAATACACCAGGCTGAGGTTTTTCCAGCCATGCAAAAGGTATGAAATAATGATTTAGTAGATGTTATAAGTAGGCGATCACATAAATTAAAGAATGATATAGAAATGTAAATCGGAAAATAAAGACAGACTTTTTACTAAGAATAAGAAATGGAAAAAATCAGGAGTCAGGATTTTTAAGTTGAACATTTTGCACACTCACGCACACCACACACACACACACACACACACACACACGCACACACACACACACACACACACACACACACACACACACACACACACACACACACACACACACACACACACACACACGCACATATATATATATATATATATTTCGATCAATAACTCGAGACTAGCCCAGAGATAGCGCTCATAGTAAACCAGTAACCAGGTCTTTCCTAGGTATAACCTTTTAGCTTGAAACATGTCAAAATTTTAAGTCGATCGGACCAGGAAAAGGTTTTTTGAGTGAGTGAAAATGTTTTTCCAAGTGGGTGCCGCGATTAAACTCGATGGAACAAAACAGCAACGAATCGATGATTCAGAAAGCTGTTTATCAGCTATTTACTCATAATAAAAGATTTCTTGCGAAAAAAAAAAAAAAAAAATTGGGGGAATTGGAAGTGTTGGAACGATTGTATCACCTAAAGGTGATTAACAAAAGTGTTATGTTGATGAATAAAAAAAAAGTTTGCAAAAAATGTTGTTTTCAATGTGGAGCTCAGGGGAGTTATTGATCGATGTGTTATATATATATATATATATATATATATATATAGGTATATATATATATATATATATATATATATATATATATACAATATATGTATATATATATATATATATATATATATATACAATGTGAAATATATTAAGAAATTAAAAGAAACATGTATATAAGGTAATAATAAATTACACGTAAATACTGAAAATGTTATGTACAATTAATAATTTAAAAGTATTATTTATTATGACAGAAATTCTATTACGATTTTCAAATGTTTTTATGTCTGCTATAACATTTCAGTTTTGTCTGAAGTGAAAATATTTTCTATTAATTAAAGCAATATTTTTTGATTAAATTAGAATTAGCAAAGTATATTCATTAAAATTGAATACAATGCTAATACTAAAGTAATGAAGCATCAAGTATTGGTGATTGTTTGTCAGTGAAGTAATATTAAAAAAATAGTTTAGTAAAAGTATCCAAGTGAAACATTTGTATCCACATTTTTGTTGAGTGAGTAAAATTCCATTTAGAATAAAGGATCTACATATAGGTTGTAAGGATTCGGAACACTTATATTCAACCTTTTCATGGACTGAACTAAATGTGTTGTAAGAAGAACAATCATTATTGTAACTAAACAGTAAAGTCGGACGCTTATGAGAATAATTACTACTTTTTAAATTAGGTTAAATTCAGTTAATGGTTATTCATTTATCTGAGATATACTTACTGGACTCTGTGCATGATGTTTTCTGCTGGATTGACTAATTAATTTTATGATTTTCCAAGTAAGATTAATAATGCCAACAAATATTATTAATAGCACAAGTAATATTTCACCATTCTACATAGAAAAAATTTACTATATTAGCGTCCATTCGGTTCATAGATTAGCTCACACTAAAAATTGGAAAAATTGTATGGAAATAAGCAATCATTATTAAAAACATAAATAATAAATAGACTATAAAATTTATTTCTAATGATAAAATTAGTACAATCGACAGAATGCTAAAATTTAAATTGGATTAAATTATAACTCTGGCAGCCATCTATTGACTGTTAAACACTAATTCATTTAAAAAAGAATGACCTTTTTTAATAATATATTTATCAAAAATGGAAATATATTTTTTGAAAAATTACTTAAATTATTTCTCATAATTAAAGAAACATTTTACTTTTATACTTTAAATTATTATACATAGAATGTAATTGAAAAAAAGAAATGTTATTCTATACCAAGTTATACACACACACACACACATATATATATATATATATATATATATATATATATATATATGTGTGTGTTATTGTATCATCAATATTAATATATAATAAATATTGTAATATTGACTAGTATTGTATGTGTATGTGTGTGTGTGTGTATGTATGTGTGTAAAGTGTGTAAGTTTAGTTTCAATAATTTCTCACCAGCCAATTTAATTTTCTATTTTTATCACATTCTCTTTATAATTCAAAGTATATAATTCAATCTTATTTCCTGAATAGATTCCAAATTATCCTTTTATTTATTAGATCACGGGTTATAAAATTTGCTTAATCCGCTTTTTACGGTCGTATATCAGTCAAAATAATGAAACCCTCATAGACACTTTGTCTGTGTAGTAAAAAATTCCTGATCCTGTACGTGTTATATTACGTCTGGTGGGAAAAAATTCCTGCTATGTAATCTATTACACAACAGAAAATTTCTCTCAGCTCTTCCTCTCTCAAGATCTTTTGGAAATATATATAGTATTTTCATTTGGCCTTGGTGGCAGAAGCTCGACTAAAGTCTGAAGTAGAATCAATGAGCAATCTTTCAGTTTATATATTCCAGGCGCTGTTTTATGAATTTGATCAAATGTTTAATATCTTTTCATTTTAGTTGTCACCAGACTTGGTTGTACTTAGTAAATATATTATATATATATATTTTAAATCCAACAAAAATAATACCATAATATCGTGTATGAACGCAGAGTAATGTAAAGACAGCTTACCGAAATAAATTCAAAAAGGATAAAAAGAATTTTTGAAAAGTAACATGAAGCACAATGCGACTGAAGTCCAAGGCATCCATGTTGGAGTTTTCTAGCTAGAAACATCAAGCACTTTAATAGGATCATGATTTCACATGACTACCAAGCAGGTTTCACATAGTCTGGTCAGGCTGAAATTAAGGAGTTGTCAATTATTTGTGTATGCATTGCAGCCCATTCAACTTGCACTGCCTATCGAAACTCGGAATCGTTACTGGTGGTAAGTTACACCCTGCGCAGCATCACCTAGAAATCCATACATGGCAAGGGATTTAGATCAGGAAGACCTTGCTGGCGATCGATTATTTAATACGCTCAGTGTCAACAGCACTTCAATAGCTACTGTGCGATGAGGTGGTTCATTATCTTCCATAATTTTGGACCCATAGGGCTTCTAAAAGACGCATATATGGATGGAAAAACTCTCTCCAGAATAGCAGACCCACGACTGAACTTTCATTTAAGATGTGAATGTCGGTACAGTATCAAGCATGATATCTCTCTAAACCAGAATACCCTGGCCTCCAAAGCAGTCTCCTTCGATTATCATGGAATGGTTATGTTTTTTTTCTCTGTAGAGATGTATATGCGTCCAGTATCGCCACTCAGACTAAACTTGTTCTCATTCGCGTAAAAGTACTCGACGTTATTGATTCATGTTCAATTTTAGGGTTTTTTTTCTGATGTCACAAAAAATGTCTTCACGGATGAATAGACATTAAAGGTTCACACCGTATAGGTCGTCATGCAAACAGACAATCATTGCAACCTCCTGTAACGGTAAAAACATGGGGCGGTAAATTACCAGTCTAGTGATTTCTCTCACTGTATTCCGCCAATTCCATCTAGCATCTAGAGCAATATTTCAGTTTATCCACTGCCGTTGCTGCTCAAGAAGACCAATAAACCGTCGGACAGCAGCTCCTGTAAGGTGAAACTCTCTCAGAAGTTTTGTGAACTGGTACTGAACAATTCAAACTCCGCGCTTAACACTTTTAAAACTTCAGCTTTCCTATAACTTTCCAATGATTTGCCCTTCCTGTAAAATATTATAGATGTCGTCTAACATATTGTTTTTTTGACATTTCGTTCTGAGGCATAACTCGATGTTAAAAATATATGTCATTCAATCGCTTTCAGATAATGCTGATCTCACACGACCGGGTTGCTTTATTTAGTTCCATTGCTCCCCACATTATGTATGTCTGCTCATATTGGCTAACAGCCTCACCCTGGTTTATCTTCTAAATGGTTTCTCCATTCCGCTCAAGTCTTCATTCCGCTGATATGCTGAATTTTTCAACAGTCCTTAATATTTGAACTTTAGTATGCATACATATATATATATATATATATATATATATATATATATATATATATATATATATATATAAAAACTCTACTTAAAACTAAAATGATATTTACGAAAATAAAAATTAAATCATTAAATAATAATATCTATTACTGTATGAAATGTTGTAAACAAAAATATTATCGAAAAAATAAAAGAAAAGCTCATAAAGAAACAAAATGTAATGCTTTTTACAGAACTGTTATACAAAGTGCTACAGAGTATCAAATTTCCTACCGGAAGGATGATGATATAAACCAAGATCTAAATTATTTAAATACTAAAACAAGATTAAGAAACTACAAATACAGGAGAAGTAATTTAGTAAAATAAAAGACAGATAAAAGACAGATTGATATATTCAATCTTTACCTAATGAAAAAGAGAAAAAGAACAATGTTACAAAAAAATTACAAAAGAAATCATACATAGGAAAAACATTCACTCATATCTCCTGCTTAAAGAAAGATAAGATGAAAATTTGTATCTCATCCGAGAAGCAAACAGGAAATGCAGCTCAATCTCTGTCTGAGAGAAAGAGTGTAATGCAAAAATAAATATATACAATAAATATTAAAAAATGAAATACAGAAAAATAACAGAAATTAGAATTGAAAAAAAAAACTAAAATTGTATTTTATATGTTTTTTAAATTATACCTATTATAAAATTCAAATAAAGGAAGCATGCACAATTTTTTTTTAATTTATGCAGTTATTCAAAGAGTGACTTGTATTTTAGTAGTAACATGTCTGATGTTACTTGGTACGATTATAAGTTATAAAATATTTTCCTGGAAGGAACTATTGCCAAAAGGTACAATTCAGATGCAATATGTATCAAAATAAATATATCTCTCTTATCATATTTTTCTGCAACATTTTATTATTTCACATTTTTTCTAAATTTAAAATATCAAAATCATTCCGTTTCATCTTTTTAGCTTAAACTTTAGGATAAATATCAATACTCGAAAACAATGAAATCTTCAATACCTTTACGAGATTTTCTGGTGGAGAAAATAACACCATCGGTATATTTAATAATCTTAAATATTAATCAAAGAACTATCTCCGACAAATATTTATATATGTATATATATACATATATCGATATATATATATGTATATATATACATATATAAATATATATATACATATATATATATATGTATATATATACATAATTTATATATACTCATATATCAATATATATATATATATAT
>BMAW01071230.1:0-38785 GCA_019974015.1 Nephila pilipes | reverse complement strand
ATCATAAATTACACGTAAATACTGAAAAAGTAATGAACAGTTAATAATTTAAATGTATTACGATTTTTCCATGTTCTATGTCTGCAATAACATTTTCAGATTTTGTCTGAACTGAAAATATTTTCTTTAAATCAAAGCAATATTTTTTGATTAAATTAGAATTAGCAAAGTATATTCATTAGAACTGAATAAAATATAAACGAAAGTAATGACGCATTAAATTGTATTGGTGATTGGTTGTCCGGTAAATATTAAAGATAGTTTGGTAAAAAGTATCAAGTGAAACATTTGTATCCACATTTTGTTGAATGAGTAAATAAAAAGGATTTACAATAAAGTATCTACATAGGTTGTGAGGACTCGAACACTTATATTCAACCCTTTCATAGACGCGAACTGAATGTGTTGTAAGAAGAACAATCATTTTTGTAACTAAACAGTAAGTCAGACGTTTATAGGGAATAATTACTACTGTTAAATTAGGTTAAATTCAGTTAATAGTTTTTCATTTTTCTGAATATAATTACTGTATTTTCATCTGTGCATGATGTTTTCTTCAGTTGACTGAGGAATTTTGTGATTTTCCAAGTAAGATTAATAATGCCAAGACAATGAAAAAGTAGTCTTCAAGCAAATCAGAAAACAAATAAAGGTCAAAAAATCATACAAAACTATTAAAGAAGACTAAATATTCAGAATATGGGGGGAAAACATGTTCCGACTTTGGCAAGATAGGCACAGCTGTAATTATTTATTGGATACAAACCATGTTACTTAACCAATTATTTTATGACCAATAATACTAGAAACCAGTAATCAATATAACAAAGATATCGTAATCCAATAAAAAATGACAGAATAATATATATATATATATATATATATATATCATGGAATATAAATGAACTATTACACAACATTTACTTAAAAAAATATTATCAATATCACAAGTAATATTTCATCTATTCTACATATCTAGAAAAATTTACTATATTAGTGTCCATTTGGTCCTTAGATTAGCTCACATCAAAAATAGGAAAAATTCTATCAAATAAATAATCATTAAAAGTATAAATAATAAATAGCCTATAAAATTTATTTCCAATGATAAAATTATTACAGTCTGACAAAGTGCTAAAAAGAGAATGCTAAAATTTAAATTGGATTAAATTATAACTCTTGTAGCCATCTATTGACTTTAATGATAAACACTAATTCATTTAAAAAGATCATTACTTTTTAATAATATATTTATCAAAATGGAAATATATTTTTGAAAATTACTAGAATTATTTCTCATAATTAAAGAAACATTTTACTTTAGTTTATACTAAATTATTATACCTTAGAATGTAAATGAAAAAGAAATATTCTATGCTAGTTATACACACATTTATACACACACACACACACACACACACACACATATATATATATATATATATATATATATATATATATATATATATGTGTGTGTGACTATTTAACTTCAATTCAATAATTTATCTTAATATTATTTTAATTTTCTATTTTATCCACATCTCTCTATAATTCAAAAGTAAATAATTCAATCTTATTTCTTGATCAAATTCCAAATTATCATTTTATATATTAGATCTAGGGTTTATAACATTTGCTTCATCTGCTTTTCCACGGTCGTAAATCTGTCAAAATAATCCTCACTAGACACTTTGTCTGTATTAAAAATTCCCTAGAATCTCTAATCATGTACCACGTGTTATATTACATTTAGTGGAAAAAATACCTGCTATGTAATCTATTACACAGCGAAAAGATTTTCATTCACTCTCACACTCCTCTCTTAAGATCTTTTGAAATATATACAGTCTTTTGATTCGGCCTTCGTGGCCGAAGCCCGATTAAGTCTGCTAGAATCAATAAACAATCTTTCGGTTTTATATTCAGACTGTTTTATGAATGTATATCAAATGTTTAATTTTTTTCATTTTAATTGTCAACAGGATCTTAGTTGTACTTAGTAAATACATTATATATATATATGTATATATATATATATATATATATATATATTTCAAATCAACAAAAATAATACCATAATATCCTCAACATGTTAGAGCATGAGTAATGTAAGCACAGCTTACCGAAAATGAATTCAAACGGATAAAAAGGAATTTTTTTGAAAAGTAACATGAAGCACAATGCGACTGAAGGACTAGACATCCATGTGACAGATTTCTAGTTAGAAACATCTAGCCTTTAGTAGGGATCATGATTTCACATGACTAACAAGCAGGTTTCACATAGTCTGGTCAGGCTGAGTATGAGGTTGTCAATTATTTGTGTATGCATTGCAGCCCATTCAACTTGTACTGCATATCAGAGCTCCGGAATCGTTACTGGTGGTAAGTTACGCGCTGCGCAGCATCACCCTAGAAAATCCATACATGCTTGATGGGATTTAGATCAGGAGACCTTGCTGGCCGATCGATGCATTCAATACGCCCAGTGTCCAACAGCACTTTAATAGCTACTGTGCGATGAGGTGATACATTATCTTCCATAAAAAGGAATTTTGGACCCATAGGGCTTCTAAAAAGACGCACATATGGATAGAAAATCTAGCCAGAATAGCAGGCCCCGCTAACTGAATTTTAATTTAAGATATGAATGTCGGTACGGTATCAGAACACCCTGGCTTCCAAAACGGTCTCCTTCGATTGTTATGGAATGGTTATGGTTTTTTCCAGCTCTGTCCAGATGTATATGTGTCCAGTATCGCCACTTAGACTGAACTTGTTCTAATTCGCGTAAAGAATATACAACCTTATTGATTCTCTGTCCAATTTTGTGGTTTCTGATGTCACAGAAAAATGTCTTCTTGGATAAATAGACTTAAAAGGTACACACCGTATAGGTCGTCATGAAAACAGACAATCACTGTGAAACCTCCTGTAACAGTAAAACATGATATGGGGCGTACAATTACCAGTCTAGTGATTTCTCTCACTGTATTCCTCCAGTTCCATCTAGCTTCTAGAGCAATATTTCAGTTGTCCGCTGCCGTTATTGCTCGGGGAAGACCAATAATATATCGTCGAACAGCAGCTCCTGTAGATTGAAACTGTCTCCAAAGTTGTGAACTGGTAATGTGAACAATTCCAAACTCCGCAGCAACTCTTTTAAAACTTCAGATTCCCTATAACTTTCCAATGATTTGCCCTTCCTGTAAAATCTTCCAGATGTCGTCTAAAACATTGTTTTTTGACATTTCGTTCTGAGGCAGTAACTGGATGTCGCTTAAATTAACTTATGTCATGCAATCGCTTTTCCGATAATGCTGATCTCACAGGACCGGCTTACTTTATTTAGTTCCATTGCTTCCACATTATGTCTAGCTGCGTATCTGCTCATGTGCTTCTGTATATCACCCTAGTTTATCTCCTAAATGGTTTCTCATTCTGCTCAGAATCTTCGTTCCGGTTATATGCTAATTTTTCGACTTAGTCCTCAATATTTGAACATTATTATATATATATATATATATATATATATATATATATAAAGATAAAAATCTCTACTCAAAACATTAAAAATGATATCTACGAAACTAAAAGAACACTAAATCATTAAATAATAACAAGAAAATAAGTATCACTGTATGAAATATTGTAAACAAAAAAAATCGAAAAAAAAAAAAAAAAAAAAAGAAAAAGAAATGGTCATATAGAAAACAAAATGTAATGATTTTATTGATTTGCTTGTTATACAATAGGTTACAGGTATCAAAATTTCCTACCGGAAGGGTGATATAAACGAAGATCTAAATTCCATAAATACTAAAAACAAGATTAAGAAACAACAAAATACAAGAGAAGTAATTAAGTAAAATAAAAAGACAGATTGAGGTATTCAATCTTTACCTAATGAAAAGAGAAAAGAGAACAATCTAATGTTACAAAAAATTACAAGAGAAATCATACTTAGGAAAAACATTCACACATATATCCTGCTTAAAGAAAAACAAGATGAAAATTTGTATCTCATCCGAGAAGCTTAAGCAGGGAATCCAGCTCAATCTCTGCCTGAGAGAAAGAGTGCAATGCAAAAATGAATTTATACAATAAATTTTTAAAATGAAATACGAAAAAAATAATAGAAATTAGCAATTATGAGAAAAAAAAACTACAATTGTATTTTATATGTTTTAAATTATAAGCATTTTAAAATTCAAATAAAGGCTTGTACACAATTTTTTAAATTTATCCAGTTATTCAAAATGTCTTGTATTTTAGTAACATGTCTAATATTACTTAGTAGGATTATAAGGTACTAAAATATTTTCACTAAAGGAGCTATTCCAAAAAGGTACAATATGCATCAAAAATGAAATATATCTGTCTTATCGCATATATGTTTAGAACATTTTATTATTTCACATTTTCTAATTTAAATATCTAAATATTCCGTTTCATCTTTTTAACTTTAACTTGGGATAAATTTCAATATTACGAATACAATAAGAAATCTACAATACCTTTACAATTTTCTTATTGGAAGAAAATAACATCATCGGTATATTTGATAATCCTAAAAGTATATTAATCGAAAGAACTATCTCCTCAAAAATATGTAAATAAATATTGCCTAAATAACTATTTGCAATTCCGTTTACTGCTATACCTTTAAATTGCCGATATATATATATATATATATACGTTTGATCTTATCTAAAGTTGTACATAAAATTAATAGTGTCAGATTGAAATGATGATTTTGAAGTAGTATTCACTAGCATTAAGTATCGATTAGAGGCTAAGCTTGGAAGTAATAAAATGTATCGGTCATAATAAGAAAAACATTAAAATTCTCAGTGGAATCCTGGGTTGCCATTATTTATGATACTTTCTGTTTCACGTAATGACAATAAATCATAAACGCATCTAAGGGTATTTTGATTCAACTCATTCTCCAAATTTACGAATTTCCCAAGATAAAATTCAGTGTGGATCTGTCAATTTTTGTGGTAGGGGTGAAGTCTTAATAGATGAACCTCTAGTATTTCATAAGTTTTCCACAAGAAATAGGTCTGGCGATGCTGATGGCAGTGGCATATAGTTTATATATAAGAAGCGAGCTCATGTAATGACAATGGTATGAACGCGAGCGTTGTCTTGTTGAAATAAAGGACTGGATTGTGTATTTACCAAAGAATTGGTCGCCGGTAGTAAGATATACTCATGTACCTGTGGGCCGTCTAAGTGGCTCCGATGAATACAAACGTTGATCAATTATGAAATTGCACACCACCATTACGCCCAGTTGTCTGGATTTATTAAAAGTAAGAAGAAATCTTCAATCCATGTTCTAAGAGCATTGCCTCCATATGTGAGTGTGATTATCATTTTCACCAATACAAAAGCGAAAATTCTTATCTAAATGTGAACCTTTAAAATTCAGCATATTTCTATGTTTTTGTTTGGTATTTTTGCAACTCTCGCGTAGTTATTTGTTGTTAGAAGCAATCTCAATAATGGTCTCTGTACTAGCAATCAATAAGCATTCATCTATCTGCTAATTTTACTGGCATATAGAGGATGTCGAAGGGCATCTCTGTTTGCATAACTTTTGGCTTTGAGGTATTTAAATGGTTTGTGCAATTTTCAAACCTTCTCAAAGTAAACTTCCGGGCAGCTGTCACTGAACCTACTTCTGCTGAGCTATAACTTGTTTGTATCCAATTCGGTCAATTGCGTGAAACTGTAATATCTGTGCGATCGATATGATGCCTAGTCTGACGGAATGGCCATCCATCTTCATGCAATCCTGCGATACGATCCTTCTCAAACCTGTTCAACTGTTCAAATGGCTTTCGTTTGCATCTCAAAGACATTCTAAACTTTAAAACGATAGATTAAATCCAAACACACTAGTTACAAGCAAAATTACGGGCTTTGGGAGCACCTTTTAAAAGGATTCGTAGTTGCTCTCTAAGTCATGTGTATGCTGACATTCTTGGCACTGATTCTGTTGAAACTTTAATCTTACAGGGATGAAATCATTTTTTAAATTGCATTTACGTGCATCGCTTCTTTCTATATGCAATTTTTGTTAGTTCTAAGTAAATTATTTTACCAAGAGGGTTTCGAATTGAGCCAATGAAGAATAAAAGAATTTGTTAAGCTTTCAGATGTTTCTTTTAAGAACTAACGACTGATAATCGGTTTTGTGAATTTTAAAAAAATTCATCAGAATTATAAAAGCATCATCAATACTCAAAGCGCAATTTTTTAAAGAATATTAATATACAAATGACATGAAATGACTATGAAAATATCTTGTAGGAAAAAACTTTTTTCTGAAGACTGGAAAATACTCCTACATTATCCTTATTATTATTATTTTTTTTGTTTCACATACAAATATGTGTTATTTTTTTCAATTCCCTTCACCATCTCCGTTAGAATGAGTTTTAGGACTTACCCTCAGGTGATAATTTTTTTTTATTACTTCTTATCTACAAAAATATAATTTTAAGTTTGAAACCTTCTTTCAGATTTCAAAAATGTTAATTAATAGATTCAAAATTAGCTAAATTCCAATGATAGCTTATTTGAGTGTATAGAGACGTATAATAAAGACTGATTTCTCATATAACTGGTTTCCACGTACTTTCAGTGAAGTGTATTCTGCCTGTCAAATCCACGTTCATCTTTATATCTGAATTAAACAAAATATCCTTTTCACAAATTCTTATATTAACACATCAATCAATAACTCCCGAGACTAACCCAGAGATGGCGCTCGTAGTAAACCATTAACCAGGTCTTTCTAGAGTACTAACCTTTGCTTGAAACGTGTCAAAATTTTAAGTCGATCGGACCAGAAACAGCTGAGTTATCGAGGTTGGAGTAAAGTCGTTTTGTAGTTTGTTTAAAAAATGGAAAAAGCCGAGTTTCGTGTTCTGATAAAACATTGTTTTTAATGGGTAAAAACACCGTGCAAGCGAAACAATGGATTGAAAAATGTTACCCGGACTCTTGTCCATCAAAAGCAACGATTTGTCGGTGGTTTGCCGAGTTTAAACGTGGTCGTACCGACACAAATGACGCGGAACGCTCGGGTAGACCTGGGGAAGCCGTTACACCGGAAAATGTGAGTGAAGTGACAAAAATTAAAATGAAAGATCGTAAAGTGAAGCTCCGTGAGATTGCTGAGATGACACAGATATCATATGGAAGTGTATTTACTATCCTTCATAAAAGATTGAGCATGAAAAAGGTTTTTTCCATGTGGGTGCCGCGATTGCTTTCGATGGAACAAAAACAGCAACGAGTCCATGATTCAGAAAGCTGTTTATCGCTATTTACTCGCAACAAAAAAGATTTCTTGCAAAAAAAAAAAAAAAATGAATTTTAGGAAAAAAAAAAAAAAAAAAAAGATTTGGAAAAGCGTGGGAACGATTGTATCACCCTAAAAGGTGATTAACAAAAGGTGTTATGTTAATGAATAAAAAAAAATTTTGCAAAAAAAATGTTTTCAATGTTAGTCTCGGGACGTATTGATCCATGTGTTAAATATTTTGTTGTCCATGCCTCATAATCTATCATAAATAATTTTGTTTCCGATAAAAAGCTATTTTCTATAAGATTTCTGATACGTTCGATACAAGTATTTACAGACAATGAATCACAATTGATTTATTTTCAAAATTTATGAGGAACTAGCTTAAAACAGTGTAAATAATTGAATTTTAAAATTATAATAAAACACTTAAAAATACGTTTAATTTATAACATACTGAAAGATTACTATATTTTCAACTAAAATATCTGCATTAACTTTTACAGTAACTAAATATAAATTTGCAGTACAGATTTCAACTACCTGAACTTCGATTATTTTATATATTTCAATTATTTATAAATTTATTTTAACAAAAATGCGATTTTTATTGAAGGGTGCACAACCATATTGGTTTTGAACTTTGAAATAGAAAAAATTAATTATATAATAATTTAATTATATAATAATAATTCTTTAAAAATAAAGAAGAATTTTTTCTTTAGCTATAACAGTATTTTTATGAAATTTTATAAAGCATTTTATGAAAGGTTACTTATATATATATATATATATACAAACATGCAGTTTTGCCAGAATCATATTAAAACTTTATACAAAAAATTATTTTATAAACAAATGTAAATTCTTAGATGAAATTATTGTAATTCAGTTTTTATTAGCCTTAGCATCAAAATATTGACAGTTCTAAAAATTTTAGATTTCGTATACTTTATTTAAATAAATGAGCTGATTTTTAATACTTAGTTAAACGCATAGTATATTCGGCATATTTTGATACCAAATTGATATAATTGTGCAGCATTCGGTTTGCTGCCAATTTGTATAACAGACTCTATATTAATGGTCTTATTGTAGCCTTAGATATCGATGGTTTTGCGTTAGAGTAATCTTGCACAAAGGATTCTTTCATGAAGAACCACAGTGTTACCGTCACTGATAAATTATCCGATTAACCATTGATAAAGCTAATGAAGTACTGTAACGATCTAGCAGGTATCGATATTATGCTCCAAGATCTGTAGCTGCCTTGTGAATGAGACGCCTATCATCTTTTGCTGAAGTAAATTTTCAACATACATTATCACATTTTCGATTTGGTTATTTTATTTCAGTTTACTGCTTCTACACTTGCAACATTGTAGATTCATCGCACTTCATCCTAGCTGCAATTATGTGGTAAAAAAACAGCTTCACTGAGGACAATTATTTATCCACGTTAAGACAATGGTATTTGACATAAGGTATCCTCTGCCAACTTAATTATATTAAAACTTCTCATTATAAGTTTACCACTGGCAGACCATGTTTAATAACTTTCAGCGTCATGCTAAAAATCTATTTAAATGACTAGTTTGATCAAACAGAGGGAGTTACTCATGTCATACATGCGTTACGACTCTGAATATCATACTTGTATGTATTTGCTAAGCTTTTCAGTTTATTTGTGTGAATCATTTAGAGTGTTGCAGAATTTTCAAATAGCAGAATACATTTTGTATTTCCAAAAATTATAATAATATATATTATTCTTAGTTTCTAAATTTAACTTAAATTAAAAATGAAATCTTAAATATTTCACAAAATTGAAAGAATCACTTAAGCTCTAAATTAAGTATAAGCAAAATTTGAACTCTATTGGAAAGAAAAAAGATTAAATATTAAAATAACATTACAATTAGAAAATTGAAATTTTAACAAAAATGACGTTTTAAAGGTGTAGGGATAACTTAAATTATCTTCTCGTTTTGCATTATATACATTTTTAATACATAGTTTTACTTAATTGTTGCTTATAGTCAACAGGAAACTAGCAAGATAGTATACAAATAGTCCACTTAAGATCACATGTTATTTTTGAAAAGTGTTATGACGTATTATTCTCTTTCACTTTTAGGCATATAATTATTTTAGACAGATATGAAATATGTGATGCAAAACATTTTGAACGAATGAGAATTGTAAACAACATTTTTATCGCTAGAAACATTAGAATAAGTAACAAATTTAAATTTTTGCTCTATTAGAATTTAATAGTACAGAAAATTTAATTAAACAAAAGAAAATACAAAGTGAGAAACCTTTTAAAAATTTAAAAAGAAACAAACTGTATATCGATATGCGTGAGTTTTTGATAAAAAAAAATGTTTTTGCTTTACATGACATTAAATATTCTAACATTTTCAATGAAAATCTTTGAAGAAATTAGTTAAATAATATATAAGAAAATCTGAAATAAAAAATAATCTATATATTTAAAAATTCATTCTACGATAGCCAATAAAATCATGTTGGAATTTAATATATTCCTTCAATACCATATATTAATAATTCTATTTAAAGTTCCCGCCAATATATAATACTCCCCCACTTAAATATGTTAACAAGAAATTTCTATGTACGTATTAAAATAATTCTGAGAGATTTCTTTACAAGTTAAAGAAAATTTCATTACATTTAAATAAATGTTGTTGCCTTGAATAATAATGTTTGACCTTGAATAAATGTTGGCTTAAGAAAATATATTTTAAAATATTTGAGAAAGAATCAAATGTTTAATTTCAAAATGTATGATGATATAACTATTTATTTCAAGAAGTTAAGAAAATATAACAAATTTATCAACTTCAGATGATTAAAAATAACTTTTAACCTAATCTTCCTCTATATCTTGTATAGTTCGCTTTTGGTTTCCTAATAGGTGTATGTACGCATTAAGTCTTATGCACACATTTTCACTTAGCATGAAATAACGTTTTAGGGTAGCAAGCTGTCGCGATGTTGCATTAAGTACACTAATTTCACTTTTATTGCAATTTCACCACACACTCTTCATGATAACTCTTCTAGAGAAAAAAATAATTGATTGGAAATATTTAAATTGATCTACATACATATATATGTATGTGTGTGTGTATTAAGTATATATATATATATATGTGTGTGTGTGTATTACGTATATATATATATATATATATATATATATGTGTGTGTGTGTGTGTGTGTGTATTACGTATAAATATATATATATATATATATATATATATTTACATGTATTGAAATATAAAGTTTAAGTGAATTAATTTTAAAATGTAAAGAAGCAAATGTAAGAATAAATATATATATATAATTGCAAAATAATTCTTACTTAATTTTTAACGGATATTATAGATGGTGAAAATAAATCATAAATAAAATGTTTAAATTTTCGTGAATGCATAAATACATAAACACAAAATAAAGAGTAAAACAAAACAAAAAAAATTAAGTACTAGACAAATTTATCAGTAGTGTTATAATCTTATCAATGACGGAAAGGAGATAAAAATAAATATATGTAACAGAAAAAAAGAAAGCATTCAAAATCAATGATAAATAAAAAAGGAAAACCCGTTCTTAAAAGATACTTGAAACCTGAAAGAAAACGAAACAAAATATTTTAAATTTTAAATCTGTATTGATATTAGATTTGATATTTAAACTTATTTATTTCACATGCATCAAAGATTCCCAAATAGATAAATATTATAAAAGGAAATGACAAAACCGAAATTCAACATATCAAATGTAGGAAACAAAAGAAGAAAATATCAATGCAAACATTAACCTAAAATTATAAAATATTTCAAAAACTTATAATGAGATGCAAAAAACAGAGTAATAATATAACTTGAAACTCCTGCGGAGCGATAGCATATATTAGACTTGAAGTTAAGAGAAATACCTTTTATAAAATAGAGAGAATATTAATGCAAAGAATAAAATAAAAAATAATTTTAAAACAACATTATTAAATTTTAAATTAGGAAATAAAAATTTAATAAATGGAAACAAACATTTTAAACAGAAAAATATGACTATGTTTATTAATTATGTTTTAAGTTGTTCTTAATAAAATTCCAAGGGTAATATGCTTGCATACAAAGATTCTGAAATTATCAAATTCTTATAAATAGTTTATATATTATTCAAAAGACTAAGATTAGATAATACAGATATTGGGATAGTAATAAAAGAAATACCAATTACTTGGTAAGCAACTGTGCAAATATTTTATAGAAATAAAAAAAAATGAAAACTTATTTAAAAACAAAAGTGATTATAATTTATTTGAAGTAATTTAGAGCTGTTCTTAAATGTTACCCAAAAATCCCTTGGATAAATTTTGTGGATATTGAATGCTGTTTATTAAGCCTAATAAGGTTTTTTTTCCTCTGAAGGGGAATGTGATCACATTTTCCTTTGACCAATTATTGACCAGAATAACAATTTTGATTTATCTGTATACATAAAATGCATTTTCATAAATGGATTACGTTTTTTTCATTTTAATAAGATTATATATTTACATGAATATTTTTAACTTATACTGTTTCCAGTTTTTGTAATACTAAAAAATTATTTTTATAAATATAAATTTTTTAAAACTATAATTTAGGCATAAATTCATTGGTTATATCATTCTTTCTATTTAATTATACTTAGGAAAAAAATCATGCATTTTTCACCGTTTTTGGTTTACATGAATGCATCAAAACTATATTTTCAAAAAATAATTAGAAGGAATTCATGAAAAGTTTCAACAACTTAGTGCAGAATTTTTTTTAATAAAAAAAACCCTTCTTTATTATAGAGTAAGTTTCACTTTTTGCAATTCTGAAAAACAAAGATATTTTTCTAAATACATTCCATTTTCTTATTAAGAATTATGGTTAGGTCAAATTATTTATAAATGTTTCTTTACAGAACTTAGAGATTAGGCTTTATTTATTTTCAGTGTAATTAAAAAATCATTATTTGGGTGCAGATATCACTTTTAAAATATTGCGTTTGCTTTTTACATCTTTTTTTAATATCTAGTGAAATGCATGTTTGTGTATTAACTTTATTTCTTATTGCATAAAACTAAAATTAAAATATATTGAAAAAATTCTTTTAAAAATGATATAGTGCTAGTAAAAATATATTATTTCTAATGTTAAAAAATGACAAACAACTTCTAGTATTGAAAATCTCACATGTTATTTATTTTGCTTTTGTTAAAATAATATCCAATTTTTAAAGTTGTTAATATTAACGAAGCTTTTTTAAACATCGTTCTTTCAGAAATAACTTGCGATAAACGTAATTTTGTATAAACACCATATTACAGAATCCAAAAATGTCATTCATAACTTTGTGCAGGCATCACAAACCTTTACAGCATTTTATTGTTTGTATTAAACGTAAATTATTAATTAAATTTATAGATAAGCTTAGTACTAAAAATACTTGATTTAATACTTTTCAAACCCCACCGTATAGCATTTCAGTTCATGTTTACCTAAATCTTGAATACGCTGATATTGCGATTTAATTTCCTTTCTTAGTTGAAGCGTATTTAGTTTCTCTGACAGACGAACTTTATCGATATTATGGAAATGCGTGTTTTAAATTGAAACGCTCAGTCTAGCAGGTTGAAGGCAGACCGAAGATATTGGAGACCTAAGACATATTACACATCTGCTTGAGGAAAGTTTTGTATAACTTAATAAAATGCTTAAAAACTATATTTGTAAATCATACTTGTTAGATTATAATCTGTGAATAGCTTCTTGAATATTATTATTGAAGATGTAATGTTCGATAATGTAAAACATCAAGTAATGAAAATCTGTAGATATTGGTGAAAAATCATTACTTTCAAGGTTGGAAGTAACGCTGATAAAATAATGAAGTGAAAACAACATCTTAAAGATATGAGATTATAAACTGCTTATATGTACTTTAGTTTGATTGCTGTAACTATCTGTATAATTCGATACAGTGCAATGCGAAATAAAAAAATGCAGTCAATATTAGACAGAAATAGTTGCGTAAGGCTCTGTGTAACTTTGGTTGTCGCAATTTTATTGGATGAAAATGATCTGTGTAATAGGAATTCACCTCCAAAATTTTAATGCAGAATTTCGAAATGAATTCATCGGACAATTTCATTTTATTTTCAAAATGAAATGACTATAAAATAACATCAATATACTTTGTACTATATATCATGTGCAGCAAACTGCCTACGTATGCGTTTCTATTAAAGCAGAATAATATATATTTAAAGTTATATAACAGTAGATATTACAATGGTAATCGAAATATTTATCTCTATGTTTTTATATTTTTAAGGAGACTCAAATATTTACCTCATATTGTTAAGATAATGTATCGCAATTTGAAATCTGTAGATATTTCTGATTGCTATTTTAAAAATGGTAATAAATTAGCTTCATCCAATAGTTGATTTATGAAATTGTATATTTAACGCATGAAGATTAATGAATAAAAAATGGTTAATCAAAATACTTTCTGTGAAATGCCAATTGCATTAAAGAATTTCTTGAATATTAGTTACTTTTTCAACAAAATAACAATTTTATGCATTGAAATAAAAGAAAAATACAAATGCGAAATAAATATGTAAACATGAAAGAAATAGCACTTAAGCGAGTGATAGATTTAAGATAGGACTTAATTTCATTCAAATACAAATAGGCTTATTGCAAAGTACCAATAGTGAACATTTGGAAAAAGAGTAAAAATAGAGAATCAATGGAATCCATCAGTTTCATTTCGGATGCATATGAAATCATTAGTGAACAAGACACTCATAGTTTCTATAGAATACCTCATTGTAGAAAGTCTTGCTAAATTACTTGGCTCCTCTTACAAATTGAAAATAATATTTCAAGAATTATGACATTGCACAGGCAAATTATGAAATTACACATTAATCACAGGCAAATAATTACTTTTTAAAGGAAAAAAATATCTTTTATCATCCCGCCATCAAGTTGTCGACTAATTAAAGTGGTCGTGAAAGGCTACCATCCACCACAGAGGTGAGCGATATATCCGATGGATTGACGTCAAAATGCTACCAAATCGAAAAATATTCACTTAGCATCACATCATAGTTGTGAAACCTACTTATTGTACCAACAAGCCTTGTTCTTCTTAACATTCACCAGGTACAACTACTTTAAAAATTCACAGAAAAACATTCATTTATACAGAAGTTTATGATATGAGCTTATATTCTTATATATAATGTAATTCATTTCTTGCTTGTGAAGTGTCTGTCTTGACAATTTGTTTTTATTATTTCTTATATATAGCACATTTTCTTAAAATTTCAGACAGTTGAATAAAATATTCAATTATATATATGATCACGTAATCATGATATTTTTACTGGCTATTTTGATTCCGTAAATCCTTTTAATGTTATACTGATTTCAAATTGTTTGATTGCCAAAACTTTGCTGTGTTTTGATTGCGTTGTAATTGTAGTTCAGTTTTAATAAGCGTTTCGGTGCATCTTAAATAAATGAAAATTAAATTAGTACCATTTACTATATACAGGGAATGAAGCTGTTCAAATACTGTTGCTAATAGAATATAACGTAATGACTGGAGGTTATATTGTTTATCCAGAACAACACTGAGAACGGGGAATAGGATATAATTTCATTCAAATACAAATAGGCTTATTAGAAAATACGAATAGTGATCATTCGAAAACGAGAAAAAATAGATAACCAATGAAATACATCAGTTTCATTTGATACATATGAAATAATTGGTGAACGAGACACTCATAGGTTCTATAGAGTACCTCATTGTAGAAATTCTTGCTAAAGTAGACAATATACATAAAACATCAATAGTTAATAGGATAGGTCTGTGATCATTTTAGAATATCCGCAATGCTTACAACAAACTATCAAAAGTTAACTTTTGGAAGTGAGGGGAAAAGAGTCAACTCAATCCATTGGATATTTTTAGATGCATATGAAATCTTTGCTGAATAAGGATTTTCGGATTTTGTTGAATTCTCTGAATTGAATTTCCTGAGAATTCGTGTTGCTGCAGATGAGAAAAAAAATAACAAAAAATAAATTTACTATAGACTCTCTTTCAAATAAAAAGTGTGCCTGTATTATATTTCTTTTAGTGATCAGTAAAATGGCGTCCTTAGATGCTAATTCTTAAACTTCATACGTTTTTCTCTGATATTTCTTTGTTTTTTATAGTTTGTGATTTCGTTAATTAACATTTTTAATTATTAAAAACTTTTTTCAATAATTAACATTCCGTTTAATAGCAGACAAAAAATTGAAATTGTTACAAAACAATATTGATTGATTGGTTTCACTAACGTAGCGCAAGAAGTAATTCGAGAGTTATTGGTGACTGACCCTGTAACTTTGAACTTCGGTCAAGTGACACAGAATGCACCTGAATTGGAATCACCTTATTCTAATTTTCCCATTACTCTAAAGGGAAGAATTTAAGCCTCGACAGATTTAACGTCAGCATCGGCTACATAGATGATCAATAAAAGATACTAAAGTAAATAATTTTATTTGTGATTTCAATTTGGAAATCTTATATTATTTATAGTTTTATATGAATATATGCCATTTATTATTCAATGATTGAAGCAAGTTTAATAATACTGAGATAATTAAATGTGGTTACCTCTTGACGAAATGTGTTCTCCGTTGTGCATTTCTGTTAAGAAACTTTCATATGAGAAAGGTTTGAATTGAATGTTGGAGGAAGTATCTTCGATCACAGTTTGATGTGTTTCATTCATAGAAGTTCTAGCTCTATAGCAGTAATGAGTTAAATGGGATACTGTTATAATGTCTAGTACTTTTATGTTTACTTTCATGTAGATTATTTGAATTTGCTTGGGAGGGTGCAGTTATTAAATGTGTGTTTATTTTTTTTATTGTGATTTATATGATTATTGAAATAATTAGAGATTTGTTAGTAATTTGCATTTTATTTCAAGTACAAAACTCAAGTAAGAGAAATTGTAAGTAACCTTATTTACATACATTTTCTACTAAATTTATCTCTATATACAAAACAAAATTACACCTTAAGATTTATCAAAAATGTTGCAATTTCATAGATTGAACGATAAACTTAATTAAAAGAATGATGTGAAATCATTTGATAAAATTACATTTCATTTCGAGAAAAACTTAAAGGAATATAAAAGATTATATGTAAAGTCTTGCAAAAAACAGATTCGGCCATACAGAGTGAGCTTTTTTAATAATTATTATTAAAGTACTCAATTAAATATAAGAATGATATATTGAGAAACGGAAAATAGTACAATTTTCGGATATTAAAATTAGAGGAAACGGTAAATTATTAAATTTAATGTTATGTCAGCTAAATGTAATTAAAAACTAAATAAACGGTAAATTATATCATTCAATATTATATAAGCTACTTATAATTGAAATTAAAGGAAGCGATAATATATTAAATGAAGTATATTTAAGCTAAATGTATTTAAAATTGAAGCAAACAAGAAAACTTTTTATGAAAGATCTGGTACGCCAAAATATCCTACCTAAAACAATAGCTCCTTTGGTAGTTAAGGAGTATTCTTTATTCCCATAGTAAAGTAAATTGGAAACAAAAAGTAATTTACGTATTCTACAACCAAATACAAAACTAGATGTTTTAAAACATACAGAAAGTTTGACAGATTCTCTTAATGTTACTTCAGAGAAAGAAAAATCATTGAATCTGAACTTCATTTTCCGAAGGGTTTCATCAATTGAAAGACCAATTAATGAGCATGCCCTATGAATAAAATCATAATTCATTTGGTGAGAAGAATAATCAGAAATCTTCATTCCCAAAAAGAAAAAAAAAAGTTTAAAACTCATGTTCTTTTATGTATTTTAGAAGTTAACCAGTATTCCAAAAGAACAGGAGAGTTAGAATGCATCTTCTAACATTACTTCAGAGAAAGAACTTAAAATACTGAATCAGGAGCTTATTTCCATTTATTCGTGTTATTTACAAAAAGGTATAAAATCAGATGGGTTTTTTTACAAAACATATGCATTGTATAAACTATTAAAGCTCAGAGTAACAAAGAAAACTATAAGAATAAAAAAATTGAATCCACTCAATCAACTGCCGCATACAGAGCACCTGCCTCTACTTAGTCCTGCAAAGCAGAACTAACCAGAGTCAAAATAAAAGATGCAAGAACTTAGCATATTCAGCCCATTTGCATTTATCCCTCTTTTGTAAAACGTTGGTCTATGCACATGAGCGACATTCTGAAATTTGCTGCAATTTAATTAAAGGGTTGGAATTGAGCCAGGATTAATGATTTCTAGAGATTTAAGGACAGGCTTTGGGGATAAATAGAAAAACGAAGTTCATTTTAGAAGATTATTTTCTTCAGATAGAGATGTTGGAATGAATATTTAATTAATTGAATGTACAAATATAATCACAAGATAACCATTCTGTGAAACCTTCAAATTATTCATTACACCCATAAGTATTTGCTTGTATTCATTACTGTAACATTTAAGTTGTGTTAATCAGATTTATAATATAGCAAACATTGAATTTCAGCAATTAAAATTAGGATGCTCGAAGTAAATATAAAGTCATCTGTCATGCAGAGTTGCTACAAAATAGATAGGGAAAATTATTTTATAAAAATATATAATATTTTTCACATCCATAAAAATAAATTTTATTGAAAAAGCATGGGATTTTAAGAGAACAGTTTAGAGCTATTTTTAACTGTTTAAATGTCCAAGATAAAATATTTTGTATAAATTTTGTTTGGAATTTAGGATATTTAATAACAGTATCGCTAAGTAACCTGCGCTATATTAAAAATAAATACATCTTCTTTGTGTAAAGCTACAGTATTCTAAAAATATGATAAATAATAAATAATTTGAATTTTAATGTGAAAATTAATTCTTCAAGATCAGAAAGATTAAAATATGTTAAAATTAATACTTCTATAAAATATAATCAAGCAGTGCTAATATCCATGCTAATAATAAAGGTTAATGAGTATTTTTTTTTTAAATTCAACTCCTAAATCAATTAAATGTATGCGTCCACAGAAAATTGTATGTCGTTTGGGAAATATATTTATTCTTATCTACTTAAAGTGTTTCCGTGGTTTAAAATCTAACTTATATCATAGTTTCTTTCTTCTGGATTAAAAAAACATACGAAAACTATTGATATCTATTTCTTTTGATATCTGCAACTGTTCCTACCATTCTACTTGATGATATTTTATTCAAATTCGGACTTCAACTTAATCTTCGTGTTGAACACTACCATTGCAAGTTGTTCATGAAATTTATTCCTCTGAAACAGCAATCCTACTCATTGTTTGGATATTTTTTTTCTGTTCACATATTTTTAGTTACAGAAATTCAATTAAATAGTTAATGAAATTAAAAAAACCTTTTAGTTTATCCGAGGCACCTAAGCTTCTATTTTAATGCCAGGTAGGACTAGGGGTCGTTTTAGGTTCAGCAAAAGGGTATTCTTTAGTAAATAACAGTATTCTTTTTACTTAAAATAAAATACACCCGGACAAAAATGACAAATATAATTGTAAGATATGTATGAGAAATAAAGAGACAGAGTGTCACTGTATGTTTACATTAATAATTCAAGGCCTTTATTGAAGTGTTTCTCTTTGTTTCGCCTAGTCATTAAAGTATTCTTACGCTTCCTCAGATAAGAAATAAGATTTATGATGAAATTAGTTTGAAACTTATTTTATGATTTAATAAATATTTTATTAACATTTAATTATTCAATGGTGCTTAAATGTTTAAGGAGAAGATAAAGTATTATTTGATTTATTACATCGAAAATGAATTGTAATTGTTATAATTTTTGATTGTGCAGACAGTTTAAAAGTATTCATTCCCATTTCCTCCCTTATATGCTTAATAATAGTTACGCGATTAAGTAGACTATAATTGTTTAGTTACTCATTAACCGAAAGTTTTCAATGATTTTCTGTTACTTATAAGTTTTCTTTGTATGAAAAATATTATTTTGTTCTTTATTGGTTCTATGTCTTTAAGAGAGATCAAGTACATTTCTGGGTGATATTAATCCAGATATGCAAAGAGCTAAAAATATCTATTTATTCTTTCGGAAAATGTAAAGGTATTTTTGGTAATCTTTGATTTTCGAGATAATTACACGAATTAAACTTCAATAGAGAGAGCTACCAATGATTTGACACTAAAAATTACTTCTTGTTTTGCGAATTACTTAGTTGCTTCTTGCATAATTTTAATTAACAGTCTTCTTTCAAAATAAGATACTTCAATTTCTACCTATATCTCTTATTTATTTAGTTGATTTCAAGGTAAGCATTATTTTTTTCTTACTTCTGAGAAAAATATTCTGTGAAATAATTTTTTTTATAAAAGAGTTCTTGTATATAGCATTTAAAGCTTTCCTCTGCCAACCATTTCGACTTCAAGAACGTAATGTTAATTTCTATGGATTTCCAACTTTTCTTCTCAAATCTAGAAAATTGTATTTATTTAAACAAATTAAAGTGCATACGGATAGCATTAATGCAGATTTGTGAAAAAATGTATATTTAATCAAGAATTAAAAAAAAAATTCTATTTTAATAATTCTTTTCTGGTTTATCTGGTCTTTAAAAACATTTTCAAAAATTAGGATGAAACTATTATTCCATAAAGCCTATTATTTCTTTCATTTTTTGGGGTGTAGTTTTCATAACTATATTTATATGTAATCTAAGTATAAGGTGAAAAGTAGAAATTTCTTGGGACGAAAATTACTGTTTCGAAATCAAAATTGCTGGTACACGGGGTACTTATTACAAATTGTTTGAACTTGGGTTCTAACGAGATCTCACTAAGTTTAGTCAATGGATTCAAAATAAGTCTTAAAAATAAATTTATAGTACAACATATTGGAATATAAGATATTGTTTTGATTTTTATTATTTGTTTCATTTCTGTATCATAAGTGTAGCGTATGACATTTGGTGTAAAATAGTATTGTAAGAAATATGAAATAATTGTGCTTAAATGGCTGAAGAAGTAAACTTCCGGTCGCAATGCTCTAATTTCTTGAAAAAAATCACTCATTGTTGAATCACATTCGATAATAATTTCTCCATAAATTTGTAATTATTTTCTAACGTATTATTAAACCAAATTCTTTGGCACATTCAATCACGTCCTCTAGCGAATTCAAATTCGCTTTGTTAAGTTTGTGCCAGTTTGTATTAAGTTTATATCTATTTCTAGTTATGTAATCGGTACAATATACCAACTATTCCTATAGGGTTCTCTTAATATACGGGTATTTTGCCTTATTCCAATTGTTTACTCTTAGGAATATTGTATAGAAGATAGAGTTTTCATTATAATGTTCACTCAATGCCGAGTGACTTAGTTTTTTCGTATAGAAATGAACGTTTCAAAGTATATGTACTGTTTATCATACCCTTAAACTGGTTAAATCTAAGCAACACTAGTTAGAAAACTTCAAACGCACGTTTATTGGATATAAAATAATAATTACCCTGATGCATAAATTCCAGTTTAGTTATAATCTTATTTATTTAAAAGAAAGAAGTTCAGCGTGTAATAAATTAATAAAATTGAAGGGGAAAAAATCATATTTTCTTATAAGCTTATTGTTACATTTAAACATTACATTTTAATTGATTCTTTTTTATTATTTCTGGTATTATAATGGTTTTATCTTGCATTTTTTAGACTTAAATATTTCGGTTACAAAAATTAATTGTTTTTATTTCCACTGTCTGGGAAGCTCATAGTGATTTGCAAAACTTTCAAATCATTCAGGATTTATTAAATATTTTTCTTAGATTTAGCTATTTTTCTTTATCAAAAGTGTTATTGAATTTTACTGAAAATTATTTTTTAATTTATTTTTTTTAAAAAAATAAGAAACTAGCTTTGATAACTGTACAAATTAATTTTAAAAAAAAACTCAGATATAATATTATTATATAGAAAAATAATACTTCTTTATAAGAAATTGCATAATAAAACTTAAAAGCTTATTTTTTCATTTGCCGCATGTATACAATATAATGCAAATAATATAGATTAATATTTTTTTAAATATAATAAAAAGTTTTTATTCAAGTACAGTAACTTAGATTTATGCTTGATTAATTATACTTTAATTTTTACACAACGTATTTTAATATATTCTTATGATGATTTTATTTCTGTACTTGCATTTAATTAACTTTGTATTGTTCCATTTTATTCTTCAATTAAAAATTACTATAGTGTGTTAATAATATTTTACTGTTAAAAGCATTCAGTTGTGAATAAAAACACATAAATTTTCCCATTGTTCTAGAGACAGAAATATTTTCTTACTATTTTAATTCATATAAAAGAGAATAAAATGAAATGTTTACAACATCTTTCAAATATTTATTTCCTGATATATTTATTTAGATCGTTTGTAAATTTTATATGCATTTGAAACATTTATCGTATATCTATTTTACGAGGTTTATGGATGAAATAAATGTTCAACTTATTTTATTCATTAATGATATTCCAAATATGTTAATAAATTAGATATCTAATACACCACTTTTAGTGAACTGAAGTACAGAAATTCATTCAAATTTTCGTAAGATACATTATTCCATTTTTAAGTCATTTGGAAACATATTGTATTTGAAGTTATTTTAGATTAATACAAAAATTAAGTTATTTAAACTTTTCTTCATTTACCATATTATGAAATAAGTTTAATACCTATGATTGATATGAATTATTTTTCCTTGTTCCTCATTTATGTCATTATATTTCAATGATTTGGTATATTTTATATCATTTTTAAATTTGTATATTTATTCAGTTGCTATAATTTGTCTGAGAAATTAAATATAGAATCGCTATTCTTTGTTGTTTTGATTATCATCTATTAGAAAAAGATAATTTCTTATATTTTTTGTGTTAAATATTATATGTAATTTCTTGCTTAACTCTTTTATTTTTAAACATGCTATGCAAATTTAAAACTCTAATTTTGTATGTAATATTGTATCCTAATAAATAAACAAACATTAAATATTTTTCTTAAGTATTTAATTGTACTTATATGTTTCAAATATAATACATTTTTTTTAATTTGTCTAATTATAATCGATTGAATGTGAATTCAAATTTCATGGGCAAATTTAGACTTGGATGAAGCTTTGATAAATCTTTGTAAAATTTACAAATAACATTGTACAAGTTTCATTTGAGTATACTAATGTTATAGTTATGATAATCAACATAATATTGAATTATGTACCGATGATAAGGACGATATAGGAATTGTTATCTCATTATCTTGACTTTCATGCAATAAGGAAACATAAATTTGATTCCATTAGGATTGAAATTGAAACCACAATTATTACCGATGAATCCTTGGTAGAATTAATAACGGAACCTTGAGTAAAATAACGACATATAATATGAAGTTTGTAGTCCAAATGTCCAAATATTTTCATTTGGGACGTGCTAATAAAACTAAAGTGATGTTTTGCAGATAGAGGAACTAAAGAAGGATGAAAAGTCATATAAATAGTTTCCCTAAGAAATGTCAATGATACCAAATGCAATATTATTCTTATAAATGATTATATTTTGATAATATATTAATTACATTTTACAATTGCGAATTATTGTATTTAATTTTTTTTAAGTTTTCAGAATTAAGAAATCAAATACAAATAAAAATATTTAGTTATTAGATATCAAACTGATTTAGTGTATAAAGTCGAATCTACTTATAGAGAAATGACGTGAAAAATTATATTTTACTTTACTTCGCTTCACTGCATCATTTATCATCTTCATCACATTAAGCTCCACACATTCGATTTGTTATCTCGGATCATTAATTCTTCTTACACAACAACACATGCTAAAATGTTATCTTATTAGATAAAGATTAAAACGATGCAATGATTTCAGGGATCATTTAACTTATCTAAGCTAATCGTTGTAAAAATTAATGAATGGTTGTCTCAAATTACAACCCTGAAAATAAAAAAGGAAGTATTTTATGTTAAGTATCATTGTTATAATATGTTTTTTTCTTATTCTATTTGCAAAGAATTTGATTACATTTTGACAGTCAAAAACAAAATAATTGAAAAATAAGTCCTATTTTTTATTTTTTTAAATTTATTTTACTAGTTTTCCTAACTATCTATAAACGAAAGAAGACATTCATATAATTATGACAACTACATACATTGAAAGAAATATCTACTCTTTTTCCAGATGCAAAAGAGTTTTAATGGAAATTTTCATTTAACCTAAGATCAAATTATTATAAACGTTTTATAGTGATGAAATTAAATATATTTTAAAAAGGTTTAATTGCATCTGTGGTTGTGAAGCGATTGGTTGGTAATATGAAAAATAGGAAAGGGAAAAAAATAAGAACAAAACTGGGAACATAAAATTGGGAAAAAATTTACATAATCAATTAAGATTATTTGTAAAAAAAAGTCTTGGTTACTTTATGTAAGCACTAAGACTTTTAATCTGAATTCTGTAAGTATATTAGAGGGAATACTATAAAATGATAAATTTTATTGTGGTTACGAATACCAATTCTACAGTATTGATTTTACAAAATTAATACAAAATGTACCAATACATTTGGTTAAAAATATCTCCTTTTATATAAGCTTTGCTAGCTAATTTTTTGTACTTGAAAGTGATGCATAAAAAATTTCGCATTTTACTAAATAAATAAAATACAAGAAGAACTATTTTTATTTTTGGGTTTTGAATATATATTTTTTTTTTTTCATTTCAAAAAGCTTAAATGTTGTATATTACAGTTCTATATTACAGAAATGCGATTTCTCCCCAAATTTAGATGTAAATATAAAGTTTAAGTTTTATAAAATGCAGTGATCTGAAAGGTAATACACTACGCGAAATTATAAATTTCCTTTAATCTTAAAAAAAAAAGAAACTAATCTTTCTTCTAATTTATAAAAAGCTATTTTATTTCATTAAAGTACTTTTTCTCTGAGAAAATAATAAATTAAGGATATTTTTTCCGATGATAAATGACTTTGTAACTAGTGTCATATCTAAAAATGTCATACAGGAACAGAATGACAGTTCTTGGCATATGAAGCCGCTGCTTTCCAAAAACAAAAGCATTGTCATTAAGTAATCTTCATCAGTCAAACGAAATGTATCTTCTAAAATTTTTTTGTTAGATTTCTCTTACTCACAAAACAAAACCTGAAATGAGGATATTGCCCTTTGGATAAGAAATAATAAAAGTAAGCAAGAACTTTCTTTAGTATCTCGTAGTAATAGGACGTCAGTTCATTTTTCTTCTTTAAGTAAATCGGTGCAGTAAAATCATGAGAAGTAAAATGCAATAAGAAGTAAAATCGGGGGAGAGAAATTTAAAGTTTTAAAAAGTAAAAAAAAAAATAGACATTCATTATTAAAAATGTATTATGGAAAAAAACTACTTAAGATGCAATTTAGTTTTTAATGCATAAAAATATTTTTCTTAAAAAAAGGAAATTCTTGCTTTTGTTTTCATTGATTTAAATCATATAATAATTATCTCTCTATTATCTTCAGTAATTATTTTTACTGCTAGAAATTAGGTAATTATTTATCTTGTTAATTATTTGTCTTAATATAAATATTTAAGTTACGTTGAATCCTAAGTAAAAATGCTTAGAACAGAATCAAATTAAATCTCTAGTCATATACTTAAATGATAAGCTTTAATTAAGTATTACTAAAAAGTATTAATAAGTATTATAAGTACATGTTGAAAATGGTATGTATTATGAAAAAAGATATACTTCCGATCAAATAAAATATTATTCTAAATAAAACAGAAATTTCAAAACTTGATATAGTATAAATTCTTCAATTTTGAAAATTGAAGTGAAATTCAACTTTACGATTCTGTAAACCAAAAAAATAAATTTAAAGCGATGCTTTCTGTTAAAGATTTAAAATACCTCTTGTAATTTTCTACTTTGTAAATAATAAAAATATCTTATAAAAAAGATATGAAACATCTCTAATACAATAATTTTCTATTTATTAAATTACGATTTTTATATGAATTAGATTCACAGAAAATAATTAACCATTTCGTATTTTTGTATTTAAAAAATTTAATTATTTTTTATTTTCACTTTTAAGTTATCAAAAAACCAGAAAATAAAGAAAACAGAAAAAAAAATTATATAAAGCAGTGGAACTATTTCCACCTCAATATATAAATTTTCAACCAAAAAATAAACAAAAAGACAACTGAAATCAAATTACTTCAACTCACATAAACACATAGTAAAATTATGATCCATTCAAGCTCTTAAAAAGCTTCCCTCAAATCCCATATGCTATCAAGAGATGACATTATTGTATATTAAGTTAAACAATTTGTAGCTGCCTTAGACATAAATGCAGCTAGGCTAGCATGGATATATATATAGAACGTAATTTATTTACCGCAATGTAATTCAGAGTTTATTGACAATACGTTCTAGTTTCCTTTCGATAGGAAAATATAATTTGATTATATATATAAGCGTAAAATTTATTTTCCCTTATAGGCCATCTTTCATCTGCTACCCAAAAAATCTTGCAGTACTTAAGAAATACTTTTTGTGCTAAGCAGAATGTATGTATATGTATATATATATATATATATATATATATATATATATGTGTGTGTGTGTGTGTGTTTGAGTGTGTCTATATATCTGTGCTCTTATAAATATGAAATTAATCATTCTTTTGAGTTTTTGGTTTTCATTATGGTTTCGTCAAAAATAAATGTTTTGTTATATTTCGACAGATTATGTTTCAGAAAGGTCGAGTTTGCTTTTGGAATGTATTATAATACATATAGTTCGAATATTATGTTAAATGAAAATAAGTTAACTGAAACTTTTTGTTTTAGGAATTTGAAACTATATTTAATTAATTCAATTTTTTGGTATTTTATACGAAGATAAAATGTAGGGAAAGAGAGTGCGAAGTTTCTTTGGATAACAAACTTTGCACGTACGAGTTAATTTGAAATATTGCTATTGTAGATATAGAAAATTTGTTGAATGGTTTGAACAGCAAGATAGGGCATATAAAACTAGAATACTTTGGAATAAAAATTATTTACGCTATACTTATATATGTAATAAAATAGGTAATTATATTAATGAACATATAGGGGTAATAAGTTTTATTTTAGTCTAAATTCTGATATAGGTAAAAATAACAATTTGTTTTTAGTGTATGCTTTAGTTGCATATGCAAATTGTGAAAATAATCATTAAAATAAGTAAATAAGAATTCTAAATTTATTTCCTAATATTTCAATTGTGTTTAAATTCTCATTTGCAATTAAAAATATATTTATTAAACTTCCAATTATATTATTATAAGAATTATTCAAAATTGATTCGACAAAAAAATTTAACACTCAGCATCATAATAATAAAATTGAAATTGTTCATTTTCCTTTATTTGTTTTTGACAATGTTGAAGTTGAGTATCATCAGAACTGTTTCTTATATTTAAAAAAAAGTTGCCGTAAGAAAACCACATTGTTTAATATTATAGTACATCATACTCATATTTTTTATATATTATATACTTTAATTAAAAAGTAATATTTAACCCAAATGGAGTATAATGATTAGGAGAACTTAAACATAATTTTATATGATTTTTATTGTAAAAATGATAGAAAAAATATCAATAATAAAACAATAATTTTTTAAAGAAAATATAAGGGTAATTGGAGAAGTAGAAAGACAGAAAGTTTACGAATAAGGAATATATTAAAATTTATTGAGCTTAATGATAATATCGGGAAAGATTTTAATATTAAAATATAAGTTGTATAATTTTTAATTTTCATTAAGAAAGAAAAATGTATTGCTTAGAGACTATTATTACATTATTAAAATGCAGAAAAGGATGGAGAATATTTTATAAAATTGAGTAAAGACTATTTATTACAAAATTAAAATACAGAAAATGAATCTTGATTTTAATATGGATGTAACTAACTATTTATTCCATAAATACAATATGAAAGAGAGTAATTTTTAGAAATAAATATTAAAAGATTGCACACTTAAATTAATCTTTTTGAAGAAATTAAATTTAATAATCTTCTTAATAAATATTGAAAAAAATGTTCCCTATTAAAAGTCTTAACATTATAAAAGCTTTTAAATATAATAAAAGTTTGGGCCAGATTCTTTTTAATTGAAAGAGTGTTTTAATAACGAAAATTAACATCTTCTTTCAGGTGAATTTGGGGTATTAGTTATGATATTAAAACATTACTCCTTAGCAAATTAGACATTGGTATTTATAAGTATATTTACTTTACGCATTTATAAACTATTAATTTTTTTCAATAGCAGATTCATATTCCTTATGAAGTCAAAGTACTACATATTTGTAAAATTTTCTACTTTAACATAACTAATAAGCATCTAGAGAATAGTAATTCGTCTATAATTACGAACAAAAGTCAGCAAAAAATTTCTGAAAGAATTATATTATTTTATATGAAAATAAGTGTTAATAATAACAATATTGAAATACCTAAATTCTATTAACCATCAGAATTTCATAAGACAACCTGTATGATTTAGAGCGTAACCAATGGTTTGAATACATATATTACTGTTGTCGGTGAAAAATCAGAAGAATATTATTCACAGTGTTATAAAATAATTGAAGAATACTTTAATGCTGATATAGTCAAATGTATTCATAATAAACCGATTCATGCCCTCTGCAGGGTTTTAAGATGTTTGCTAGCCTTCTGATATAGATACTTTTATTGAAGTTGTTAAAGGGAAATATAAGAAATCTAAGATTATACATTATTTTATATGAACAACTTAATTACATAGGTATGATTATATTAAAAGAAAAGTATATGATTTTAGTAATAAAAGTTATAAGCAGATTAAAGATATTCTACATGATGGTAGCGCAAGAAATTGTTTTAGCAATATTTATTTATATTTCTGTAAAGATAAAGTGTTCGTTCTTCCTACTTGAGAATGTTTAGATATATCGATGAAGTATTTTCTTTCAAATTAATAATAATAAAAATGAAAAAAAAAAATTAAATTTTTATATAGAGTATTTAAATTTCTTACAAAGTTCTGTCTGCATACCTTACTGCAGTATCAAAGCTATCATAATGAAATGCTTTTGCAAAAGTTGGAAAACTGGATAAAAGAAGATTACTTTAAAATATCACTCAGACTATACCAAAAGGCTTAAAATGATTGGAAATTTGCGTGTTCTAATCAAATACGGATCACCATTGTGGAAGTTACCATACTGACTATATCAGAAGGCTTAAAATTTCCTGTCGGATACTTCATGAGATCGATCAATGCTGTCTCACTAACCACCGTAAATATGAGCCAGCAATTATAGAGAAACAAACTGGCTTAATATGAAATAACTGGTTTAAAGAAATGTATTCCTGTCTTTATGCATCAGATATAACTATAAGGAGCAAAGTGTTCCTCCAATGACAATACTTCTGACACCTGTTCCCGCTTTTTTCATTTAGCTCTTCAGTCCATCAGTTTATTCGGATAATTTTCAGTTCTCCTTAAATATTCTTTTGTTAATTGATTGTTATTTCTTTTGAGTCGTCCAACTGATCATCTGAAATTTTTTGATGCAATCACTAAAGTAATATCCTTAGATTCCTCAGACTCCATTACTGCTTTCCAATCATCCCCGCTCTATCTTGTTGCCTTCTGAATTCAATGGTACATCAGGAGATAAAGTGCTGGCTCTAGTATAAGTAGTAATCTAATTACTCACTGACTTGTAGGCAGATAACCTTCTAAGGTATTGCTTTCCGTTCATATTCTAAATGGCGAATTGCATAGACGAGATCTAGTGACGTTGGAAGACACCTGAGTATAAAAGCAAAACTCGCTCTATTAATGAGAGATCTAGCGATCGTACCAGCATTGAAGCGTTAGAGAACCATGAAGGCTCAATCTAAGCTCAGAAGTCAATGAAAGAAAGATCAACACTATGGTCTACAGAATCCCGTCTATGTAAGCAGCTTAAGTATCAGCCTCCTTCCAAAATTAACGCCATTTTTTGGCGCCAGACCGTTTTGTGAACAGGTGAACATCAAACTTTCCGAAGAAAATCTATGTTCCAAAAACGGTTATCCAAGATTTCTGTTAGAAATCATGGATAATAAAAAAATAAGAATATTAATCACGATTTTAAGAGGAATAAAAATGAGAAAAAGAAAAAAATAATAATTTATCGAGATTCGTTAAGGGTGTCCATAATCGTCCAAGTTATTAAAATTAACTGGGCACCAAAAATATAATAAACATATTCTTAAAGTATTTAATAGAATTGCAGCTTAAAAGGGAACCAATCCCTCAAACCTCCCTCCAGAAAGTTAATAATTAGATGTAAAATTGTGAAGCTATTAACCTTTACAATAAAATTTAATGCACAGTTTCCACAGAGAAGGGCGAGGTCCCTGTTTCACATGTCACTCATAGGTATGTAATAAAAGTTTTTACGTAAAAACTAGATTGAATAGATTTACACTTATATTGCAATATTAGAAGTTTATGGACATTTTTATTAGTTTAGTTACATTTAAAGAAACAATAAACTTTTCTCTTGATTTTAATGTTGTTTTTTTCATTCCTTCCCAAAACTTTGTGTTTGTGATTTTTTTTAGCATTAATGTTTTTTTTCCCTTTAAGCATGTTTTTTCCCTTTTGAGCATGTTTTTTATCTCAAAAACCAACGAAAGAAAAATTTTGGCAATCTTAATCACAACGTAAAAACTCTAGAGTTTTTAGCTAAAATTTCCTAGTCTACATTCCTTACAAACTCAAATCTACATCCCCTATAATCTTTTCGAGTGTAGAAACATTTTTGTCTTCGTACTTACTTTGGATTTAGTAAGATTTTCTTAAACTGGGTATATTTTGCGATATATTTCCCCCTTCAAATATTTTTTAACACACAAATACAAAAGAAAGAAAATATTCCAATCCGTAAGAAACGAAAACTGTCTAAAGTTTAAAGATATAATTATCAAATCTATATCCATAATAATCTCAAAATTTGTATTCCACAAATAAATTTTCGTGTCATGACAACTTTTTTTAAAAATATACATACCTATTTTTTTGCCTATTATATGTTGGAAAAAGTGTTTTTACTTACCTTCACCTGCTTTCTATTGTTTTGGTGTGAGCGTCTGTACTTAGATGAACAAAATCAATTGAATGATTGACAGTAAAATGGTTAAAAATTTCCTCATTCATCATATCATGATTAAACTATTTTCAACAATCTGAAATAACAGTAGACCCCCGCTCCAATCATTGATTAATTAACTCATTTAAAGTTTTTTGAGTGCGAAAACGTACATCTACGAAAAACGTCTTACCCGAATCGAGTACTACACCTCCCCCCCCCCCAAAAAAAAAACACCGCACTGACGTTCAACATAATGCCCTCTGTTATATTTTTTTCACCAAATTTTGATTTATCTATTTCCACACCTTTGCCATCACCACCATTTTTCAACGTCAATTTGACATGATCTAATACTTATTCATGGACTTATTGACGAAAGTCTGCTAATGTCGCAGAAGGAAACCTAAGACATCTTCAGTGTTGTAATTAGCAGTAACTTTAATTAATTCCCACGTTGAGAAAAAAACTTAAAGTAAATTAAGTTTACTACACGAGAACAAACATCCTGATCTAATAGATTTCTGAACCCTACTCTCTTTGAATCTCCAAATACTCCCATTCGATGACTTTTTCTGACAAACTAACCTACAAGGCATTTTAAAATTTTCACAAAATTTTTTTTCCTGCAGCAAGACACAAACCATCAAAAATTTTCTATGAAGTTCGTATTCTCTCGTTAATTCATACATATAATGCATATTTGTAGAACCCGATTTTCTGAAATTTTTCCGTTTGTTTGAAAACTCCAAACTTAATTTTTTTAAGATCCCTTGATATTTAGATACATTACCACTAACATAAGGTTTAGACATACAAAGACTAAAAATAGAAAAACATGTGTGAAAGTCTTGTAAGGGAATTTGGTCCGAAGAAAGACTCGACATTTTTAAAACATTAAATTTATTTACTGCTCAGCTAGAGAAGTCTATCCTTTCCCTCCTCTCTCTCTCCTCATTCCTGAAAACTTATACTATATATATATATATATATATATATATATATATATATATATATATATCAGTCTTAATTTGTATGATCACGTTCTCTTTTTTGAGGAAGTGTTCTAATAAAAATAATTTCTAAGGCCCGAAAATTCCCCAAGAGGACTGTTAGTAACAAGATCGCGGATAGACCCATCACAATCTTAGCTCCAACTATATTCTAATCTTTTTAAGTATATTATATTCCCTCAAATACAGGAGTATGACTGAGCGTAAATGATTACCCATAATATTGTATCAGAAAATGGCGCGGTAATCGACATTTGACGATTGGCAATTGTTGAAAAGCAATGTATATAGGTTCCCACATCCTATCAATTATCGCCAAACTTGACGATGATTTTTGGCGAAAATACGCCATTGTTTTTCTGCGTGGGCGATACTAAAGGCATACCTGGCTAAATTATAAAATCTTATAATTGTGTCACGGAGGCAACCAAAGTTCAGCTTTCAAAGGAAATGACACCCCATTTTATAACTCCTGGTAGACAGGCTATGTAGTGAATGGCAGTTAGCGTGAGTGTAAAATCACTATTCCAGACCTTTCCAAACGTGGCTTCACTGATCAAAGGGGCTTAATTCGAATTGGGAAAACAATCCTAATCTAGTCTATGAGATTCCAGATCGAATGCACTTTGGAACCATTGCAAATCTGCCAGGCGTAGAGGAATATGGAGAAGCATTCAGCGATCTCTCCCACATGACACCAGCCTCCATTCGCTGAGTCACATATTGTTAGTATTTAAAGTTTCTAGAATTTTGTTTGTAACTCGAATCCTCGTAAGTCTGAATAAGGGAATGTAAGCGCCAACCTGACGATCACTCTGTCCTCAGTCTAGTCATCAGTTAAATTCTGCAAACTCTATACCACTTTGGTTAACCTATTACTGTCAACGTTATCGAAATGCAGAGGGGCGATGATCCAAATAAGCAGCAATCATAAAATTTAACCATTCTAATTCCTTCAGGCTAATAACGCGTCTTTTCTCAAATGGTTATATCTGCTCATATTGTTCAAGAATCTTTCTACAAGCCATTAGTACTGTCCACGTAGATCGATGGAGTCACATTTGCATGGCAGGCGAACCTTAGGCGATCCTCTCTCCTATACATAATATAGATTCACCTTTGGAATGCATTAGAATTTCAGTTTGCCATTCCTTACCAAAAGTTAATCATTTTCATACTCTATCGCAGTTATGTGCACACACAATTTCTACCATTCGGATTAATCCTTATTGGTGCATAAATTTTATGTTTTAGAATAATGACTTTACCTTATTATCATATAACAGATAATATGGTACATTCTTCTTTTTATAATATAAAATATGATTTTGATGTTAAATATGTAGGGCGTTATTTGATACGCACATTTGATTGTAAATATGAAGGTCATCAGTTGCATATTTTCATAGGAAAACCCAAATATATAAAAGGAAAATTGGAGCAAATAAAAATTTATTAACCAGCATTAATAAAATGATTATATGAAAAACAAGAATTAGCAAAACAAATTGTTAACCCTCTGCTTCCACTTCCACGGGCTACGAAACAAAATAATTTAATTTGCTCACCCTGCATGGTATATCATTTTTTCCAGCTATATTAAAGCGCTTCCAATTTTTCGGAGTATTTAACTGTCCTTAAATCATTTTCTGTAATTCTTATTTCTTTCAATCAAACTTTGGTTAAGTGATGGCATCTACTAAATTTTCCACTAAATTTCCTTAATTACATAAATTCCATTATGGTTTAGCAAGTACCATCATTCTCAGACTTTACTTTTGGTGTTCGTATATGGCTTAAAAGAATTGTTTAGAGAGTTTATAGGACGTATGTTTCTGATAAAAAGTTTGACACTGAAAGGAATTTAAAGTTATTTTGAAGCTAGTAATAGAGAAAAAATTTTCTCGAATTTTCGAAAGAGTGATAGATTTTAATGCTCTTCAATACCCATTGATAATATTTTGATGATTTGTAATCTGGATATGAAAAATATTCCTTGACTTCTTGCCTCATTTCCTTTTCTGTAAATTTAAGACTACCTTTATATACGAGGAATAAGTCAATTATTTCGGATTATTCCAAAATTTCATTTAAAAATAAAGTGTTACAAATGTTAATCAAATATACAAGACGATGCACTTCAAAATTTATAGATATAGCAACTCCTGTAGATAGAACAAGGTAGAAAACATGGGCATAAAGAAACGAGAAAGAACCCAAAATTTTCCGATAACCATTTCTTATGATTTAAATTCTGTATTAAAAAATTTATAGTTCAAAATATATATATATGTTACATATCGTATTTCATAAACACATATAGAATTAAAACATGTAGTTAAAATGTGTAATGTCTGTTGTGGTTATATTAAGGAAAATCGCAGTCAGATGGTTAAATGTTTCTTATAAGGAATTCTTAAAATTAAAAAGAAAATGCGGACTCTTACACTAAAAATAATGTTAAATTACTTAAATCTATTTGTACACAAACACATGTATTTGAAGAAATATTTAATGGCAGCAAACTTAAGAAAACGAATGAAAATCAAGTAAATGACTTTAATCCTTTCTGAAAGATTGTGAAAGCAAAAAAAAAGTTTCATAAATTTAAAACTAGATTTAAATTCAAAAGAAAATCCTTTGACTATCCACATATCAAATATTTATTTGAAAGTAAACAAATATTTTGAAAACAAAGTATTCATTGCCAAATATGGGATTTTATGTAATTATTGCTAAATATCTCGAAAATAAAAGGGAACATCTTGAACAATTTGATTCAGTCTTTGCTCCTACAGCTGAATAATTCTTTATGAAATTTTCTTGTTATAATTAAGGACTTGTCGAAGCAAACCGCAACATTTGAAAAAAGAAATGTTTTTAATTTGTGTTAACAATTTACAATAACTAAATTATTTATACTGTTGATATCGAAAAGAAACTTACATACCAATTTTAAGTTTTACCTTAACCCAGAATAGGGCATATAAAAGCTAATTTGCTCTATATTTCAGAAAATACAGTATCTAATTCTATAATTATGTAATGATATCAATCTAATTTATTAACATTTATATAAAGGGATTTTTTTCTGTCAAAACAGTCAAGGAATTTCTTTTTATTTTATTAATTTAGCTACTTTTACAAGCCCATATCAATGAAAAATGTTCTACATTCTTAGGATTTCGGAACTTTGTCGATAGCAAATATATTTTTATTCATTGTATAACTTGAAGTCGATATGCATATAATCGCAATCGTTCAGTTCCATCTTGATCCCCGTCAGAATCGCCTTACACAATAAAAATGTATTCTTACAAATGCTGATAAACTATTTCTTTTCTAATATTTACTGTATTCCTAACAAACAATATGCTTCTGGGCATTATCGTTAAGAATATTCCTTTGTAAGCCAAAGCTTTCACCTTTTTTTTCTCTTAGAGTGATAAAAAGGGATTTTTCCAAAGCATTCTACAAAAATTACTTTGTTTGATTAATGTATGGTGTGATAACATACACGATTAATTCTCGTTTTATTTGGAAATCCCTTGAACCAGGTTTGTGTGTATGATTAAAATATATAAAATTGCAGATGCTAATTTTAAAATATTGAATAATTTTTGTGCATTGCAGATAGTTAGCAGAATCAAATAGCTTTTTGAAATCACTATAAAATTGGGAACAACATAAGCTCATTTAATGGTCTTTTACATTAAGCTAGCATTTTAGACTATAGTTTAAGAGTGTTTTTGCTTTAAATTCATTCACATAAATGACGAATTACAAATAACTATGGTCAAAATTACTTCTTCAAAATTTTAATTCATAAAAGAAATTTCTTTTATTGCTTAACATATTTGCTTAGCCGATAAATTTTCTGTTGTACACATCATATGTTTATTTATCTTTATTTTAGAAATTTCAACCAAACGATATATTACACATTGGTTACTTATTACTATATTTATATATAAATATGTTGAGAATTTGTTCTAAGTTTATATAAAAGTAAATTTGTATGAGGGTTTCGTTAATTCATTCACTTCACAGTTTCACATAAATTTCCAAAACAATATTTGATATAATTTACCACAGTTTTACTATAAACTATTATACAATTTTAAGAGTAATCTCATAGTGTAATTTATAATCATTTTATTTAATCACTTTTGTACTATTATTATTAAGTTTTGCACAAATATATAATTTTTCAGATTATTGGTAATATTTATCATTTGTACAACATCAGTTATATTTTTATACTAACTGGAATACCCGTCTTTCTCACAAGAAAATACTTAAGATAAAACACACCAAAAATTTTACAGTGGTATTTTAATAAATTTTTAATAAGAACAAACAAATGAATGGAGATATTGATCTACGAAAATGTCTTTAATACTAATAAACTATTAAGAGTAACGACCCTGTTGTCATGGGACATAATCATAAGGTGTCAGAGCCAGTATTCTTAGAGAAAGCTGAAGTAAAAGGAATAAATTACATAAAATCTATAAATATTGTGCAATTTTAAATGTGCACAAAATCCACTAAATGATACATTTATATGTCTTTTTTTTTTTAAAAAAAAATATTACCAAATGTACATTTCGCACACCGTATGGTTACCGTATGTTTTGATTCACCCTATTTTAAGTAGGAACTTTTTAAAAGTTTAGAAAAATAAGGAATTGACGCTTTTCAGTAAAGTTTCCTAAAATTCATCAAAAGCTAACTAATTTGCACATTCGAAGTAAGTTTAGTTTTCATAAGCTCAGATTTCTCAGACGATGTAATAAATATAATCTTGGAACGTATAATTCAAAAGCTAAGTGGAAAAGTATACAAAATGTCTCTTCAACATTCTTAATAGAGTAAGGAATTGAAACCAACGTGAATTAATTATTTTCAAAAATAAAATAATGAAAAATGTTTTTATAAAAATAAATTTAAAAATGATAGCTTTTAATTATTCCAAATTAGTGAATGAAATATTTGATAAACGCGCAAAATTTAAAGCATTAACTTGAACCGAGACTAAATAAATAGAAAGTGAGTTTTTTATTCTCTTTGGTTTCGGATAGTTATGAACAATGAAATTAACTAGGAATACAAATTATATATATATATATATATTTCTCTGTAGCTTAATTTTGTTATATCTGTAATAAACAAGTAGGGGTAATTTACACAGTAGAATTATCGAAATTAGTGACACTGTTATAAATTTTGAGTGCACAGTTGGAACTATTGTGTTACCAAAAGTGGTTTTGTCAACGGATTTCATTGTCAAATGATTAAAGTGAAACCAAATCTTAATTCCACAATGAAGTATGAACAATTAATAATTTCTAAGATACAACATTCTGCTATAAAGCTTAAACAAGAATATACCTATTAAAACTTGGAAAAATTGTTTTTTGAAATCAGCCTGTCGTAAAAAAGAATATTACCTCAATTTGCGTAGCATGCACAGTAATTACACGCAATGAAAAAAAATTTTCCTCATCAATCTTTTAAAATTAAAGTTTAAAAAATTCTAAAGCGCATTTCACAAAAATCGTTATGAGGCAATATAAGTGCTAACGTATTTATTATTACAAATTTGATGCTTTTGAGTTATAAAATTTTTCCATACATTATCCACACACATAAAATGTTCACTTTATTACGACGAGGATCATTTATTTCAAATTCTGATCAAGCTCCTAAGCAAGTAGACTTCCTGACACAGAACTCTTGTGAAGGAAAAAAACCATTTACAGAGAGATCATCAGTAAACCAAGGAAAGCTTAAGCAATGAACTATTAACCTTTTACACGTTTTTTCGACTATTTTGAAAATTGAGTGAAATACTTCTCGACAAATGAAGAGTTTCTGAAGGTGCTGGGATCGAGAGATATCTACATGGCGAAGAAAGTTCCTGAATTACACTATGGGACGTCATAGCTGCCCCAAAGAGGCAGATAATGTGTCTGTCTTTGGAGTATCTGTTGCGGAGATCAATCTTTAAATCAACTGCAAGCTATCGCACTTGGAAGTGAAGCTTTCCGGGTTAATTTGATTAGAAGCAATGGTTAATTTCCGCAAATTACTTGGGACTACCTGATAGTCCAGAGTATTTATAGAGAGGTTGACCATAGTGAAAACTTAAAAGCTGGTTATCTGAATGCTGCAGAGATAACAGTCACTGTCCTTAAAAGTATTGTTTTGTTCCTGTATATGTGTCATTAACCTGTACAAGTTCTGCGTTTTCTTTTCGTGCTGATATTATTCAAGCTCTGCTACGTGTGTTCATCTGAAGATTTGTGAATAAAGTGGCATTTGTCATTGCTACTTGTCAATTTGAGGCATTGCTATCTTCCGTGTTAAAATGATTTCATTCCCCCACACCCAGAAAATTTTTATAGCTATGTGGATACAGAGATAATATTAAAAACAAGGTTTCCCCGAAATAAATAGGTCAAGAGTCTAAAATAATTATATTCCTCTTGAAAACGATGCAACAAATTTCTTGAAGGCTTATCGTTATTGTTTGAGATGAGAGGAAATATTTTAGGAAAGTATTGATTAATTATGAAATTATAACCTTAATATATAATGAAATAAAGAAACTTATAGATCTTCATGTAACTTTGATATATTGTAAGTTTTCTGTGTAAAAATGATATGATTATAATTTTAAAATGTAGAGAAAATTTGTTTGCATTTATGTGAAAGTAGATTTATGTAATTTTTAATTATAATTGTAGAACTTCAATTTATTAAGTACAGCAAATTTTATTTGAGGAATATTTTGTTAATCCCTTGATTTTTCTATTATTGTCCTCTAATTTTTACTATTTCATCTATTTGAATGGAAAGAAGCACATTCGAGAGAATAGAAAATAGTAATGATTTGATGATGGTAATAAAAATTCTATACAATTATTCTTATATTCAAGAAATTTAAATGATCTTTAGACGGGAGCCCCCCCCCCGGGGGGGTGGGGGGGAGGGGGGGGGGGGGGGGGGGGGGGGGGGGGG
>BMAW01071229.1:0-49614 GCA_019974015.1 Nephila pilipes | reverse complement strand
AAAACTACAAGCGCTATACATGTGTAATGTGCTCATCAGATTATTTTGATTCTGATACTGCAGAATCTGCATACTGTATAAATTGCTTGCAAACAATAAAAGAATCAAAGAAAACAAGTGGTAAAAGTAGCGAGAATTCTGGTGAAGCTCGAATGTTTTCATGTGTAAAACACCAAAAGGAAATTCCGAATACATTTGAAAACTACAAGCGCTATACATGTGTAATGTGCTCATCAGATTATTTTGATTCTGATACTGCAGAATCTGCATACTGTATAAATTGCTTGCAAACAATAAAAGAATCAAAGAAAACAAATGGTAAAAGTAGTGGTAACTCATGTCAATCTCAAAAGTTTTTTTGCATAAAACACCACAAAGAATTTCAAGATGCATTCAAAAACAATAAGTGCAACTCATGTGTTTTGTGCCTATCAGAATATTCTGATTTTAGTACTACTGATTCTGCATACTGCAGAAACTGTCTACAAGAAATTGATTGTTCACATGGAACTAATGGGAACTTTGATCGTCCTCAAATGGTACCACACATAAACTTCCAAAAGGGAATTCAAAATACATTTAAAAACTTTAAACATTTAAAATGTGCAATATGTTCATCAGATTATTTTATTTCTGATTCTACTGATTTTACAAGCTGCAAAATTTGTTTGCCAGTGATACAAGAGTTAAATAATAAATGTGTAGACCAGCCTTTTGAGGATCAGTTGTGTAGGGATGTACTCTTGTTCATTCCTGAAGCAAAGTTACAAGAAAGAGAGGGTAAAACATTTGTAAGGAGCACAAGTGAGCTTGAAAAAACACTTGAAAATCACTTAGCTCAAAAATTACATCATTGGAAAATTTCCTATGATAGAGTAAATAATGAAACTTCTGATATATGTGATCCTACTGCTAGATATTTACAAAAATGCTGTAATCCCTCTTTTGTAAGTAATTATGAAGGTCATTGCTCTGAAAATGACAAATTAAGTGAAAAACAAGAAAGATCTTTAAATCAAGATGTGACAAAAAATCAAACTTGCTCAATGTCAAAATATTCATCATTACTAACTGTCCCCATGTCACAGCTGAGAGAACAAATTTCTTCCCATGAAGATGATTCTGAATATTCTAAACATGATTTATTATTTCCTGCAAGCAATTGTTTGCTTTCCAAAAGAGAAGCAGGTTTTCAATCGTTGACTGATGATGATAAAAAAATTTGCTGTTATGGATCCCCAAAACCTGGTATGTGTGATCTAAGCTCAAGTGAAATTTTTCCTCAAAATTCACCAATTGTGTCAAATTTTAGAAATAAATGCCTTTCAACATATTCAGGCTGTAAGGGAGAATTAAGTTCTAGACTTATGTCTAATTATGTTGTAAATCAATACACACAAAAAATTGTTGATCAATATTTACAAAGATCATTTACCATTGCTGAAGAACTACAGCACATAGAAACTAAAAAAATTGATCCTGATGAAATTTTGAAGCAACTGAAAAAGAATAAAAGTTTAATGAAAGCTGTTGATGAATTGGTAAGTTTTGTATCCATATGTATGTTATTCAATTTTTTCTTTAGAATTTTTAAAAATTTCTTTTGCAAACCTTTTGTAAAATAATTTTTTTAAAAAAAAATTCTACAAAGCAAGGTTTTTTATGATATAATCTGTATTATTCTTAAATTTACTTTAATCTTCTTAAAAAATGAAATTATTTACTCATTTTAAAAGAGAAACAATATCTGTAAATCATATTAAACATATCATAGTCATGGATAATAATATATTTGAAACCATTCCAAGCTGACTAAATATTGCAAAATGAATATATGTACAATCATTCTGTTTGATTTTACATTGCAACTTATCAACTGTCTTTCATCTTTCTATTTAATTCCATTGTAATATTAACAGTCCCTGTATAGCTAAAGGTATGATATGTCACACACCAAGGGGACATGGAGTTTTAAAAAAAGAGTAATACAACAATAATTTAAATGGTTAATTATGGTTAAAAATGTGTGGGTTTTTTTTTTTTTTTTTTTTTTTTTTTTTTAAATTTTAAGAAAATTAGTATAAATATTTTTAAATCTTTTTTTTCTTCTTTTTATCATTCCATGTATGACTCAGTTACGTTTTCTTACTAGAGAATAGTTTCAAAACTGATATGATATGCATAGCAACACATTTTTTAAAAAATTTAATATAAGAACCTTTTTGGTAGAGTTGACTATAGCTAATGTTCAGCTTTAACTAAAAAATTTCTAAATCATATATATATATACTTTTCACACAATTTCAAAGCATTTTATATGTTATACCAAACTCTTTAGTGTAGTTTTGCAAAGATTAGGTAGAATTTCAGGTTTTTGTGAAGTGCAAATGTTACAATTTACTTTCAGTATATGAAAAATACTTGCTCTAAGGAATAAAATAATTTCTTGAATTATAAAATTTACTAAAATTCTGTATTGTAGAAAAAATATGTATAAATAAAATAGAAGAAGTATTGAGTTATATTAAAGTTTTAAAATTGACTTTTACCATTTATTAAACTTAAAAATATTGTATTTGTGCACAAGTATGTTTTATGTCTTACTAAATGGGATCAGACACTAAAATTATTCAACTCCTTTATTTCTCAAAACATAACTATTACTTATTAATTTTTAGTAACATTTTATAAATGTCTAAGTCTTATTTTATTTGACATTCTTCATCATTATAAAGAGGCTTGACTTGATTAAGATTTTATCTTTGATTTAGTCTATTTTATTTTTATATGTGGTTCTTTTTAAACCTAACTTGGAACTGTGGCATAGAATACAGATTTGTTTATAAAGAGATATGGAATTTTTTTGAAGTATCCTTGCATCTTATACAGCAATCTAATATGCAGAATTTGCACATATGTTGTCATTTATGGCTTGTCAATGTAAATAATAATTATAATCTTCAAATAACTGCAATGTTGTTTTGCTTGAATAAATGTGAAAAGAAAGCAATATGCAAAAATTATAGATTTAAAAACGTTCCTTGTTTCATGAAAGTATTTGAGTTTATATAAAGAGTTGTAGGATATTTTTTTTCCACAGAAAAAGTTTCTATTTATGACTTGAGTCAGAGGGAAGGAAGAAAAACACACACCTTCAAACACTATTTATTGTAGTGCCTTCAGTTTATTAAAAACTTTTTATAAACATTTTGGATTGAATATTGTGAGAATATTTCAGAATAAACTATCTTTCAATGTTTGGAATTGTAAAATTTGCTTAAATTATCATTATAATGCATATAAAAATTCTACTTTGGTTCTTCCCCCCCCCTACAATATTTCTTTTTGTCACCTATTGTTAGTGTTTACATTATTTTAATTTGAAAATTGCTACTGAAATAGAAAGTATAATTTTTTTGGTACTATTTTCTGTTTCTTTTCTGACACGAACGCCAGCTTGCATGCTTATTCTGAAAGTAATTTTGTTTCCTCCTTTTAATATAATTTGATATTTCTGTGTAAATTGCTGCAATTTTATTTTTGTAATATTTATCTTGCAATTTTACGTTACATTAATAAAATGTTTTTAAAAACAACAATATTTATATTTTTAAATTCTTAAGCCATTCTGTCATTTGATTAAAGAATTTGATTTATTAAACGGCTATTTCTTGGGATTGCAAAGCAAATACTTATTATTTTGAAATTTATCTATAAATTCATTTAAGTAGCAATATATATAGCTATTGTTATTATTTTTTTTATTCTTGTAGGCATGGAAATGTGTTGATCCCCCTACACTTTCAGGAATTTCAAAGCTTAATAAGAAATGATGTATCAGGAATTATTGAGATGATATTTTTCTATTTTATCTTTAGATCCAAGTACTCAGACTACTGATATTCATTTGTTTTACATATTTCATATGAAAGTACATGCATTATATATTGTTTTTATGAACAATATCATTTTATGATCTGATTGCTAACAGTTTTCTCCTTTTTTCTATTTGTGTTAACTATTTGATATATTAGGTTAATGAAAATCCTAGTCTATATAATAATTTTGAGGCTATTTTTTTTCTTATTATGAATTCCCCTGTAATTTCTGCTTATCGGGTATAAAGAACTTATATCATCTGAATAAATAGTCTATCAATGATGGGCAATATTAGATGGAACAGTATTGACTTTGATGAAAAAATAATTTCAGTAGAATAAAAACAGATAGATATAATGCTTAAATTTTTGAAAAAGAAATCAAAGAGAAACAGCTAGAGAAGAGGAAAAGAATGATCTCTTGGATCAAAAAGGCAGAATGATGAATGAGTTAATAGATCAACAAGAAATATCTTGTGATTCCTCTTTCTTTGTGATAGTGGAATTTATAATATGAGCTAATCAATATTTGCTTAATTTATTTCTTAAAAGCTTTATTCTCTGGCATTATATAACACCACATAAAATATTATACATCTTTCTTGATTTTTCCCTAAGTATTTGGATTAAAGTTGGTAAACATCACAATATTATGTGAAAATTACCAAACCAATAGACAAATCAACTCTGCCTGAAAAATAGTGAGAGAAAATTAATTTGATATATTTCAAAATGTAATAGAAAATATAAAATTCGAGTAAAGTATACAATTTATACAGGCATGTAACTTTTTGTAATACAATTATGTAACGAATGAAATTGAATTTACAATTTTCTTAAGAAATAATTTTAAAAATAAAAAAAAAGGTAGATAAGTATTAATTAGAGAATGTAGTGATAAAATGTTATTTTTTATTTTATTTTTTTGAAATAGGACCTGAAAATTCAATTTTTAATTAAAAAACACATGTTTAAATAGCTAATTTTTTTGAATAAGCTAAAAATATTGAATGAAACATTATTCTAAAAGGAGAAAATACTTGAAAGTGGAAAAGAAGTTCTGAAGAAATTTCCTGAGCTTTATATAATTATATATCATATTGTTGGGTTCATTTCAACTTTAATATTTTAGCAACCAGAACAGCAACAATTCTTTTATTTATAAAAATGGTATGAAATTTTTTTGGGGATGTTATAAAAATAAAATAAAAGTTTAATCAAAAATTGTAGATGAGATTGACAGGAACTTACTGAGGAATAAAAGTTAATCAAACTATCAAACCAAAAATAAATAAGGGAATTCTTTAAACTTAGATGGAGTGGATATGTACACTTATTATTGATAAAATAAACAAGTTTGATATAAATGAATGTGATAAAGAGAACACTTCAGTACTATTTGATGCTTATTTAGTCGTTTTATTAGTAGGGAATCTGATATTATTCTAAAAATTCGAACTTGCAGTGGCGTGCCCGGAATGGGGATGTAAGGGGAATATGCACCCCTACCCCCCAAGAATTTTTCTGGAAATTGAAATATTTCAGAATAGTTCTGTAGTTGTACTACTGTAGATATTCTAAGCTTTAAAAAAATGTGTTTTTTTTTCCTTCTCGTGTTTAATTTTTTTTTTTTTTTTTCATCAATAAGAGAAAAATGATTCAATTTGAACCAGTTCCTGAGAAAAGAATAGAAAAGTCTTTACTGACTTAGAAATGTTCTGAAATACAAATACAGAGCTAAAAATTGTACTTTTCTTCGGGAATTTCCGAAACTGATTTAAAAAAAAAAAAGGAAACGGTACCGCAATTTGAAAAATATGATATGTTTAAATTATGTCAATTATAAGCTACCTGATGGAGAAAAAATTTATATGCTTGAAAAACTTTGGATACCAACACCTGCGTATGTGTTTCCAAGCTCTTCGTTTGGTAATGAAAAAGTGAAGAGAGGAAATTTCGGTATTATTTACTGTTAGAATACCCATAAAGAACTAATTTTTTTCGAATTTTCCCTCATATTATACTTGCACCTGTTTTGTGGTCCTTTTTTTTTTTTTTTTTAATCATTAAATGATTTTTATCAAATTTTCAATCTTGTTGGATTCTACCGATTCTAGTCAACAGGAATTTTTGTTCTCATGGTATATTTAGTATGTTTCTTAAATTATCTTTATTTTTGTAACATGATAAAAATTATATCAATCCTTGAACAGTTTTAAATAGAATGATTAAGATTGGTATAGCGTATTCATTAGTTTTTACCAAACGATAATCCTAAACTAAAGAAATTACTTCTTTCATGATGATGACGATATACACCTCCCAAAATTAATTTCTTGGTACGCCGCTGTGAAATTCTTTAATTTATTTCTTATATAAACTTTTAATTAAATATGAGGGGTCATTAAACTCTGAAAGGGAAATTATAGCTTTGTTGTACATTGCCTAAAAGTCAAACGGGGGGAAAAAATCTTAATTACTAAAGTTTGTAATAAAAATTGAGGCAAAAATATTATCAAAGGTTAAACTATTTAAGAAGCAATTTGCAATATAATACTAGCATAGCCTTTATCTTGGTTGATATAGATGAACAACATTTTGAAAAACGGTTTTTTACAAATACTTTAAATTCAATACTACATACATTGTTTGAACTAACTTCAAGGGAAATTGTTAAAAGTTTTTAGTAAAATGTTTAAATAAATTACAAGTTGTTTTTGATACATATCTTCTCACCCTGCTGACAGGAGAGAAAATGTATAAATTTATTTGTAGTTTTATTGTACAATCATGAAATTAAATTTATTTTTCTTTCATTTTACATATTGTTTTTTGTTGTATCTGAATATCGTAAACATATTTTTTTTTAGTTACATGCCTTAAAAATAAACTAATTTACATGTGATAGATTTGTTTTTTTTTTTCTTCAGTATATTGGATTGATTTTTTATTGTCATATAATTTGATTATACATTGTGTATACTGTATTGAAGATACAGGAACAAAGCACACATTATGTACAGTCACAGTTATTTCAGCAACGTTTAGCTCACCAGCTTATTTCTCTTCTCTTCTCTGCGGACAGCCTCTGCAGTAATATTCTGCATTTCCAGGGCAGTCTCCAACGATTCCCAGCAGATACTCGTTGCTTCTTCTCAGATTCACCTGGCACGCTGTCCTTCAATTGCCGACAGCGTTCAGTTGATCCCCAGATCGATTTCCTCAACAGTATCCAAAGACAGACTCTCTGTAACAGTTCCCCTAGAATCAGGCCGAATCTCCTGCAGGTTCACTCGCCCACGATTCTCTGATTGGTCTACACAGCAGACTCCACAGACAGGCTGATTCCGTACATAAACCTATTTTCCTCCTCAGACTGGTCACAAACTGATTTCTTCTACTGTTTGGAAAAGTTCTACAGGCGGTGGATCCGCCTTTAAGCCCGGATTTTTCAGGGAGCTGCCGAGACTACTTGAGTTGTGGCTTTTAACTTGGTTAGAAGTTTTTCGAAGTTGGCACAGAGGCAGGGGAGAGAGAAATGAGGAAACAATGAGTAAGCTGTATCTTCAGTGGTCTTCTGGTAAGCTGTATCTTCAGAGGGTTGATGGCGGTGGTTTCTTAGTTCTGACGTCATCTTGAAGTTGGAATGGAAAGTAGAGCTTGAAAGGACGGTGATACCGTCTGTTTCTATTGGCTGTCCTGGAGTTTGGCTATTATGGGTGGTAGGAGCTAACCCGGCGTTAGGGTCTGAGACTGACCCCTCCGACTGTAGCTCTTGCCGTATTTATACCTTTCTTGCCAGGCTTGACTTCACATAGGAAAATTCACGAAAAGTCCGTAACTTTCTTTCCTTTCGATTTTTCTCTTACCTTCCAGCGCCTTCGAGTACTTTCCATTTGTCGCCATGGTGAAGGACTCTTTGATTAAACTCTCTTTTGGAAACAGGTAACATCTCTGCAAATCACGCTTTTCCTTTATAAGAAAAGCGCTGCAGGGAAGCATCAACTCAGGTTCTGCACAATGTATATATTCTTATGTAAAAATATGTTATATATATATATACTGTTATATATGTTATGAGTAACTTATAAATAAGAACAGCAATAATCAGTCATGTAAAAAACTAAATTAAATGGAAAATAATTGCTATAGTGGGAGCAATACACATAATTCATCTAAATGTTACTACTGAATTTCCTCCAATATATGTGTGTTGAATTTTAAATGTGTGTATCAGGAAGATAATATATACTACTGAAATTTCTTTTTTACCTCAGTAGTTATCATTCAACAGATTTGTATACATATTTCTAGGGGCCAACTGTATTGACTATACTTTATGTAATATTTGTATTTTATAAAATGAATAAAGTTACTTACTCCTTTCGTTACTAAAACTAGATTTTAGTTGTTTTTATTTATATAATGGCTTGTTGCCAAATCATACTGGAATCTTAAAAGAGCATAATTATTTATCATTAGGAAAGCTTTGTTGGGATATAAAAACTTTTGTGAAACACAAACGAACAAAAAATCTTCCTTATCAATAAATTATAGCTTACTGCAGTATGCTCACCCTAGACATATCACACACTACAAAATGTTTTCGTTAACCCTTTCAGGGGCGGTGGTATATTTTTATACCACATATTTAGCACCCTAAAAATCTCTGTAAAATACCTTTTTTCCCACACTTTTATCTTCAAATGGTAGCTTATAGTGTTATTTACTTAAATTAGATGGCACAACCATGCAGAATTATTATAAAAATTATTGCTTTGAGTCTAATGAAAGTTCCTAACAAGTGGTTGTTTTATCCCTTACAGAAATGTTTCTGAAATGAATTGAAAAATTTAATTTCATCAGCTAACCAATCTACATGTTTGAAACTTTATGTAAATATTGCTAATTACTCAAAACAAAATATATAAAATGTTCGTTTCATACATCAAACTATGTGGTATAAAATTTATACCACCACCCAACCAGAGGGTTTGAGAGCAACAGATGGCAGCACAAAAATTTTCGAATCAGACTGATATGTGACGGTTCACTTTGTTACAGTGAAAGATAGAAGTCGTACATATGTTATAAAGTCCCAGTGAGGAAAAAATCAGACTTATTCTCCGATGAAAGGAAATTTAAAACAGAAAAAAAAGCTATACGCAAAGTTTTCCAAAGTACAAATATAGCCACCCAAAGGGCGCTGTTTTTTATAACTATTATTAAATTACTAAGTTAAATAAAAGAATTAAAAACAAACGATGAAATGTAGAGAAGTAGACAATAGTAAATTTTTCAGATATTAAAAAATAAAGGAAACGAAAAATTATTCAAAACTGAATATATATCAGCTACATACAATTAAAATTGAAGCAAGCAAAAATTATTAAATTGAATATATTTAAGATAAATGTAATTAAAAATGTAGCAAACGATAAAAAAAAATTGAAAAGTGATCTGGTATGCCAAAACGCTTCACCTAAAATAATAGCCCCTTAGGTGGCTAATAAGAAATTATCAATGCTGTGCGTGCCCACGAAAAGGCAACAAAAGCGCAAGGGAAAAGAGGATTTCTCAAAACCAAAACTATTGCAAAAAAAATCTTACAAAGCGAAGACGGAAGGAAATTCTTCTGAGGTGTCTAAGATAGAACTGGCTGGAGACATCCGATTAGGGACTTGCTGTTGATAGACTTGAGACTTACAAACGATAATTGATATAGCATAGTGTTAGCATGAGATAAAAATAGACGATAAGCTGACGACAGTAGGGGTTCGTTGCCTCTAGCTATGGACGTTATCAAAGAATCTAAGTTAAACTAAAATGTAAATCATTGAAGAAAGGTATTACAAAAGATACAATACAGCAAAGAGTTACTCGCTTTGTAAGAACTGAACCCTTAGCCTTAGGAATCATATGTTAATCTTGAAAGAAAGGAGGATTCATTCTAAATTGAAAAGATCTAGGAATACCTCTTTAGCTGGATTAAAAGGAAAGAAAAGTAATCGTGTATACATCCCATAAATACTTCAGAATAAGGAGGTCCGACTTTTTTCTTTGACACATCTGCCCATCCCATATGTGAGAGGGTATAATTCGAATGCGAACAGTTATCGTGTACGGCTGGTTTTTGAACTTTTACTCTTAATTTTACTTAAAATAGCCTTATAATCCAGTTGTAATTATTTTTTAATATATATATTGGGTTGGAGGAAAAGTTCTGTCGTATTTTAAAGAAAATATTTGAATTTATTTATAAAAATATGTGTTAATATTAATGAATTATATATGCTCCGTTATTTGTTACAACCTGTTGCCATCTTTCAGGTAACCTGTGAATTCCTGTTTTGTAGAAGTTCTTGTCCTTGGAGTTAAAATAGTCAGCAACTGCCTTAGAAACACTATTCAAAAGACTTGAATTTTTTCCCCGTTAGATAATTTTGCAGAGATCTGAACGGGTAATAATCAGATGGTGCAATGTCAGGTGACTAAGGACTTCCCATCCTAACGCATTCAGTTTTTGTTGTGTCATCATTGCAGTATGTGGTCGAGCATTATCGTGGTGGAACACTATTCCTTTTCTGGACACTAATGTTGGCCTTTTTTCTTTGATAGCTGCATTCAATTTATCCAGCTGATTGCAGTACATTTTAATTAGTACAGCGTTAATGGTTTTTCCCGGTTTCAGCAACTCGTAGTACACTGGACCTTTCCTGTCCCACCACAAACAAAGCAGTACTTTTCGTTGATGGATACTTGGTTTTGGAACTGTTGCTGGTGATGTTCCTGGTTTGCAGTAAGATTTTTTTTCTCTTAGTATTCTCGTAAAGAATCCACTTTTCATCTCCAGTAACCAGCGTGTCCAAAAGCGGCTCCACATTGTGTCTAATCAGATGTGATGAACACATTCTTACACAATCAGACAAATTCTTTTCAGTTAATTCATGTGGAACTCAAACACTTTGCTTTAACACAAACCTAAGAGATTTAATGTGATCTCCAACAGTTGTATGATGAATGCCAGACTCTTCTGCAATTTCTCGACTTGTTAAATGTGGATTATTTTCCAACATGGATCGCAAAACATCATTATCGATCTTGGATGGTCATCCAGATCGATCACTTTCTTGGAGGCTCAGATCCCCGGAACGAAATTTGCTAAACCATCTTTGACGAGTACGAACATTTACAATATCTTTTCCAAATACCGTATATAAATTTTTACATGCAACCGAAGCGTTGCTTTCTTTTTGGAATTCATACAAAATGCAGTGTCGTAAATGCACTTTATCTACTGACATATTTTTCACTTTAAATATCATAAGTAAATGATGAACGGTAAAAAAGGACTCCTTTTATATTATACAGCAGCTAAAAGAACAAAAAAAATCCGAATGACTCACTAGCCAGATGTTTTTTTTTTTTTTATTTCCAAGAAAAATCACCTGCCTATTTAAAATACGACAGAACTTTCCCTCCAACCCAATATATATATATATATATATATATATATATATATATATACGTATTTAAAAGAATGTCCACACGTGGACTAAAAACTTGTTTTGCTTAAAGAGCACCCTTCTAAAGGATCGGAGTTACCATCAGAAACATGTGAGGAAGAAAATATCTTTACAATATATGCAAAAAACAATTTTCCTTAATTTAAATAAAACTGTATATGTATTTCTACTAAATTTGGTTTATTAAGTTTATAACATATTTTTTATCATTAAATTATAAAATCATATATGTATTAAAAAAGTTATTCTTAAATTAATTAACACATTTTCGCACAAATTATCACTGGAATAAAAATACAACATCGTGAAGTTCTCATTTTTTCAAAAGTGTTTTGTGATTCTAATATTTCCCAAATTAACTAAAATAATATACTTTTTATGAAAGTATTTATTATTTCTTCGAAAGAATGCGAAACAACGAGTGTACAAATATGATGTCCTAGAGGGGCGGTGGTATATTATTTATACTGGGTCATGAAAATCAGGAAATAAATAAAAATTAATTTTACCACTTTATATCGTGTCCTTTTAAAATTATTAATTCATATCGGAGGAATTTTAACTAGAATTTAATGTTTTTTTATATACCGCCCCTCAAAGGGTTAAAAGAGTAACGCAAAATTGTGGAACACATAAGAAAAATGAATTTTATCCTTTTTACTCTGTTTGTATTATGGAAGTAGATATTTTCTGTTAAAATAAAGTTTCATTTGAAAATGAAGTTCAAAATTAAAATTTGAAAAGAATTATTCGGATTATGAGATTTCCAAGAAATAAAATAAATGTAATAATTCAAAAAATATTTTTTTTGGAAATATAGCTATTACCTATGAATGAATAACAAAAAAATTTTGGATTTTAGAAAAAAATATCAAATATATGAATTTACACGTGAAATACGAATAAGGTTTTTACCATTACATTACTAGTTTTGACTGATAAGGAAAAGTCAACCTTCCTGTGGATCTTTTCAGTTCATCTTGAAATCGCTTATCAAACGGGTAGAAATTGCAATAAGAAACAACAAGTATAACACAAATTTTTAAGAATTTAACTGTAAAAATTTACTTTATTCAACAATTTATATATAATATATAGTTACGTTAAAACACTACATTTTAAATTTAAAACATTATTTACTACTGGTGCTAGCGCTTAGATTGATGCATTTTGTTTATCAAATTTCTTACATGATGAACCGTATCAAAATACTTTTATAATAAATATTTCTCTGACAAATCAATATCCTCGAGCTGTCACTTCCTAGATTTTTATTCGAGTCTCAATACATATATGTATTTTTCAGGTTATTTTTAAAACAGCACCATTAAATTTAACTAAATAACAAGTAATTCTAAAAAGGATTTTATGAGATTGACTTTGAAATTATGAGGCTTAAGCGGTGTGTCGGTGAAAATTAGTAAGTAAATCGTTATTTATGATCAAGGTGCAAGTTCAATAACAAATATTTATCAAAGCAAGAATGTGTGAGGACGATGTAGTGGAGAGATTACAAAACACAGAAGCATGGAATTTGGTACAAGGAATCTATGAGTACTCAATGGCTCACCTCGAAGCCTTTTTTTTTTTTTTTCGAAATTAAATATTTATTTCTTAAAATTTAATTTTAAATCCCCGATGGGGCACATTTTGTCTTCACTGCTCATATTACATCACATGACCTCGGAACATATTTTGATATGGCAATTTATTTTTCATAAAAGTGTTTTTAATATCGTCCTATGGGTTTGTTTGTGATTTGTAGAAAATTTATAAACTTTTTCGTATGTATCATCTCAAAAAGTAAATTTTAGGTTTGACAACAGGGTTCTTTGTGTGTTTCTTACCTTTCGTTAAACGCTGCCCTTTATTCACAGTGTAATGCTCATTCATTTTAATGATTACCCTTCTCAAATAGGTCTTTATTGAATGAATTTTTAATGTACTAAGGAAGAATTTATATTTTTAAAGTTATTAAACTACACTATGCTGCGGGAGATTTTCTTTATTCTTCGTTTTAATAGAGATTTGGTCTTCGTAAAATCATTTGTAAATGCGTTAAGTTTCCCCTTTCTTTTTTTTCATTCAATTCCTTAAGACAGCATTTCACAAATGGTGGTTCGCCTCACTTTCACATTATGATAATCAAAGTGATGCGAAATACCTTTGCGGTGTTTTTGATTTTTTTAAAAAATTTGACTTTACAAAGTAACAAGGTTATTGTTTGTAGCTGCTACGAAAAGTTTCAATTTTTGGTCACGTTGCTCTGAAGTTGGTAATAACAAAGCTTTCATAAAGCTAACAGAATGCGGAATGAGTATAATAAGAGTTCATTATCGGATGAGATTTCAGCCGCTATCAAGGAATATTTGCCAATCCCTAATACAATCAAAAGGAATGCTTTCCTTCAGCCAACAGCGACAAAGAATATATAAGGAATCCATTAACATTTAAAGTAGTATACCCAGGTACACACTGTTCGGAAGAGACGTCATACTCCCCCCCCCCCTTTCGCAGCGTTGGGCTGGATATTCCGATAAGGTTATCACATGTTCTTACTGTATCGATTACGGATCCCACTTCGTTATCTTATCTTCGGGACTGTTATTTACGGAAAGATAAGATCGTTGTGTTTATATACATGATAAGTTTTATACTAATTAAACGAGATGGAATGGATATAATTGAAATAAATTAATGAAAAGTATTTTTACTCAAGATAAATTAAAGGTTTTTTACACAAGTTAGAAGGAATGTATTTTGAATAAATTATTTGGAAGTTCTTATTTTTCCGCGCAAAGTAGTTGGATTGATATTATCGTTTAATATACTTTTTTAGTTTGAATGAACAGAATTAATATATTTAAATCTGAATTAAATGGAAGAAATTCTTTGATTTCTTCGCATAAGGTTTAGGAATTGAATATTTGCTTAGTACAGTTTTTTCGTTTGAATGAACTGAATTAATATATTTTGAATAAAATAAATGAAAGCAATTTTTTCTTATTCTGTTTTACGCGCATATTTATTTTGCATGCATATAAGCACTTGAATGTTCATAAAATTATTTATACTATATTAAGTATTATTTATTTGAAGTTTAAAAATTTTGTAAGCATACTTTGTATAGTAACGAAATGATTATTTTTAACAACTGAAAAGAAACACTTTTGATGACAACATTTTTAAAATGTATTATGTGAACTTTCTCGCGTAAGCATTATTAATGTATATCTTAACATTTTAAGAAAATTCTAATGAAATATACTGTAAGGAACAAACTTTTATATGAATAGGAAATCAATTTAATACCTTTTTCAATCCATTGAATTGAACTATATTCTTTGAAGACTAAAACACAATCGGGTTTAATGTAAAATATTCAATAAGTTTAATTTTTAAATTGATTTTGTTCGATTTGTTTAGCAATATAATTACGAAGTAGAAGATCTTCGTGCTCAAATGTCAGAGAACAAAGTTTACGTAAATGTTGGATTTTTTTTAGTTTCTTAATTAATAAGCTCTAATTTCTTTAAATTATAAAATAAAAAAATAGATATATATGGAACAAATCGATATGCCCTTCATTACCGAAGAGACTCTCATTGTGAAAGACGTTTTGGCGATTTCCAAATTTTTCTTTGAAAACGTTCCTCATATTACCTGCCAGCGGTATTTTAAATCAAAAGGACTTTTTTAAAAAAGTTTGTACAAGGAATTTGTGTCCTGAGCGAGAATAACTGGCAGGAATTATTAAGAATCTACAAGAAAATTACAAGTGCCATGACGATTGTATTCGATTGTATGCTTCGAAATTTGTTGTGGAGTGAAGTTTCGAAAATTACTCCAAGTGCTGAGGTGAATACTGACATTTCGGAAGTTGAATCGGTGTTAACAACTTCACTGATAGAACTGTGTAACTACCTGGGAAATTCCATCACCGATGTGTTTGAGCGTTATGGATGTGTTTAGGAATATGCTAATCGACTTGGATATGATTGCATAACAATGAATTACGAGAATCGCTTATACCTGCATAGCGATCTGGCTATTTTTACTATGGACTTTCAGCAGCTTATGAAAGATTTAATTCAACGAAAACTTCAAATGTTTAATTTTTTAAACCCTGTATTTGTAAATAAATGGGATATGAATTCTGTTTTGAATAATGCTAAAAGTATGTATATTGCCTCTGATCCTAATCGTTTGTTTTAAATGAAAATATGCGTTTCTATACTAATGTGTTTTTATTCAACTTTATATCTAATTTATATGTAGCATAATTTAGAGTTATAATATAATATTTCAAAATTTGTCTTTTTAAAACTTTTGTAAATTACATTAATTCTTTTTCACTAAAAAAGTAGCATTTTTAATATTAGAAAATAAAATTTTAAAATAACATTTTTTATGATTAAATATAGCTTTTTCAATGTTGGAAAATAAAATATTAAGTAATTTTAATGATTATTAATAATTTTTTTTCCTTAAGGTTTGAAAAAAAATTTAAAACATAACTTTTAAAATAAAATGTTAAACATTTTCATAAGCATTTCATAAGAAAAATAAATTTTCAAAAGCTGAATATTTTTCTTATTATAAGAAAAAACCCTCAAAACATAACTTTTTAAATAAAATGTTAGACAGTTTTAATGTTAGAAAAATAAACTTTCAAAAAACAGAATATTTTTTCTTAATGTTTGAAAAGTAAGAAGAAGAAAATTAATATACTTTTTAAAATAAAATGTTGAGCAATTTTTATGTTAGAAAATAAATTTTTAAAAACATAATATTACTTTTATGCTAGAAAATAAAATTTTTAAAGCATATTACTTTTTCTTAATGTTAGAAAAAAATTAAGTATAACTTTTTTTAAAATCTTTATGTTCGAAAATAAAATATGTATTAAACTCAACAGTTTTAATACTAAAATGTAAGAAATTAAACTTAACGTCTTTTTTATAATTAAATAACTTTTTATATCATAATATTTTTTAATTTGAAAAAATATTTTTAATATTATACAAAAGTTTAAACGTAACATGTTTCATGATAGAAAAAAAAATATTTTAGATATGATTTTTAAAAATAGCGATAAATAACAAAAAAGTTTTCAAAAATATATTTCAGACCAATTCAAGAATAAATTATATTTACTTAACAACATAAAAGAAAACTTATCTATAATTTTATAACCATACAATAGTGTACTTCGAATAGAGCAGAAACCATTTTTGCGTACAAGCCGAAAGTGCATTACTTACTCGTTTGATAGTACTGTTAGAGTAATTTATTTAAGAATATGTTAATTTTATCAAAAGAGATTGTAGAAACATGAATTGTTGTCTTTTAAAATTACATGTTTGGGTTAAATTACGATTTTTCTCTAATTAAATACTAATAATTAAATGTTACAAAAATTAAAATGTAATAAGTATTATTCAATGAAAACAATCAATCAATTGGGAAAAAAGGATGGTAATGCGCATGAAGTTAGGTGATACTACACCGAATGTTATAACAGAAATTCACAAATATTAGGTTCAAAGATGGCGAAAAATTTAACGCTAAATGTTGCAACCTTTTGTAATCAATGTACAAACAAAACTTATCTTTGTTTACCTCGTTTTAATGAATAGCATTAATGTTTTTTAAATATTTTATTATTTCCTTAAAGCATTAATCTAATAAAAACCGATGTCTCCTAAATTAAATGTCCAGTCTCACAAGGACCGACACCCTCCCGGAATTAACATGAATGAAAAGTCTGTAGCTGACCGTATGTATCTGCGATGTATAAACGGTAAGCCTAGCACCGGTCCGGGGGGGGGCATTTAACTTGTTCAGCTCTTCAGGAGACCAAGGATTTGAAGTTGGTGTACAGGAGGAAGTTATAGTTTTAACTGACAAGTCTGTCATAGCATTGTCTGCCCTCTCCGCATTCAGACATTGTTTAGGGCATTCTAGACAGAACTCCCTTGATCGAACTCTTGCATTGCAATGATTCGATCCCTCTTCCTCACAACGCTGAAACTTAAAATTGTTCTCTGGGAGAATTCTCAGGTAATGGCGGGTTTCACCCTGCAAGCCAGTCTTCTCTAGAATTATTGGTGTCCTTTTCAATTACGATTACAGTATCTTAGTTTCAAATAACGGCGAAGAGTGTTCAGCCTTCTTAACTTTTCCTTAATTTCGTTACATTTTCTTTTTCAGTTTCGGTACGGGGAATGTTCTTAAGTTTCTCTTTGGAAACATCCCCTTCAAAGACAGATACTCTAACTCTTTTGTTTGTCTTCAAGGTGGATCTGGAAACCTCGAACTTGATGGAATACTGAAGAGCAGCTTTCACCTCCTTGGTTTCAATAAGCCTGGTGGCATCGATAAAATATTAGGCGGTTCAAGTGTTCCGTTCTTCTGTTGGACACGTAGAGAAAAAAAGCAGCTGCACTAGATTCTCTATTTATGTGGCTAGTTTCTATAAACTTTCTCCGGATTTCTTTTTTTTTTTTTTTTTGTCTAGAATTTGGCCCGGTAGAAGCCCGCCAAACGTCGATCACCGAAACGATATGTGAGAGCCTTTTTAGTAGATGCTAAATAACTTATATGTGAAGCTGGGATAGCCTTTAGTACTTCAGCAGCTTGACCAAGAAAAGCTGTTTCAAGTTGGGTTGCTCTTGTCCGTTTATCCCAACCATTAACTTGGGAGACGACATCGAATTGTGTCTCCAATACAGCTCAGGAAGTTAGTCCGTCACAGTTAAAGAGCAGGGTCATAGGACGAAATGTAAAGCTTTTTGTCCCTGAAGTATAATTAGCTGGATGGGTTTCTAGAAATATGAGACGTTTCCTTAAGTCCAGGAGTCTGTCGTCTACTTCTTTATTTTTTTTCCTGAGATCTTGGAGTCCATCATCTATTTCATCCCTTAATTTTCTATCTTTCTTTCAATTTCTCAAGCTTTTGTTTGCAGATTATTTGTCATTTCTTCTTGCTCGGATTTAATTTTCGATTTCTTTTCTCGTTGTTCGATTTTCATTTCTTCTTGATCGGATTTCTTTTCTTATTTCATATCTTTAATCATGTCCATCAAAACTTTTACTTGATCCTCCATGGCTTTTTCTTGAAGGCGAGTCATCAGCATTCACTTCGGAATCCTATTTCTGACACAAAATATTTCTAAGTCGATCGTCTTTCGAATGCAAGAGAGATACATGCAATTAAAAAAAAGGTTCTTACAGAACAAATCCAAATTTATTCTGAAAATCTCTACCAAATACACTATATTTCCTTTAACGAAAAGCAATGTACCCACACATAAGAATATACAATAGCACCAATTCAGAATTCATACAGTCACTGAACACAGCAATGCAATTCATAACACCGCATTAGCATAAATCATCTACATGCGCAAACATACATTCTACGTACACCAACTGATACACACAATAGCTCGTATATACAGGGGTTGGACAAAAATATGGAAACACCTTTTAAAAAACATGTTTCTTTGCTTAATATGGTGTAGGAAACCCGTTGGCATCCAAAACAGCTTGCAGTTTTCTCGGAATGGATAAATACAGTTCCTGTATGTGTGCCAAGGGAATATTATACCATTCTTCCTGCAAAACGGTGGCAAGTTCAGATAACGATGTTGGCGGTGGATAACGAGAACGCACTTTCCGTTCCAATGTAGACCACAAAGGTTCGATAATATTCAGGTCTGGTGACTGTGGTGGCCAGGGGAGATGGGACAAATCCTCCTCGTGCTCAGAAAACCAGTCCTGGACAATGTGAGCTGTGTGAACAGGGGCTTTGTCGTCTTGGAAGACACCATCACCATCGGGGAACAAAGTTTGTACCATGGGATGAACTTGATCTGCCAAAATGTTCACATAAGTCTTGGCAGTCATGTGCCCTGACACAGTTATCATGGGGCCAGCAGAGAACCACGATATGGCTGCCCAAACCATAACAGAACCCCCGCCATGTTTCACTCTTGGCAACAAGCAGTCTGTATTATAGGCTTGAGATGGCGTTCTCCAGACGTAAACTCGGCCAGAAGTGGGAAACAATGTGAAAGAAGACTCGTCAGACTATATTACACGCTTCCACTGCCCTATAGTCCAGGCTTTATGACTTAAACACCACCTTTTCCTGTTACGGGCATTAGCATCACTGATGAGTGGCTTCTCAATTGCAGCACGGCCAGAAATTCCCTGTTTATGAAGCTCCCTTCTAATTGTTTTGGTACTCACAGGGTTCTGTAACACAACATTCATTTCAGCAGTAACTTTTGCAGCTGTGGTCTTCTTATTTTTCGTCACAATTGCCCTTAATGATCGTCTGTCACGATCACTCAGCACACACTTTCGTCCGCGCTGTGATTTAGCAGATGATGTTTTTCCGCTTTTCAAATATGCGGAATAAATCTTCGATACAGTACCTCTTGAAACACTAAACACCTCGGCTACCTTGCTTACGGAAGCACCTACCATACGTGCTCCAACAATTTGCCCACGTTCGAAGTCTGTTAACTCTGACATAATGCAATGACAACCTCACATAACAGTACTCCGACAACAACTGAACTGTTTAGCACATTTACGAAGTTGTATAGGTGGCGTTAGTAGTCAAAAACGCCAGCGCCACCTACATATTTCATTAAAATCAATCTTTCTTTTCAAACATGCATTTTACAAGGTGTTTCCATATTTTTGTCCACCCCCTGTATATCCTCAATTGAATGTTGTAGAACCTTCTTTCGTCTGGAGCAGAGGTATTCACCCTTTTCTCCTTTGAGGAACCCTTTGGACTTACCAATTTTATGAAGAAACCTCTTGATCAAAGAGAAGAAAAAGTAGGATATATAACCTTATTCTACTCATATTTACAAATTATCGTTGCATCTCTATTTTATCACAATAGAAATGTTTTAACAAGATAATGAACGGTAAGGTAACTAATGCGTGGTTTTTTTGGTGGGGTCTCTAAAATATATTCTATGAATAATAAACAAAAGCAACAATTTATTAAATTATAACAAATAAGTAAAAAGAAAATTTTTCTTATGTCTTGGCTGTGATTGTTTTTTATTGCAAAGTATTTTGACGTCTGTAATAATTGCTGAAATTTGCAACCTAATGTCATCTAATCTGTTTCTGTATTTTGTTTTTGTCGCAGCGTACAAAGAAAGATTTTTCGCTTACATAGGTTGAAACATGTGAGATTAAATGTTTCACGGCTCTTTTGGCAAGTTCAGGATATTCTTTTCTAATATCAATCCAAAAATGCATAATATCAACTTGACTAAAATTTAGTTTCAATTGAGTGTCGGTCTATATATCAATTTGTTGTTATCTTTCTTTTATTGGGAGTTTGCAGGTGTCACAGTCTCGAGAAGGAATTTAGATCCAAGATAATTTTTCTTTTTGAACACATGGAAATATTCAAGAAATGTTTTTTGCAGATCTGATAAATGTTGGACCAGACTTATTTTGCATTCTTATCGGGATTAGCGTTACCGTCTATTAAATTATTGTGCAAATTAGGAAAGCATTCAATATTATCTTTCAAAATACAATCTGCCCAAAATTTCACTTTTAAAAAAAGTGGCATCAATATTACTTTATACCTTGAAAATAATGAAATAAGAGGCCAAATACGTGAGCGATTCTTTACCGGAATAAAATAATGGAGACTAATATATGACTTAATGCGTCACAATTTATGTATTTGAAGCAAGCGACTTTTACAAAATGTAAGATTTTATTTTATCTATAAAATTTTTATTTATATTTATTTTTACAAGAAAACTTCCATTAAGAATTCGATCGTTTATTAAAATTACAATTTTACTGAAATTTTGGCATTTTGATTAAGCTAATAGTGATCTCTTGCAGAACCCTTGTCAAAGTTCCAGGGACTTTGGTAGGGGGTTGAAGGTTGAAGACAGCTGGTTTAAGTCCTCAAGAAATGTCGCTAAATTTGGGCCAAGGTCACTCCTATCTATCCAGCCTTACTTTTTCCCCTTAAAATGGTCTTACCAGCAACAATAGTCGCTTTGCAGGGAAAACAACAAAGTATACATGCTTTCCGCGAAACACTCTGATAAGTTTTTAATATTTCACTATAGAACTTTTGTTCTTCGTAAAATCATTTGTAGATGTTTTAAAGCTCCTTTTGTGGTTTTCCTCAAAATATAAACATTTTCAATATCAAAGTATTTTAGTAGTTAACATGTTTTTAGAAATGCTTAAAAGAAGATTTTTTTTATTCTTATATTCATTTTTTTTTCCTACCACCCTCTCTTTCTTGAAAATTAAAGTGACATTTTAGAATAATTTTCTCAAATTAAAGAAACAATAGACATTAGAAAAATAAACTGAAGAATATGATTCAGCTTATTGAAATTAATTTGCAAAATGTCAAGATAAAAATATATTCAATTCCAAATCAAAATTACTCAGAATTTTAAAAACAAAATTGCACAAATTTTATGTTTAATAATGTTCATTCATTTCTATAAAAGAAAGCTTCTGGTTGACCTATTATTGATAAATGTTAATTATGTATTTTAGTTAAAATATATTCCTCTTTAAAAACATTTTGTACTTGGTAACTAGATTGTTTAGATTTTAGATTCATCGACCGTGCAGGGGCTTCTGCTGACTTTTACATTTTTGTTGAGGCATATTGTGTTATGTCCTACTAATTACCATACAACCATAACAACAGCCTGGGATGTTGAAACTGAGTTTTTTTTTTACATTGTGTTGAGTGAAAATAAAAATTATGATAGGTAAATATGCTAAATAAAACTATACAAAACGAGATACATGTATTTTTTAAAAAAAATTGATAAGAGTATTTGACAGAAACTTAACAGGACTCTCAGTTGCACTTGGAAAAATAAGTCCTGTTAAATTTACAACAAAGAAAGATGCAATGAAAATTAGCTATCCAATGTTTCAATTAATTTTTTTGTATATTTATTTTATCCTGAACTGATATAGTTTTAAATAAATCGATAAACATTTTACTTTTTTGCTGCAATAATTGTAGCAAATACTAGTATTATTTTATGATGCAGGAAAGAGAATGGCATTGAAGAAAACAGTCCTAATATAAAAGTCGTATTTAAAGAGAAATAATACTTTGTAAGAAAGGAATACATTGCTCTGTACTGAAATCGGATGAATCAAAATGATTCATCCGATTTCAAAACTCCATATCTTCCAAAATAAACGACACATAATGATGAGTAATACATGAATGCAAAGGGAAGATATAGAAGCTTTTTTACAAGTGTTCGATATAACTTCCATTAGATACACGTATAATGTCAATTCGATACGTTAATTCCTGCCAAACAGTGGTAACTGATTGTACAGCAGCAGAAGTTCGAATAAATTTGTGGGTATTAGTGGAGCATACAGATAATCTTTTACAAACCCAAGGAAGAAATCCAATGGGGTATGAGGTGATTAGACATGTGAATCACATTTCAGGGGACTTAGGTGCCAGCTGTATAATAACAAGTTATCTACTCCTCTGCGATCGATCCAAATGCGAGGTAGCTCCCTGAAAGCTTCTAAAACAGCTTTCGTGAAATAGCTTCACGAAGAACACATGAAAGCAATCTATTTTTCCCAATATAAAGCTTCTGCATTTTTCCTTCGTATTACTTATCATTTTGTGTCTTTCATTTTTGAAAATATAGAATTTTAAAATTGGATGAATCAGTTTGAATAACCTTGTCAAAAAATTTTCGAAGAAATAATTTTTGTATTAATAAGTACAGTAATAACAAATAAGTAAAGTTTGAAACGATGATTTCTCAGAAGAAACAAATAATATTATCATAAAAAAAATATTTAAAAAGCTGCCATATGTTCAAAATAACATATTTTTAATATTTGTTTTCTAAAGTATATTTTCGACTATAATTTATCGAGTTTCTTACTTCTGTACCTGTTGAGATGGCCGTGGTAGCCCAGTGATCATGGTTGCGATTGCGTCGAGCCGAGGACTCGAGTCCTGATGCTCCTGAAGACCTGCAGTGTAGTAGGACTGATGCACGTTAAATATATTGAGACTCCAAACCCTCCCTTTGGCGTGATGTGAAAGTTTGGAGAAGGAGGTGCAAGCTTCGGTGTCATCCTCATCACTTGACCGATTTTAAAATTACAAAGTCCTTCACCAGAAGTCCTGGTGTTGCTTCTAAAAGCGACGGGAACAATATATATATATATATATTCGCTGGAATTCATCGAATAAATTATATTTTACTGAAATATTTCACAATATGTGATGATTGTATTGATCTAAATTTGAAAATGTCGGTATCTGAGAAGTCACGATGGCGAGCTTATGGCTAGTAAATTTTAAGTCATGGGTGTCTAAACTATGACCGTTTGAGGGCCACACTGCAAAAAAAAAAAAAAAAAAAAAAATATTTGCTGGGCCGCTCATACAATATTTTTTCAACAAATCGAAATAAAAATTAACTCTATGTAGTTTTACTAAAATAAATTAACATATTTTTATTGTAATTTTTTTTAATTTGAATCAGATATGTATAAGTACGTATTTATTTTAAATTTATAAAAGTTTCGTTTCATTTAGTTTTGATTTCATAAAGATAGAAAAAATTCGAATTAATGAGATGGATGAATTTGCTTTTGTTGAACAAGCAAATCGATATCAGGTTCAATAGACGAGGTAGCAATTCTTATTGCATTTTCAAGATGTTTGTCAGTGATATTTGTCCTATTTTTGTTTTTTATAAGCTTCATTCTTGAAAATAATTGTTCACAAATATAAGTACTACCAAAAGCCGAAAACATTAATAAAGCATGATTGTGAAAAATAGGATATTTATCGCGGGGTAGATAATTTTTATAAAACTCCAGTAAAGAAACATTCCCATATTTTTCTATCAGTTGAATGTCACTTTACAGCTCAATGCATTCCATTTGAAGATTTGAAGGCAATTTATTTATTTATAGAGAAAATAAGATATAAAATATGTTGAAATACTCTTCATTTTCTTCAAAAATTTAGAAATCTACTTTCAAACTCTTGAATTAAATCAAAAATTAATGCAGCATATTTTGTACAACTCACAGGTTTATGTGCAGCCAAAGTACTGAAATGTGTCAAATCTTTACTTTTATTTGATTAAGTCAAAATTTCAATTTTCTTTCTAATGCTGTAATTGTTTGGAACATTTATTAATAAATTGATTTTTTCCCTTGAAGTCTCAAATTTAAATCATTCAAATGTTCTGTTAAGTCTACTAAAAAAGCTAAATATAAAATGAAATCTTCGTCCTGAAATTCATTCACAGGTTTCCCTTTTGTTTCCATAAATATTTTTATTTCAGTTCTCAAATCGTAAAATCTTTTGATCATTTTCCTCTTTCTGAACCATATTACTTCTGTGTAATAAATAACATCTGCAAATTCAGAGCCCATTACCTTAAGAAACTCTTCTAATTGTCTATGATTAAGTCCTTTTGCTCTTATAAAGCTAATGGTTTTTATAACTACGCTTAATACACTTTGCACTTTTAAAATTTTTCCGCATAAATTATTCTGATGTATATTATAATGATATGCCATTAAGATCGTATTGCCGGCAGCGACGGTTTCAATATTAACCATTTTAATGAGTCCCCCAGTTTTACCAACCATGACAGAGGCTCCATCGGTTATGATAGCTGATAAATTTTTCATAGATAAGGAAAACCTTTCCATCGAATAAATCTACAGACTTGGTTGTGTCTTTTAAAGATACTAAAGCAACCATTTCTTCCATGATATTATAATGTTCATAGATTCCTCGTATAAAAATTGCCAATTGTGCCGTATCAGAAGCGTCAGTGCTTTCGTCCATGGCCAACGAAAAAAATTTAAAATTAGTACAATTACTTTTTAAAGACTTTTCAACTGAATGTGTAAATTTAAATATTTTCATAATTTACATTTGGGCCGCACTTTAGACAAGCATGATTTAAGTCGAACCACGTGATCGAGTCCTGATTTCATTTACGATCTGCCGTGCAGTGAAGCTAATGCACATTAAATCTATCAGGTGCCAGCTCAGAACCTATCCGTGTCTCCTGACCGATGTTTATAATTGCGAGATCTGTCTCCAATAACGGCCGCGATTGATCATGGTCGCGAGTTAGCAACCGGCATTATTTCCTTCGAGTCGTGGGTTCTATTTCTGATGCCTCTAAAGACCTACCTTGTACCGAGCTGATGCACGTAAATTGTGGTCTAAGTCCCAAGTCCTCTCGTTGCCATCATATGTAAGATTGGAGAGGGACACCAGGCATTCAATCACGGCTGTGCTTTTCATCTTGTAATAAATAAGCAGCTTTAGTACAATGAGATACATAACAATGTGATAGTCTGATTCGTGTCGCCCTCTAGTGTTGGAAGGCGTTACAAATATCAATTGTGACGAATTGTCCTCCTTTTAGGGAATGACAACCCTTCTTGTGTATGATCTGTCCTTCCTCGAAAAATATCTTCTTCCCTGTCCTTTTCGATATTTTAAAACTTATATATTTATCTTTATTCAGAGATGTCGCATCAAACTATTACGCAAATGTTGAATACAAAAACTTTTAGTATATTCAAAAGTTAGATAGCTTGCTCTGTCACCTCCTATACAGCGTGTTTTACAATTATTTGAGCCTCTCCGTTCATATTTTTTAAGTTTAGACAAATGTCAAAAAATTCTAGAATCTTTTTTCAGTAATGAATTATTGGAGATATTAATGTATTTTGTACATAATTAGGCATCTATTTTCCACAAAACGATTCAAACAATTAAAGGTGAACGTATTTCAATTACAGAAATAAATCTTATTTTAAACGATTTTGACCTTCAAAATAAATCACGATTTGAAGAAAAATTTATTCCTTTAATAATAAAAAGAAAATTGTCAAACTTAGAGGAATCAAATCCGAGAATAACGGGAAAGTTTACCAAAGAAATGCAAAACTTTTACCAAACATCTTTCCTATATGTCGGAAAATGGTCTGAAACAAATATCACAGGAAATAACAGTTTTCAATGTTGTTTTTTGACTTCATCGCAAGTAAATTGGGCAGATATTGAAAATTGTATTGAGTTTTTATCGAAAGAATTGCCTGATATTAAGAAGACTGAATATATATTTGTATTCTGATAAATTAGAACAATAGGAAAATCACCGTATTGAAATTGATAAAAGATGTGTAGAAATATTTAACCATTTAAAACGTGAACACATTCCAATGAGATTTTAGTTATTCATGTTGAATTTGTGTTGTAATGTCCTGGAATTTACGCTGCAGTTGAAAAGGTTTTTTGAATTGGTAATGATTTTTGGACTAGAGAGAAATCAAGATTGAATGTTGATACTCAAGATGGAATATTGATACTCTAGCTGCTGCACTTACAGTAAAATTTAATACGTAGGATATTTCTTGCTCTGAAATTTCAATATATTGTAAGAAAATGATAAAATGACAAAAAAAATTCATTCAATGGAAAAATATTCGTTTAATTAAATAATTAAAAGTAATTAGAGTGTTTTTAATTGAATTAATAAAAAATGTTTCATTTATTTATGCGCTTTTTCCTTATATATATATATATATATATATATGAGCAAATGATTAATTAATAATAATAATTTTGTCATTACTTAATAATTGGTGTAAAGATGATGAACAACAATTAATTAAAAAGTAAGCAAAGTAAGAAATGGAAATAAAGTAATTTAAAATGCTCTTTCAGGCTTTGGACAAAATGAGTGTTCAAACTTTTTTATGGCTCCAAATCCTCCCCCACTAGTAAATTGCTTTATAACGAAATGGTTACTAATAACAAAAAAAAAAAGTGGTGCTTGAATATAAGAGGAAATTATATTAAATTCGTGAAAATGGAAATTTGCATGTGTCTTCTTAAAGGCAAGAAACATTAATATTTTCAAGGTGTTTGTGTCATTTATGTATATTTAATTGCAGTGTTAATGCCCAAATATATGTAAAGAAAATCATAACCAGAGTTTAGAACATTTTTGAAGGTTACCTTTCTACAGCTGTGCTTTAAACAAGTGGTCATGTTCTCGAACTTCTGGACCGATTATGTTGAAGTCGTACCGTAAGTTCGAATCCTACTTCCACCTAAAACCCGTTGTGTGAGATAAAGAGAACTCCTACACTTTGAATGGAAATGAGCCCCAGAGTTTTCACGTGATATGGAGTGGAAATTAAAGAATGAATTGCCACTTCTAGAGTCATCACTTTTAATAAAATACCAAAATATTTGTAATAAGAGTTTAAAAAAATGTTCGTTGTTTTTTTCCCTTCATAAAGATAAATTCAACTATGAGAAAATAATAAATTCATTGATATTGAATGATATTGTTCACATACGTATTTTTACTTTATTTCAATTGTGTATGAATTTATGTATTACGTTATGCTATAAAAAGCAAAAAAAAAATGTTGGAAGCATAGAAAAATAACATTACACCCAATGGTGAACTTAAAGAGGTTGTACAATATATATTTTAACTATTACATCATATGAATGTAAATAATAAACTGCCTGTGCATGTGTGTGCGTACGTAAATAGAATAAAACTAATTCAAAATTTATTATTATTTTTTTTTTATTAAATTCAGAAAATTTTATACAAATGCATCGCTTCAACAATAATAGTAAATTGAATGAGAACAATTAAAATACATTTGCTTAAAAATACATAAAGTTGTATGGTAAAAAAGGAAGCTTTAAAGGCAAATTGGAATGTGTTTGAAATAACCAGCATATTTATCATTTTCCTTGGAAAACATATTTTACGAATTGCTTTTCAAGTATAAGTTTTTAATTTTTAGCAATCAATGAATCCCTTTGTAATAATAATTTTACATGGATTAATAAAAATATGTGGTCTATAAGAGAATACTGAGAATAATGACAAATTTTATTTATGCTATTTCATTTTAAAATAATTTAAATCAGATAATCAGTCAAGTATTTATTAACAGTGCAGATTAAAACAGTAATATGTTTAGTTTAATTGATAATCAGCATATTATTTTTGAACCTGATAAGAAAATCATAACTAAGTCTCTCATCGTCTTTTTATTTATATATAGATATATACTTTTAAATACACAATGTGTCGAAGAATTTTTAAGACTGAATCTGTAAAAAGAAATAAAATCAAGAGATTATTGTTTTGTTTGGTTTTTTATTCACAATAGGTCTTTCCGGCTTCAATACATTTGTTATAGCGATTTAATATTGATTCGAATGCCTGTTTCAATTCACTTTGAGGAATTGCCTCCAAAATACGTGTCGTATGTTTTTGTATGATCAAAATGTCATCAAAATAACACCCTTTCAACTTCATTTAAAGTTTTGAGAATAAAGAAAAGTCACAGAGTGCTAAATCAGGCGAACACGGTGAATGATTCAACATCAAGTGTTGTTTATGCCGAAAATTTACGAACAATGAGTGAGTTGTGGCAGGGTGTATTATCAAGCAACAAACTCCACTTTTTCATCCCAGTATTCTGGACAAATATGACGACTTCTGGCCATCAAATGCTGCAAAACATTTAAATAATGCTCACTAGAAATTGCTGGTCCAGTTGGAAAAATTCTTTGTGGATAATACCTTTTCTATCGAAGATTGTAATGAGTGTTGTTTGATTATGGATTGAACTTTTGTTGTTTTTTTCTTGTTGTGAGTATTTTTATTTCCAGTCTGTACTTTATCTCTTCGTTTTAGGATCGCAATGAAGACATCATGTCCCATCACCTGTAACCCTTGATTTCAAGTAGTTTGGATCATTTTCAGGTGCTAAAATGATACCTTTTGAATATGCATTTCTCATTTATTTTTATTCATTGGTTAAAGTGAGTAGAACAAATTTAGCGCAGACTATGGCTTAGCCCAAACCTTCATGCAGTTCTTTATTAATGTTCTAAGTCTCGTTTATCATTCTCGGTAAAGCACAGCGACTGTTTACTACGAAATCGCGTACTTTTTCAATAATTTCGGTTGTCTTAGAGGAATTTGGTCTAGCTCATCTCTTCCGTCCAAAAATGTTTGTACCACAAGAAACATTTGATGTATTTAAATATAAATCTTTTTAAGCTGGTTTCATCAATTTATGTGCTTTAGAGGCACTTTTATCGAGTTTTGAATTTAATTCATTTGCACAGCTCATTTTTTGTTCCATCACAATAATTCAACATGAAAATCTTACATTTTTCGAATGAATCGCCATATCTTTTGATTTAATGTAACAAATACGCAGAATGCTTGGTAATGCTCCAGAAAATAACCTAAGTGTAACACTCCTGCGCAATGACACATGAGGCATAACTGTAGGACGAAATCTAGAGTCAGTCTTAAAAATTCTTTGACACACTACGTAAAAAAACGTCAGTTTTTCTATAATGATGGCAAAAGATATCCCTTTAGAAACACAAAAGTACAAAAAAAAAAAAAAAAAAAAAAAACAGTTTTTAATGGAGAGCAACTATAAAATAATAATGCACTTCTTCTTTTATTACACAGCTGCAACATTCAATTTCTTTTACAATCCCTGAGGTAATATTTGGTTGAAATTTATTAACTAACTGCTAATCAATAAAATTAATGAAAGCTTTTGAAGAATCTTGGGAGAAAACATAGCTAGAAAAATATATGATGCTACTTTTGCGGTTCTGAAGCAGTTTGAATGATTCGAAAATCATTAAAACATTACAATACGCATCAAGTTTTCTTACATCTACACTATACTGCTCTAATTATGTATCAAAATGAGATAATAGAGATTTTTTGTACAAATATACTTTTTCTATATAAAAATAAGCAACATTCGCAAGAATCGTACCGATGTGTATCACAGCAGCAGAAGAATAAGTTCTTTCAAAAAACAATAGCAAATCATTTATCTCTACACACTTCACAAAAACATAAAAAAGGATGGAAATAAAGAAAATTACACTAAAATACAAAGGATGCCTTCTTAACTCATGTGGTACTCAATCGTGACAAAAATGTTTTATAACTTCTTACATTTTGTTGCATGCTTTATTCAATTGAACTGCATAAACATTGCATGAGTGACGTTATTGTTTCGTTCCACCAATGTATTAGAGTTTCTCTACCCAGTTATCCTTAATTTTTGTGTGAGAAAATATTTTAGTTGTGACAAAATGAGTGGAAAACGAAAACGTAATGTGGTTATAATGAAACGCTTTAGCACGTGTTGGTCAAACTTTTAGCATCTCCGGGTCACATTGAAAGGAGATGGTTTGTTTTGGACCACACGTAAAATACAACAAAAACAAATAATCCAATAGATATAGGATCAGAGCAGACCCGGATAACCGGAATATCACTAAAAATAACGCATTGAAACAATAAAATTCATGCATTGTTATGTAAAATGTAATGCAGTGCACGCAAATAAAGTGTCAAGCACACGAAAGGAATAAAACTACAAAAGATTTACTGTTTTGTGCTAATAGCCCACATTGCTGCGTTTTTGTGCTAATAGAGTTTTGAAGTAAAAGGCATAAAACAATTTTCTTTGACTTGTCAGCTTATGTAAAATGCTGGATTACTGGTAGGACCAGAATGGTGAAGTGCCGGACTATAGAGGGATTACTGTATATATATATATATATATATATATATATATATATATATATATATATGATGCCAGTAATTAAATCTTCATTAAATTTTTATTATAAAAGGTCAAAGACAAGACTTATATACATGGAATTAGCGAATTGTTATAATTGTATTTGTAATATTTATATGCTACAATTGTATTTATATAAATAACATTAATAATGGTAATTTCTTAAATCGTAGTCTCATAAAGTTTGTAAGTACTCTATTTCTTGTTTTTCCATATGCGGGCCGAAGGGTAGGCAAGCCTGCTTCAAAATGCTCAAATAAAAAGGGGAACTTTTGAAAAATTCATTACAAATGATATTATGTTCATGTAGGTAACATGTATCCTTCTCATTTTGAAAACATAAGTAAACAAAGATTATTGTTTTCATTTAGGTTACAGTATTTTCAACCTGTTGTTTTTTAAAGAGGTCGTCTACAATTAATCAATTAAAAATATGGTACTAGAATAATTGTTTTTCATAATTTTTTTCTTGAATGGGCACAATCATCTATATAATTTAGTTTAATGGTAACTTTATATATGTGGTCATGGGTCTGATGCCATTATAACTGGTTAAAAAAGTCCTAACGCATTGTAATGATCCGTAAACTAACAAACAATTGGCACAGCTTGACCAAAAACGGCGGATGCGCCAATAAAAAAAAAACTAATTATATAACCAAATAATATATGAATAAGTTCATAATTTTTTAAAGAATTAGGGAAGAGAGTAGGAAATATGAACTCTATCTCTAAAGAAACTAAATAAATTTTTCATACGAGGAATATTCAGAAAGTAAGGAACGTTTTGAAATTAAAAAAAAAAACTAAGTACAAGAAAAAAAAAAAAATTATTACATACATCAGAAAGAGCGACTAAAATTCTACTTTTCTACATAGTCACCAAACAAATTGAGGCACTTATCATAGCGGTGGACAAGCTTTGAAATTTCTTCGTCATAGAATTCTGCCGCTAATTTCAAACAACAAAGACTGCGAAACTTGTGGAAAACTAAGCGAAAGCTCCGTTATTGTGAAACGGCGGTTTTCACGAATCTTTTCATCAACTTTAACGACCAGTTCGCCAGTCACAATGCTAGGGCGTCCACTCTTCTCTTCATCGTGAACGTTAGTCGGGCTAATTTTTAAACTGAATGCACCATTTCCGGATTGAACTTTCATTCATTACGTTGTTTCCGTACACTTCACGCACTTGCCGATAAATTTCCATAGGTTTTAGGTTTTTTACCAACAAAAACCGTATCACAGACCGCACCTCACAACTGGCGGGATTTTCAGTTGCAGCGCACATTTTAAATTTGAATATAGAAAGAACGGGCAACGTGGAAATGCTCCCGTTGTGATGGCTGGACGCCGACTGAGAAGCCGAACACGCAGACACCAAAATATACGTGATCGGCGCGCGCCTAGCGACGTCAGACGGAAACGTTCCTTACTTTCTGAATAGCTATCGTATAATCAAGCAAATAATAATTAAAGTTAAATATATGCAGTAGTCAAATGAGTACATTAGAAGCTATTACAAGTTACATATTTCTTCCATTAGAGGAAAATGGTTAAAGTTTTTTGTAATACAAACGTCTTGCGTTAAAAGTATGGTGTCACACATTTTCAATGAATAACGATGACTTTATAACGAGAGTAATTACAAATAGAATATCAATACTTTGAAGAGCTGCCATTACAAATCTGAAGAAATTTACAACTTTCTAGAACAAACTTAATTAAAAATAATACTTTAAAGTTTAAAAAAATTATAAATTTTTAATGTTATCCCTACGAGAAACATGTAAGATATTCAGTCGAAAACAGAACTCATCCCATACTATTTTCAGCATGTTCGTTGTTACGAATACAATTTGAATGACTGTCGCTATTTACCTTTTCAATTCATCAACATTCACCATAATGGCGGAAAAAAACCACTTTATCTTTTAAGTAGCTTAAAGAAAAAAATTACTGGGATTGTATTCATGTTTCTGTAGATCGAAAACTCTTTAACATCTAGATTTCGTTTTACGATTATGCTATTTTTGAATAACCTACAAACAAATTAAACAGTTTCTGTTAATTAATGCCGTTTCTGAATACCTTTAAAACAAATTAATTAGCTCATCATTTAAAATAAAATAAAAACTATTGTTTCACCATCAATTAAAAACGTAACACGGCCTATTGTCGAAATAAGGAATTCATAACGGAAATCTTAACCATAAGCATTATATTATTCATTATAATTAATATGCAAAAGTTTGGGAAATAGAATTTATTTGAAGCTACAGCGATGAAGAGCTTGGACATCTTCTAATACAATCCACAATCAGAAGACAAATTTTTTGAATAAAAAATGAAACATTCACTGAAACCAATACTAGTTTAGATCATACGAGTCAGAACAAAAAAAAATATATAAAATAATAATAATAATTCTGAACTGAATAAATTAAAACGTCAATAGAAGTGAATACGACAGTTGTACTTGTTCAGGAGCGTCATATGCGTTGAGAAACAGATCATGTGGTTATAAATGATTAAAAAATACTTTGAGAAAGCTATGAGGGTGGAATTTAGTGAATAATATGCAATTGATATTGTTATGATACGAGAGTAATTCAAAAAGTATCTATTTTTGACAACAAATAGCGTTGCTAAAGTAATCTGGGGTTATCATTGTCAGTTTCTTCAGTTAAACAGTACTAAAATAAATTTGACACTGATTCATAGGTTAGTTTTAATTTGGCAACCATTTGGAGCAAAATGAAACTTTGATTGCTGACTTGTCGAGTTTTCGTCGACATTTTCTATAGATTTTTTACCGTCGATGAGACCGACATTCATCATAATACTAATCGGAAACTAAATGACAATTAAAGCAATGAATTGAGTCGGTTAGATCTGGGGCAAAGAAAGCGAAGATGGTCACATCATTTGGATAAGTTTTGGCGACTACAGGGGAAACACGATCAATGGACAATACTAGAATGAGTTTCCTCAATTCCTATTACTAACATGCGCACTTTATGAGGTACCGTCGTTTATTTTAAAGCGAATATTAAAATAACGCATTTTGAATGAAGATATGAAGAGGTAGGCCTGAAACCTAAGCTCTATGAAGCGAATTCAAACACAAAAATCAAAGAATAAGTAAGTTTTAGTGAAGGAAAGTTGGAAAAAATGACGAAAATCTATACTGTGTTGTTAATTCCCTACTTATTTACCATTATAAGCTCTTTTGGAACAATAAATAAAACTGTGACAAGAGGAAAAAAAGACATTTCGAGATTTATTCCCTAACATTTACCTATTTAAATATATAATGTATTAATATATTAATTAAACTCTAAAACTTCTTTTATCATAGTTTGCATTTTAGCAGTTAAATGTTAGAACGCCACATAAAAACAGTTGTACAATCATTTTAAAATCAAAATGGACTATGTTGAACATAATGAAGAAACTCTGCAAAAATTAGGTTACAGTTAAAAAAAAAATTCAGATGTTTAATAGTTTTAACATTGCAGTAAATATAATTTGTATTCAGATAAATAGAGGTACAGATAGAGAAAAGGAGAGAAAGTTTGAAAAACTTCCTAACTGAATGGAATGTTTATTGAGATTAGAAATTTTTTAGCCACCCAAGGGGCTATTGCTTTAGTTAGATCACTTTTAGCTTATCAGATCTCTTTTCAATTTCTTATCCTTTGCTTTAATTTTAATTACATTAAGCTTAAATATATTCAATTTAATATGTGTCGTTTGCTTTAATTTTAATTACATGTAGCTGATATAATATTCAATTTAATAATTTATCGTTTTCTTTATTTTTAATTACATTTAATTTAAATATATTCAATTTAATAATTTATCGTTTCTTTTAATTTTCATATCGGAAAAGTTTACTCAGTCCATTTCTCGATATTTCATCATTTACTTTAATTCTTATATTAAATTGTGTAATGTAATAATTATTATAAAAAAAATCGCACCTTGGGTGGCTAAATCTGTTCTTTGCAAAACTTTGTATAAAACTTTTTCATTCATAATTTGTGTTCTACAAATAAGATATGTTGCTTTTTAATCTTTCATTTTTAGAATAATAATTGAACATTGAAGGACATTAGTTCCCGCTCTGCTATATACTAAGACATTTTTATTCCTTGATTAAAGAAATAACTGAGTGTGTGTGAATCGTTGTTACCAAACAGGAATTCACAGAATAGAAAAATAATTATAATACAGTTGAACACTTATGAACAGTATTATTGTAAACAGTAGTACAGGAATTGTAAACATAAAAATGAGCTTAATTCACAAAAATTCGGCTGAGTTTTAAATCTATAACCTCTTATTAAGTATACTTGAATGAACAGTGGCTCACAATGGTTAATTTATCATTAAGTATACAGTGAATATAATACCTGAAGAGAAATAACAATTTTCTAAAATCATATTTGTTTTAAGAGAAATGAAATTTAAATCTTATTTTCTTAGCGAGTGTTCTGCTAGAATTATTATCATTCTCATTTGAGTATAATATAATGAAGAAAAAAATTGGTATCAAAAGTAGTTCCTACTAGTAACGCTAACTCGTTATACACGAAGCTACAGGGTCTGAAAATAGATCTGATAGGGGCTTGGAAGATCAAGAATTTTATGGTTCAGAAATATTATACTACGTATACAGGCAAAAACGATTAGATTACTAGCAGTCTTTTTAAACAAAACACATGACAGTAGCTTGGAAAGCTGGAAAATATTTATTTCAATCCGCTGAATTAGAAAAACCGTATTTAAAACAAAATTATAAAATATTTTTAGCACAAAAATTTTTTGAAAATATTTCGTAATGTGCTAAGTAAAATTGTCGCTATGAAACTAGCGAATAAAACTGCAAAAGGCAAAAAAAGTTTACATAAAAAGAGTCTAAAAAAAAAAAAAAAAAGAAAAGAAAAAACAGACTACAAATGGTTCGAGGGCAAGAGTTCGGAGCTCAAGTGTACAAAAAAAATAGAGGGTGTCCCATTCAAAAGTGCCTTATTTGAATGTGTCTGTTCACAAAATTATATGCATGTAAATAAAAATTGAAACATAATGTATAAGTGACTGATAGTATTTTAATGGCGCAATAGCCAAATGTGGCTATGCTGCTCCAGGCAAGGTAAAGCTAGGGTGCCTCGGGGTTATGATGCCCTTAACTACCTGAAGAGGACAAGCCCATAAAGTCAAAATGAGAAAGAGCAACTCGCCAAAAATTTAGTTTTAAAAAATCAGTTCACTTCTACATGTAATCCTCTGGTGGCACAGAGGATATGCAGGTGATAGTCAATTTCAAACCAAACGTTATATAGAAAGAAAAATAATTCCAATGCATATAGAGAGAAACTTCTCCTAGTCTTTTCAACAAAAAAGAAAGGACCGATAATCTGGTCGTGAAACATTAAGCACCAAACATTCACGGATAAATTCCATCACATGATGGGGATTCTCAGAGCCCCGAATTCGTGCATTATGTTTATTCACTCTTCTACAAACATGGAATGTAGTTACATCAGAGAAAAAAATGCGATTTAAAAATTGAGAATCATTCTCAATGCATTGCAACATATGCATTGTTTACTAAGGCCGAAATAATGATGTGCACATACCCGAAACCGCATCCTCATGCTTTCATCGTAAAATATTGACGTTAGGTCGTCCTTTTACAGGAATGAAGTAATCGTAATGGAACACCCTGTATATATTTAAATCACATTTTTGCAGTTGTAAAACAGCAGTCTCCAGTTACGTGGATCACCAAATTGTCAAAGTAAAGACTTCCTAGTCATTCAACATAAGTTTTTTTTTTTTGTTTTTGTTTTAAATTAAAAAGAATTACAAATATCAATTAAAATTGTTTTAGGGGAGAGATATAATAACATTTTATTAATAATAAATATACCCTTAAAACTATATTAATAATATAAGGTAATATTTGTTTCTATAATCCTCGATTTAAAGGTATAAGGTATGCAAATAATAAGCAAACTGTCTTTTAGTACAAAATAATGTTGTCAGAATGAACATCATATTTCTTTTATCTCATTCTGATGAAACGAAGATGAATTAGCATACAAAGTAAAAATCCTAATTAATGCAATAAAAACTTTAATTTTTTTTCTTCTCAACTTTAACTTTATTCCCTTTCAATATACTCTCCTCCACTATCTCTTCACTGTTCCAAAGCGAATTTTCCATTAGACAAAATAACTGATGTTAATCATTTTCTGAGAGCAATCTTATGGTCTCCGTTGGTTTTCTTTTACAACTTGAACTGTCTCAATCTCGTTTCTTTCAGCACTGATTTCACCTCAGGGAACAGAAAAATTCACACAGGGTAACGTTGAGTGAATAGAATGGCTATTCCAACGCAGGGATCTTATGCTTTCCCAAAAACATCTTGACAAATAATTCAGTATGGGCCGGAGAGTTGTCCTGATGAAGAATCCATGACATGTTTTTCCCAATTCGCGCAAAATCTGCCGAACAGATTCTTTATCGATTACCATGATGAACTGCTCGGATACTCTAACGAATGTCCTTTCTGATCAAAACATTGATTTTTTTTTTTTTTAGTGTTTTTGTCTGTCTTTGACGTGGTAGATCGTCTTGGACTTGGGTCATCTTCATTCTCTTTTCGCACTTCTTTGAATCGTTTAAACTTCTAAAAAAACCTTAAGGCGTGTTAAACATTATTTACCATATACTGCGTATAGGAGAGAATGAGTTTTTGTGTTGTTTTTTCTGAGTTGAAGAAGAAAATTCACATCACCTTTTAAAACACTTAGCATTTTTCTGACTGGCTGGAGATACCAACATGGTCAGATGCCAACGAAGGCCCAACTAAGAGGTCGGCAGTCGACTCGGATGAAGGAATGGAAATTAGAGATGTCCTATGACTTGGCGGGACATCTCAACTTTTTTTTTCTCCTCTTGACTTCTTTTTAATCGATCAGTTGGGTTATTTTTTATCCACACCTTGTATAATGATAGAGTGTAATAAACGCAAGAATTTTAAATTTTGTCCAGATTTCTTAATGAAGCACCAGATATTTCTCTGAGACCATCAACTGAAGACTGCTGTTTTAGATTAATGCAAAACTCAAACACACTTAATAATACCATTACAAATGCAAAGATTTAAGATTATTATGCATATCCAACTTGTTGAATATATTTATGAACTGAAGGGCAATGTTCTTTCATTGCTAATTCATATAAGCTATTCATTCCAACTTTTAATTTAGAAAACTTACTGTATTTGTTCCACACATGTATCAAATAACTGGAATTAAATATTTTTGAAATATTGTGAAGAGATGTGGGAGTAAAATATTCCTCCCACTTATCATATGGTATTGGAAAAGCCGCTGTGGGTGGCTGTATGTCAACATGGCAGTTGGCACCAGAAACTTTACCAATATTGTCAATATCACAGAATGATTTTATATTGCGTGTAATAGTACCAGGACCATTTACAACGAAATTGGACGAATCATAGTTTGCTGCAAAATCAAACATGCACCTCCTCATCAGCTCGTGTTTTTTATCGAAGATAAGTATTCCGGAAGCGACTCTTTCCCAATTTTCTGTGATGGCCGAGTTCTTTAAATGTTCCAGGGAACGAAGAGTGACAATGTCCATGTCCAAATAAATACCTCCATATTTCCAAATCAAAAAGAATCTCAAAGCATCACTCAAATGACTTGCCTGAAATACATATAAGTAAACTGTTAATTTCATAATAAATGTAATACAAAATAAATCTTTATACTGAGTATATATATATAATTTACCACAAGATGAACAATGTTTATGTATAATAAGAGTGACTAAACTTAGAGAACAAAAGGAGAGTTTTTGTTAAGCGATTCCCATTTTATATAACTCCTTAAGTTTGTGCCCGTTATTATACATACATACATAAATACACACACACACACACACACACACACACACACATAAAATTATTTATATATATATATATATATATATATATATAAACAAGCATTCCCCCCTACAATGCAAAGGCGGAGAGCACGCGGTGAACCGCTAGACGGAGCTGTAATGGAAAGAATAAAGCACGAGTTTTCTTACACACCGTCAATTCTACCGAGGATTTCAGATGTCATGGCAATGTACAATGATCAGGAAAAGGTCATAGCCTAAGAAATCTTGAAAACTCCCGTGGTTTTATTACTCGTATGACGTACAAGGTGTTTCGAGAACTCATGGGAAAACATTTAAGACGTGATAGAAAATATCTAAACAAGAAATTTTCATCCAACAATACTCAGGTGGAGAGAAAGAGGTGAACCGCTAGACGGCGCTGTAATGGAAAGTATAAAGCGTGAGTTCTCTTACACATTGTCATTCCTACCGTGGGTATCTAGAGGTTCACCGCTTGCTATCTTCTTTCACATTGTAGGGTGAAAATTACAGGTTTAGATGTTTTCTGTTACCACTTAAATTCTCGCTAAGGAGTTTCGAAACACCCTGTATTAGTATGTATCGAAATGTTTCAGTAACCGGGAGAATTTAAAGGGAAACTTTAATGTTATCAATATTATACGAGTTTTTTTTTTTTTTTTTTTTTTTTTTGGATGTGTAGAGGAAAAAATAAATTCAGCCAAGGTTGTGGCTCCCAGCTTCATCTTAACGCGGAACTTTTTTAAACACGTTGTATACCACTCCTGGTGTAAAATGTCGCAAGGGGAACAATGTCAAAACTCACACAAAGAGACTACAGAAGCCGAAAAACAGCGGGTATATGAGGTGAGCTTGGTTATTTGTTCGGTAAAGCACTTTTTATACCAAACACGCTCCAACTGTACGGATATTAGATTTTAAATATGAGTGTGGAAATATTTCTTTGTATAAAATTTGCAAATTTATATATATATGTGTGTGTGTGTGAGAGTGAGTGTGTGTGCGTGTGTGTGAGAGAGTGTGTGCGAGTGAGTGTGTGTGCGTGCGTGTGTGTGTGTGTGCGCGAATACACTGCTGGCCATTAAAATTGCATCACCAGGAAGGAATGATCTTACAAAACTTCAAAAACACATGAAAGGAAGAAGATGTTGGGGTACTCAAATGATTGGTATTTCAGCGCTTTTAGACGACGCAGGAGAGAGAAACATCTGAAACACTGCATAAAAGAAAAATTGTGCAGTGGATTTCCTATTTGGAAAGAGTCTTGGAAGGTCAGAGTTTGCTCACAATATCGGGCATCGAGAGTATGGATTATCGTTCCATGATATCGCTTGTCGCACTGGTCAAATTCCAAACATTACCAGGCGATTATGAAATCAATGGGATTCTGAGAGTCATACTGAAAGGCATGCAGGCTCTCCACGCCCTCCTATTGCTATCGCCAAAGAAGACAGACATATTGTGAGGTCACCCTTCAAAATCGTACAACTACGTCAAGGAACAATATTCAGGAGACGGGGCATGTTTGCAACACGCACAATATCTGCTCATGCGATGCGATGACGTTTGCAGCAGCGAAGACTGTTAGCACGACTATTACTTCGGCTTCCATTGACAATACAGAACAGATAGAGACGGTGACTCTGGTGCTCCGAACGACAAAGCTGGATACAGGAGTGGCACAAAGTCGTCTTTTCAGACGATTCCTGATTCTGCGAGCAGTATTCTGAGGGCCGTTTGCATGTCTAGAGTCTCCGAGGTGACCTCTTAACGCCTGCTTCCATTCGATATCGGCATAGCAGCTCTGCATTTGGTGTGAGGATTTGGTTAGCCATTGGGTAAACGAAGCGCACATGTCTATTTCGGTTGGACGGTAATTTGAAAACAGATCGGTACGTTTCTGACATCTTGCGTTCAGTGGTTGGGCCCTATCTTCGAGCCCTGCCAAACGCCATTTCCCAATAAAATAATGTAAAACCACATCTTGCACGCTGTATTCTGACCTTCGATACACAGGGTATTCGATTGTTGCTCTGTTCTGCATGGTCTCCATATCAATCTCTCAGCAACCCATTACCATCGGAAACATTTAGTAATGGGTTGCTGAGAGTTTGGCCCACTACCCCTCTCCAGCTAATATGGTTGATGAAGTGTTGCATAGATTTGAAGCAACATGGAATGAATTGTCCGATTGCGTCATCCAAGCCCATTCCGACTCCGTGCTTAACAAGGTATGGACCGTTTTAGCTGGCAGGGGTGGCAGCTGTTTTTACTAATTTTGAACTCCTGTAAACCCCCAAACTGCTTGCAAAATTAATTATTTTGTCTCCATGCCATACAGTTTACGTGCAATAAATATCTTTTTTGTATTTGCTTTCCTGCACGGTGTTGCAATTTATATATATATATATATATATATATATATATATATATATATATATATGTGTGTGTGTGTGAGTATATGTGTGTTTCTTTGAGATGAATTCGATTTCACTTTCTTTTTAATTTTGACTCTTTTATCACCAATTCAAATTCTCACACTAAAAACCGTTACCACTTTCACCTCTCGCGTCGCAGAAAGCTATTAATCCTCTCGAACCCATTTAGGGAAACCAAGGACATTCTGCAATAAATTAATAAAAATTATATTTCATTGAATTAAAGGAATTTATATGAAATATAATTTTAAAAACTGTGCTGTAGTTTCAATACAATGCTGGTGCTACATTGTTAGCGATCAAAAGGTACCAAGCAGTCAGTCTGTTTGGAACCATACGTATCTGAGTCTTGTTCTCTTCTATTTCACTTGATATATTTGCCACATTCCTTCCCCGCATCTAGTAATGCACAATGACACTCTTCAGAAAGTTTGATGGTTAAGTATTCAATTGTGTATTCTACGCGCTTTTTAAAATGAGCTCCATTGAGTAATTGTTTCAGAACAAGAAAATAGAAGGAAAATTGTGACGATAGTCGAGTTAACGTACTGAGATATTCCCTCAGTAGTGAGATGTGATACGAAAGATCTATGGTAGAATGATCTGTGGTACTTTTACTTACAATAAAAGTTTAAATTTTTTGTTCAGAATACCCTGCCTCGCGGTCCACGGGTTGGCCAGGGCTATTATCGATGTTGTGAGAGGGAAAATATGAATATTTCAACTTTCACAAATTTACATACTTTTATAATCAGCTTTATCTGAATTAGATGATCCAACAGTGTTCATACATCCAGGAATAAATTACTCTAGAGGTATTATTCGTATAGACCAAAACCTATTGCAATTATAACTTTGTTAATACCCAACAGAATCAGACAATATTAGCTCTCTCTTTTTGAGGTGGAAATTTTTTAAATTCCATTAGTCGCTTAAAACTAGGGAATTATGCAGTGATGAAGAGTAGCCAAGATGGATGAATGTATGAAAGTCTACACCTACCGAAAACAAAGATTCTTAACGTTGTTTTAAAACAGAAAGACTATAAATGTATGACTCTAAGAAACTTACGAGGTGTGGCTTTCAAATAACGAGACTGAAGCTGTAAAATATTTTATTTTAATGTCATACACATATTTACTTATTATCACCTTCAATTTACACCCCTCCTCTATCTCTACAACGCTCCCAAGGAATCTTTTGCTTCTTCTGCCAGCTACTTCAGGAAGCTAGTTGCTTTCTCTTTTACAGCCTCAACGAACTCAAATATTGTTCCTTTTAATGCAGATTTCATCTTAGGAAACAGATAGAAATCGCATGGCTCAAGATCTGGAGAATTTGTCGAATGGTCTAACACAGTGATGCTGTACTTGGCCAAGAAGCCTCTTGACAGACAATGTGGAATGAGCTGGTGCATTGTCTTGGAGGAAAAATATGCCGTATGGATTCTTTGTCAATTCCTACAGTCTCAGCAAACTCACGAATACCTAACTGATGGTCAGATCGAACCAGATGACAGATTTGTTTCCATATACTTATTTCAATAAATTATAAGTTTCAGCAGAGGTGTTTCAAAATTTTATGTGAAATTTCACAATAACTCTTTGCCCACTTATCTTTTTTCCCCCGAAAGAAAAAAAAAAAAACTCTAATGTGAACGAAAGCTATGGATGTACGGATTTATTTACAGAAACGTGAGGCACTGCATTCGAAAGAGAAGGATTCACGCTAAAGATCTGTAGGTCACTGGCGTTTGGCGCATTAGAACTTTAATTGTAGCAGCATCAATCTCGTTACTTATTAGCTACACCTAGTATTTTACGTAGTATTCTTTTATTGTACATTTCTTTTTGCATTGTATGTATATCTTTTTTTCTATAAAATAACGTTTGTTTTGCTTTCAACATCTAGCTGAATATTATTTGGCGCAAGCAATCTATAAAAACATTTTTAAAAATTTTTCCTTGAATCTTTGTTGTGTAATGGCGTATAAAGTGCAAAACCACCTTGAGTAAACGCACTGGTTGGATTTTTGAAATTATGTTTGGTGTGTTTATATATTTTAAACTTGTCATATTTTCTTAATGAAATTATCACTCGTCATTTTTAATTTCTTGAAAAACTTCCTTTTAATTAATATGCATATGTAATATTATTCCTTTGATAATCGTTATATTGTACAGTATTAACCAAAATTTCAAAAAAAAAATTACTCATTAGGGTAAAAGCTAAACCGTATTAAAGTTGGTATAAACTATTAATTTTTTCTTGTCTCTTCAAATGCACCCAAAAAGTATCAGAAACATACCATTTTGATGCTAAATTTTTAAATTTTGTGGGTGAGTGTGTCTATCCCTCTTAGATTTCCTAATCCCTCTTTGTTTCTTTGTTACTAATAATTTTTTTGATTCCTCAATTGAAATTCTCAATCGTCGCCACTAGAATGTAATGAATAGTATGTATATATGAGGTTTAAAAGTTCGACAAATATAGAGGGAAAAAAAATTCTTTTGCAGTCAATAAATTGAGAAAAAACTCTGTGTAAAGATATATTTTGCCTAATATAGATTTTACAGTACCGAAAATTATTTTATGAATTGATTTATTTTACAGAAAACGATAAAGGAAAAAATTCATTCGCTGAGAGATTCTTCCCATTGTAACCCCTTTAAATAACTAATAAAACCATAAATTCACTCTGAATTACATCTGAAGACATATTTTCTAATAAAAATTAAGTTTTTGAAATTAGTGATATTTCCTTCCGTATTATCTTATTAATGTTTTATAAATACATTGATGTCTTCAGGGCGGGCCCGAAGGGATTTTAAACAGTGTGAGTGCATTAGTCTTATGCTTCTGAAGGCCTTGCATCGCCAAATGATTTTGGAAGATCAGAATGATTCCATTTTTTTTCCCATTTTTAATCCGAATATGCAATGCGATCTTGAAAGACTATATTAATTACATTGCTTTATTTAACAAAATAAAAAATTGTCGAATTTTGCCTTCCACGATTACAGTGATACATTATTTATTTGTATCCGAATATCGTTATTGTTGTGGAAATTATTTTAACCTACCAATAACCGTCCATCTCAATTCTCAACCGTTCTCAGCATTGAAAATAATAAAAATGTCTTTAAAATGTAGCAATAGTCAAGAGCGGATTACCTCCTTAGCCATTTTATCTGTCAAATCCAAATCAGCCATAAAACCTAATTATGATAATATTAATGATGATAATAACTAAGGATGATTAATGATGACTAATTATGATGATATTATCAACACATTTTCTATAAAAGATGCAACAAAAATCATGTATTCGTAAACTTTTTCCAGTATGTCGCATACCAATCTATACTGCCGTTTGTAGAAATAGCAACACCATGAAAGAATCAGCAGAATCAAATGAAATTTAATGCAGAAACGACTTGTACTGATACAAATAAATGATGAAATTTTCAAAACAAAAGAAACAAATTAAGCGTCCGAAATCAGTATTTGGTGCAGCCACCATGCGCTGCAATAAGTGCTGCTATACGACGTGGCATGGAGTCAAACAGATGTTGAATATCTGCTTGAGGAAGAGAATTCCATATCGCTTGTATGCGCAACCAAAGTTCGTCTTTGGAAACTGCAGGACGCGGATCACGAGCGAGACGCCGACCAACCATGTCCCACACGTGCTCAATAGGCGACATATCCGGTGAATAAGCAGGCCAAGGAAGAAGTTGCATGCGTTGTGCTGAACAGAAGTCTCGAACAGTCCGCGCAACATGTGGGCGTGCATTATCCTGCTGAAAGATAGCTCCAGGGATGCCTTGAAGGAAAGGAACGACTTCGGGCTGTAGCACTTCACGGACGTACCTGTTGCTATTGAGATTACCCTCAATTCGTATCAAATTGGATCGTCCATGATACGAAATCGCACCCCAGACCATAACTCCGGGTGTTCGACCACTATGTCGTTCAATAATACACTCAGGAAGGCAGCGTTGACCGGCATAACGTCTAACACGAACACGGCCATCATGGGTCCACGAATTGAAGCGTGATTCATCTGAAAAGACAACTTGGTGCCAATCAGCTCGCCTGTCTCTGTGCTCAAGAGCCCACTGCCGACGCAGCCGTCGATGATTCGCCGTGAGGGGAATCCTGTATAAAGGCACCCTTGCACGCAATCCACGGCGCAGCAGACGACGACGAATTGACGAAGCCGACAATTGTACACCTGTAGCAGTAGACCAACGTGCTGCCAGCTGCCTGGAGGAAGCTGTGCGATCATTCACCGCCATGCGGAGCAGGTGTCGATCATCGCGCTCTGACGTCACCTTCTGTCGTCCAGTGCCTGTTTTTCGAGTTGTTCGGTGCTCGTCGGTCCACTGCTTCCAAACTCGCATCACTGTGGAACTGTTCCGCTGCATACGAGCTGCTATTGCGCGATAGGAAAATCCTCCTTCTCGAAGGCCGATTATCCTCCCTCGTTCAAACTCCGTAAGTTGCTTGAATTTCTTATTCTTCCGTCGTGGAGGCATACTCAGGTCTCACTAAACGTTTGCCACTAACAAATAATCATAGACTTTTTTCAACGTCCCGCTACAGCACTTTATTTATACGCTTTCAGCATCAATTCAGAGGGCGCTGCGCGCGCCGCGCACGCGCGATGACTCTGAAACTTTATTAATTTGCATAATATCCTATAATTGACATTTGCTGCGAATTTCATTTGATTCTGATGATTCCTTCATGGTGTTGCATTTTCTACAAACAGCAGTTTATATTTGAAAAGTATATGAGGCAAATAATTTTATTTAATTTATGAACAATTTCTTTGTGCTATAGAAATGTTAATTTTATTGAAATAATTTGTTTTTCATTTTCATATACTCTTTATTATATTAATTTACTCTATGTAATGAAATAAATTATTATTTTACTGCACGAAATTTGTTTCAAGACCCCGTAAGTTAACTTTGCGCAGGGCCCCGCTTTCATTCTAGCCACTCTTGGCTATTTTCTAAACATTGTGGTTTTATTTCAGATGATCATCAATAATTCTTTGAGTTTGCAATTTCAGTTCAACATTAGTTTTATCTAATTATTTTAATCAATATCTCAAGGTAATTATTCATTTCCATAGTAACCAGAAGAAATTAAAAAAAAATGAAGTAATTCATTTCTCCCATTTGGCCTGTCACTGTTAAACTGACCGTTCAAGTAAGATTCATACAATATTCTGTTGTAACGAGTTTATTTCAAAATTTTAATTTTTTGCAAATCATTCGGTTAAACTAAAGATTAGACATAATGGTATGCAAACGTTAGATACATTTTGTGCAAGCAGTAGATAGAATTATTTTTGCCTGTTTCATTTATGTTAATTCGGTGCGTGTTTTTCATAATTTTTGGCCAATTCCCAATTGTGTTATTCGACCAAACGTCTGGTCCCATGGTAACAAAGAATCTCTTGAAAATTGAAAATAGCTGCAGCACGAATATGCCCGAATTTACGTATGGATTTAAATAAAGTTTTAAAATTTCTCCACTTTAACTTCATATGACTATTATAAGACACTTAAAAACAAGGCTATATAATTGTATATGTATACAGCGAAAAATTACATTCGAAAGAAGAAAGCTAATCCTGTAAACAATCCATGCTCTATCATTTGCGATTGATCGTTGCGCCCTTAGTGGTGAACCTTGGAAGTTAACGATTTTATCTCGAAAACTACGTCAGATAATGAAAAAAAAATCAACAAAAAAATTGTAGAGAGCTCTGATTCATTATAAAATGATTCAATATACTCAGATAACAGCAAAATATTATAAAGAAGAAACTTAAAATCATGTACTTGTCAATTATTATTTTTCCAATAATTAGCGTTCACAATAACTATAGAGTAATGTCCATAATTAGCAACAATGTATATTTGTACTCAAGAAAAAACTTTTTGTTGAAAACTTTCACATTTCATGCGTTACCACGATACATGCGTGCGTAATTTGGTCTCTTGTAGATCGTTAACATTGCGTGATAACAGACTATGTATCGATTACAGATAGACCTTCTATAGCATCTAATTAAATTATAAATGTAGAGGCGAGCTTTATGATAAGTTAATGATTCTGTACTCTGTTAAGGCTGACTTTTTTTCTCTATCTGTCATAGTTTTCGAAATAAAATAAACTTTCAAGATTCACTGTTAGAAGTGCTTCGATTAGTTTCAGATAATAACGCATAGTCATTTTGCTATATAAGTAGAATTTACTTTCATAAAATTTTTTCTTCTAATTTTGCTGTATAAGAATACAATTATGAATCCTGTACATGTATACCAAAGAGGCGTATCTAATAACAAAACAGGAAAATTACAGGAGATTGTGTGTGGAGTATTACTCGGAACCCAAAGTATACTATTGGTTATGAATGCAATAAATGATTCTTAAATTATAACACTTTTTTAACATCTTTTTTGTGAGGATTTTTAATTTTTTTCAGCTTATCTTCAAATAAAAAGAAATAAAAAGTTTTACCTTCCATTTGCTTTTTTTCCACTTTCCAGAAACGTACCAATTCCATATCGGAGTTTCACATACAAGTTCATTGATTTTGATATCTATGATTTGTATATTAGATATGTTTCGTAACTTTCTTATTAGAACATCATTAGAATTAATACCGTTAATAGGGGTCATTAAAACATTTATCTTCAGAGAAGGATTATGACGAGCAGTTGATTCAACCGCACAAGCTTGTCTAGGAGTCAAAATATTAGAGCCTGATGTTTCCACAAAAAAGACGGGGTTATCGATGCAATGGTGTTTACCTGGAAAGTAAAATAACACATTTATCGGAAAGTAAGCAACTGGAAAAAATTAAAATAATATAAAATTATTCAAACCTATTAGAAGTAAGTAAAATATTGAATAATCGGAAATAGGATTCAGTTAGAAATATGTGGATTATTGGAATCATTTGAACCTGAAATCAGTCAAAAGTGTACTATAACGCTTTCTAATGATGAAAATTTTCTTATTTGCTTAATGTAAGTTAATATTATTTCAATTCCATTTAAAATTAATGAACTAGATTCTTTTTCTTTGATTACTAAAACTGTGTTTTTCTGCACAGTTTCTGCAAGCTTCAAGATTGTATACGTTGAAAAGATTGATAATTCAAATTATCATCCATCGAGAATTGATAATTTTCCAATTTACATATTTTTTGTCGTAAAATTACACCAACAATATGATGAAATACTTGACTTCGTGATTTTGAGTCGCAGTAAAATGACGATAATGCTTGAGCAAATACTTCCCTCTCTGGAATTCCACACCCCTCTAAGTAAAATCTTTGAGGCTTGTTTTGTTTATTTGTGAGTGAGGCCACTATAAATCTAACAAACAATTAATAGTCATCGTTTAAACTGTAGTTAGATAAGTTTTCAATTTCTAATGTACACATCCTAATGTAACCACGAATATATATATAGCAATGTTTTAAATAATGAGAAAAATTGTTTAAATTAAATAATAATGTAATTACAGTAAACATTTTTTAAAAAAAGCAAATTTATTCAAGCAAAATAAATAAATTATTGATTTATTATATTTTTTTCTTGAATAAATATCACTCTAGTGCTATACTAAGATTATAGGTAGCGAATATGAATCTCAACTAGGTGACGAGAACGATATCTGAGCAGATACATCAATTTCATAGCTTCCATATCATGTGAGGAATGACTGGATCCATTTAACCACAACAGTTTTCATTTTTTTACGTGAATTGAATTTTAGTGGAATTTTAGGATTCGAGACCACTAGTCAGTTTGATAATAAAATAAATAAAAATAAATAAATAAAATATTTTGAGATTAGCATTGTTATTGTTTTAAAAATATTTGTGTGTTATAAATACTGTTTATTTATTTGTTTAAAAATTTTAAACATGATGAACTGCATTGGATAAAAAAATGCAACATAATCTGTGAATAAGTATATTTTAAATGTATTTATACTTATTTAAAATGAAAATATTATAAAAACAATAGTTATATA
>BMAW01071225.1:1214-28604 GCA_019974015.1 Nephila pilipes | reverse complement strand
CATGCCTTCCATCATCATTGCTATTATGGGTATGTAATGTGATTTCAATTATTTCAATGTTCAATAATGATTGATCTTTGAAATTAAAATTAAATTATCTAACTGAGATAATGTATTGCAACCTCTCCCAGTTCTCTTATTAGCTACAGTGAATCCATGTGTTTTGCCAAGTCTCTTCAGGCAGCCTCTCTCAGCCACTCGCGTCTCCATTTTTCACTTTTCAATAAGTGAATCCAAACTTTAGAATATAGCATATAATCTAATCCCAGACTAATGAAGTGAGATGGCCCTTTGGTGGTGCTTCATCACGGTTTTAAATTCCCTTTAGATAAATATTCTCTCATCCGCCACAAATGTGGATCAGCCACGATATAAGTACGAACTAAACATCGATTCGAATAGTTCATCATTTTCAATAATTCCACTCCAACAGAATGTAATAAGCATGCTTAACTTCATCTGATTGGTTTCTCTTTGCAATTCCAAACCTGGCCCAAGTGAAGATTCTCAGCTCAGGAAGCCCCTGAGGAGCCACATTTTGATAGCTCAGGGAACATTCCCATATAGTAGAACTGCTGTTTGATATAAATTTATATTTCCTTTTGATTGCCAGTAGCAGCGGTAGCTTAGTGGTCATAGTCGAGAGCCATGGGCGGGGAGGTCTCCGTAGAGCCGTGGGTTCGAGTCCTGAAGCCATTAAAGACCCGCCGTATCGCAACGTTCAAGCAATCGAAATTTTAAATACTACCGTTAACGTTGTGTAGAAGTTTTGAGAGGAAGTGCAGCCAGTTGTCGTCCTTTTCACCTGTACCAAGGTTCAAAATTGCGAGGTCCGTCGTCACTAATCCTCACGTTTCTTTTAAGTACGCGTCAAGGAAACAATCAATCGATTTTAAGACCCTCTGATAGCCAATCACGAAGCTTAAAGAACCGAGATTACTAGTACGAGCTTTGTTATTAGAGGTAAGCTATGGATTCGAGGCTTGATCACCCCCCCACAAAAAAAAAAAAAAAAACCATCGCATTTAAAAATGACAATAATAGCGAAGTTAATAAAAGTAACATCAAAGTCCTTTTGTGACGAAATTTAAAAGTCTGGTGAGTTTGGTAACAGTTTAGAGTAGGGGTGGCCAAGTCGTGGTCAATGGAGAGAGAGGCGGTCAGTTCTTAGTGATCCATCAGTTTGTCGAGTTTTGAAGTAGAATTATTGCGACAGTTTTCATCAAACGAGGCTCATGACAGCCGTAAATGCCACGACCATGAGTGCAAGACCTATTGTGAATATCAGACTACAGGTTTAAATTGCAAAGTTCATCACCGAAAACCCGCGTTTTATGGCTCTAATGAGGTATTAATTGTAAAAAAAAAAAAGCCGAGATTTGAATTATCTGCTGATTTCGAACTTTTTTAAATTGCTATAAAAATATCATGCACACTTTTTCAGTCTCTTTAAAAAACTTTTTAATAAATTTTTATAAACAGAAGAACTCCCTTCCTCCTTATGTTGTAATCGATTCTAACGCACATTATCCTTTAATTAATCTTTGATGCTATTTTATTACGTTATTTGAATTGAGAACTTTGCCTTGTGGAATAATCTTAGATTTTTGTAAATTAGTATTACTGTTCAAGCAGTGCTGTACTACAAAACATCTACCAAACCTATCTCCACGCGAATTAAGACGTTGGACATTGAATGCCATCAAATGATAACACAAGAATCTCACTGACATGGATATCAGATGGAGAGACAAAGACCAAAGGTCACATGGCGCCATTAGGTCATACAAAACAGGAATTCATTTAGATGGAAAAGTTGGGGAAGCTCTCGGATAGCAGCGTTGGATCGGGTTAAAGGATTAAATAGCTGTAGCTGTTGTGACCTCATGCTCCAGTTGGGTATGACGAGAACTGATGATGATATAAGAAGTGTAGTTAATCAGTTAGGGATAATGAAGGTATTAGAGAAATATTATAGGAAATAGAAGCATTTTCAGGATTGGTAAGCAGCATACTTATATGGATACGAGCAACTTCGACGCCGTATTTTAAGAATGATAACCTGGCTCAGATACATTATTTAGAAATATATTGGGATCGAACCCCACTTTGCTGTTATTAATATAAATGGAGGTTTCAAAATAATAATATGTGGTTAAGAACGAGATTGGATTAATAAATCTGTATGATTACACACTCCACAAAAGTAAATCATATTGATTTTGATCAATCAAAAACAGAATAAAATTGGTTGAAGATTTATTGACTGATTATTTTTTACGTTTCGAGGACTTTTAATATAAGCAACGACACCAGTTTCCGTTAAAACTTTAATTAACCTAATACCTTGAAGATCATATCTACTCTATTGGTGTCTTATACTTTGTTCCTCTTTCCCCTTTTCTTATTCAGACTGCTTTAAATTCTTGCGTATAAATCTTTAATTTAGAAAATATCTTTCAGGTAATGTACGACAAAATATTTCCTTAATTTTTTATATTAATGTCATCATATGGTGGTAAAACTGATCAATTGATTAAATATTTTTTCATGCATTTAATTCGACATTTTTATTGTTTTATGTATTGAAATTTAATGTTTCGAAATAATTTAGCATTAATATTTCTTTTGTTTTATTAATATATTTACTTTATGAAAAAAAATTTCCTCGTATGTGAAAACTTTCGACCAATTAATGCTATATATTTCTGTCGTGTCTTTATTATTGTATATTTCTGTTCGGAGATATTACATACTTGTATCGTTATTTACATTTATTAGTTAGCTCTGAAGTAACTTTTCATTAAGTAAAGAAAAGTTCAGCTGTTTAATTACTCTGAACTTGAACATAGATATCAATTGCTTAAATTGTGAGTGATCTATTTTTTAATTTTAATTTTTATTTATTTATTAACCATCTAAGGAGTTATTGTCTTAGGTGGATCAATTTTGGAGTACCAGATCACTTTTCAATTTTTTATCATTTGCTTCAATTTTAACTACATTTAGCTTAAATATATTCATTTTAAGAATTTATCGCTTACTTTAATTTCAATTACATGTAGCTAATATAATATTCAATTTAATAATTCATCGTTTACTTTAATTTTAATTTTAATATCGGAAAAGTTTACTATTTTCCATTTCTCAATATTTCATCATTTACTTTAATTCTTATATTTAATTGAGTAATTTAATGTTAATTATAAAAAGCGCTCCTTGATTGGCTAAATCTGTTATTTGCAAAACTTTGCATAGAACTTTCGACTTTTCAATTAAATTTTTTTTTTGCTTACTGGCATCAGAAACACAATTATGAGAGTACAATTATTATTTTCAATAGTATTTTTAAAGTTTCGAGTTTTGTTACAATCAAGGTTATTCATATCAACTACAACTCTTCATTAGATGCTCAACATATTTATAATAAAACTCAAAAATATGAACATTCCTTTCTCTATTTCATTTTTTATTAGCTGTATTGTAACACTGTTCTATTCGAAATTCTCTCTTAATCTAGGTTACCTTTTATAATTTGATTTACATAATATAAAACTGCGACCAAATAAAACGGAACGTTGAACAAAATTTAGAACTATTATAAATAAATATGAGGAAATATATATATGAACGAAGTAGAATTGAATATTAGTCGTCAGTAGTTGGTGCAAGATAGAAATTGCAGTTTAACGAATAATTAAATTGGCAGTCAACAGGCTTTGATTAAGAATTCCTTATGGAGGGAGATTTCCCGCTTGAACCTCCTACACTAATCATTTCAGTGACCCAAGTGAGTTAGTAAGAATGATTATTATTCTAAACTGTCATACAAGCGTATTGAGAATAAGTAAACTTGGAGAGAGAGAGAGAGAAATGTTGAATGACTATTAATAACTTGAAGAATATTAAAAAACTTTTGTTATTTATTTGTTGATTCCTTCATTAAATTGAAAATTTATTGACCTTACTTAACCTTAAAAGGACTGCACATGTAAATGATGTGCAGACTTCTCAGTAGAAACTGAGATGACTCTTCTCCGCGCAACGTTACTCACATGAAGGAGGAAAGACAAAGATACAGAGATACCATCGGAGCTTAGGAAAGCTTAATCAATGCCCCTCAATCTTGGCAACTTTGGCAACAAAACGATGTTTCTCGAAAATGCTGGAATCTTGTCGAAATATAGACTGGAATGAAAGTTATGGATTTTTCCTGAATTTTCCCTAGAACTTCACACCAAATCGGAGTGGCTTTAAATCAAGAGGAGATGTATCATCGGAGTGAATAGTCTGGAAGCGGTTAACATTAGTTTAGTGGATTTGTCGAGGAATCTGTCAATTGCGTGGCTGAGGGAATCTTCCGGGAAGTGTCCTGTACCTGCCGGAGACTGTCGGAGTCTGCCTTGGAAGTGCAGAGTACTACTTTGGAAATTTATCCTTGATGCGAACTAATAAGCGGTGGAGATGAAAGTGTTGTGACTGTTATTACACGTGTGTTTTTGTTCCTGTATCTGTACAAAGGCCGTGTTTCCTGTTTGGGTTGTTAATCTGTTCGTAGTTTTGTTTCCTGTATTCATATTGTCCCAAATATTTGTAAATAAAGCGTCGTTTACAAAAATTCTCCGTGTTAGATTGATTTCTTTCGTTATACCCACACGAGGCGGAGGAGAAGTTTTCTAACAATAACTTTGAAAGTACTCTCCTTTACATTTATTAAAATATAATAATATTGCTAAATATAAGTAACAAGACATTAATAAATAAGCACAGGTAATATAAGAGAAGTGATAAGTAAATATTCTCTTTTCTACATAATTTAATTAAAGTTTTCAAATAATATTAACCTAGCAACGTTTTATTTTAATTCATTCCTTTTCATTGAATAGCTTTTTAACTGATTTATAACCATGACATAATTTTAAATGTCTTTAAATCTTATTTTTGTTCTTCTAATAAGACAATTTATTAAAAAAGAAACAATCTACATTGATGTATATATATTATTTACGCTCAAAATTACATAATAATTAGAAAATTCAAAAGGTACTAATTAGATTTATTTAATATCAACAATGATTCGAAGAATCCAAATAAGTACAAAGAAATTTTAATTACGATTTTAATTGTAATCTTTATTCCCTTTATTTGAGTATTTGAAACAATATCTTTCGAGGTACAGTAATAAATTCAGTACTTTGAAATAATTTTGAGTATTTTTTTTTTAATTCGTAAGTCGATTGTTTGCTTATGTAAACAATGAAACGAGTTTGATATTACTTATTAAAAGTTTAATTCTGAAATATCGCCTGCGATTAATTGTGAGAAAAACGCAAAATGTTTTATCTCAAGAAAAAGAATTTTAATTATCGAATTTCTTCATAAAGAAGTGGTAATACAAAAATATAGTTAATTGAAATGGAAAAAAATTAATTAGTATAGCTCGCTTGCTCGCTCTTCGTTGCACATTCTCGTGCCTAATTTTCTCATTGTATTTTCGAACGTTTAATTAAATTTTCCAAAATGAGATCAATCGTTAATCCCAACTCAGTGATTTAAGCAGCTTGTCTCTCGTTTTCTCTGTTTGGAATTTGATGCTTAGACTTATTTTTTTTTATCTGTTTGAACATTTTTATTTAATAAAAGAAATGGCATTTATTTATATTTTTCTCAAACGATATGCAGAGATAAAATTGAGTCTTAATTCGTTTCGATTTATGAGTTTGGAATTTTGTTTTTATTTAGAAATTAATTAATTTTCTCTTAGCGTGAGTTTTGCATTATTTTATGGAGTTTGTTTCCTTTTTTTATATCACTTGTACTCTATTATGAAGTTGTTATGGAAAAAAAAAGGTTAAGAAACGTCTCTATGTTGAAAAAGAATTATTTTCGAAAAATAGTTCAAATATGGAGACTTCCAAAAATATAATGGTAAATGGGAATCGTTTTATAACTTGGACAATATCGCGTTCCCCCTCCAACTAAAATTTGTTTGAATTGAAGCTATCTCCCAATTAAGGAAACGTGACTTATGTGGATTAGAATTACTGAAGCGTATTGAATCGAATTGAGTAGATGCATACATAAGTAGTGAAATGATTAATACAAGAATTAATTAGTTAGGTTATAGTAAACAAATTGAGAGGAAGCTATATGCGTAGAAGAAGTGATTGTATTGACAGGAATGTTCTACATAGAGTCAGTGAATCAGACCTTTTAAGGATTCGAATCCGATTGGTTCGGTAAGATAAATACTTAGTCATTTCCTTAAACATTAGACTCTGACGCGATTGGGTATATCCACAAATATAGTTGATTAGGAATAGATTTTTGATTATTCCCAAATCTGAATAAAATAACATGGTTGCCAATACTTAATGATTTTCTATTCATTTGACTACTGATTCGTGATTTTTTAATTGTGAATTGTAATGGAAATTGTAGAAAAAAAATGACAGACCATTACACTCTCAGAGGAAGTCTTTTTTATAATTTGCATTAATTATTTTATCATTTTCTAAGAATCTATGAGAAGGTATCTTTCACTTCTCCCACCCCAGAAAATCTCCACCGTAACTTTTCTGGGAAAGAGACCATCTTCACCTTCTTCTCTGAAGTAGATTCACCAGAAGCAACCCATTGTTTTGATTATTGCTTGGCTTCCTGTTTATAATGATAAATAAATGTATCATGGATGGTGATAACTCGACGTAAATTGATGTCGACGACAATGCTGCTACTATCAAAACTAACCTGTAAATCGGTTTCGTTTTAGCTCTGTTTAACAGATGGCAGTACCATCTTTGTTTAGCAACACAATGTATTATCAAACACGGGTATTGTTTTAGCTTCCCTCGTAACTTATGTATATCTCTTGCAACATCTGTACCATTAAAGTTTTAAAAAAATTTCTGTCTTACACATAAACAGTATTTTATGTATTCCTATTTTAAGAGGGGAAAAAATATGAAATTATTTTATCGAATTAACTCTAACACTTCAACAATTCTAAATAAAGTTGCAATCTGAACAAAGAAAAATAAAACCGAACAAAAAGTATAGTAAGAAAAAAATATTTTTAGCAACCATGATTATTGAAAATACAACACCGGAGATACAATATTTTTCAGAGTTGTAAATAATTACAGCTTTTCTGAAATATAATAAACCAAGTTAAATTAATAGGACTGACGTGGAACGACCGTTCTGTATCAGAAAGGAAGAAGAAGACTTCAAATAGTTTAAAACTTATATGAAATAGACTTCCATTAAACAAACCTAAAATATACATTATTAATCAATGTATTCAATGTATCAAATACATTATTTCTTAAATATCTTTTTACTATATATTGTCATCAAAAGATTGAAAGAGACTAGTCTTTTCCACTTTAACCAGTGGCGCCAGTCTTAGCATGACGTCACAAACTCTTCTTTTATAATGCACATTATAAAATGTATTTACCATTGTACTGATTGTTCCCATGCATAGACACAATAGGTGCTATAATAGATCAAATGATTTTATGCTTAAATATTACAAAGAATTCAAATTCTTAGATAAGTATGAATTCACTCAAATTTAATATCTTTATTCCCGTAACAACTAATTAGATAATTTGTTTCCGTCTCTTATAAATGTATTCTTGAAGATGTTATATTAACTGCAGTAGTTTTATCTGTGTATTTGTGGTATTACCAATAATATAATATCAGATTTTAATGCTCTTATTCAAGGCTTACAATGGTAATCACATTAACATGTCTACAAGAAATAATACTGTTATTGAAATATCTTGTTAAGGATTTTAAGTGTTATAAGGATACGTTTGTGAACGTTTCATGACCTAAGAACTAAAGCGAACATAATTCTTTAACATATTATTATAAATTTCAGTATTTTAAAACGTTTTTCTGAATTTCACTTGGTGTGTGTGTGTGTCATCAAATTTTCGATCGTTAATTTAACCAACTTCCCATCAAGCTAGAAATCTGAAACCTTGGGAATCGTTCTCACTAGCCTAACAATACGATATTTGGACATTTGCGACAAGTTTTAGCTAGTATTTTCTTCAATAATGCAGTTTATCCCAACCACTTGGCGCGATTTCAAAATTTGGCATCAAACTTGGCGATTTTTTTTGTTTGGCTGAACGTTAAGTCCGTAAAACGGACCAGGGTAGCCACATTTGGCAAAATACTGCCAAATAATTCTTGTCGCCAATAGTGATTGGGTTAAACTGCATTCCAACCATTTAATTTACAGAATTAATTAATTAATTTTAGTTACTTTTAACGTTTTTATGTATTTCACTTGGTTCGTGTTTCTGAGTGTGTGTGTCATCAAATTTTCTATCGTTAAATTAACCAACTTCCCATCAAGCTAGAGTTCTGAAATTTCGGGAACCGTTCTTACTTGCCTAACAATGCAATATTTAGATATTTGCGACCAGTTTTAACTAATATTTCAATAATCTTTCTTAATAAATTTTGCCACTATATAAAAACGTTGTTTTTAAAAACGTTGGTTTTTATCTCGAATTATTTCAAAATAATTATTATCTTGCATAATTTTATGTGTACAAGTATGTGTTAAATATATTTAAAAGAAATAGGCAACGGGAAAAGAGGAGTTCCTCTGAGTTTGCACTTATATCTTAGTTTTGTTGATAGAAGTTAAATGGAACATGTAAGTTCTTTTTGCTCTAAACGTTAGATTTACTAATGCTTTTGTTACGTCTTCCAACTGAAAGCATTATATTTGCTAAATTCTGCTTATTATTATGCGGAGCTAGATCAAAAAGTTCTTGAATGTGACTGTAGTTTATTAACATCACATTGAGAAGTAACACGAGATCTATTGGAGATGGATCTCGTAATTTTTAATCTCGATCAATTGACAGAGACAACTCCTGAGTTGGCGTCTCCCTCTCCAAACTATTACCAGGGGGACTTAGGACCTCGACCAGATTTAACGTGCATCAGATTTTCTACACGAACGGTCTTTAGTGACATCAATGTTCGAACCCACAATTCGACGAAAACAACACCTGAAGAGAATCCATGATTATGACCACAAGGCTACCGCGACCATAAAAAGCTCCCGAATTCGCTGCAAGCAGGAGTTTGATATAGAGAATGTTTCTTTTTCTGTGATTGGCAACTGTACTAAGAAAGATAATGAGTCACGATTCAACTGATTCTTTTACTGTCGGCTAAAGTTGCAGCTTCTTTCTTACAAAGCAGTGTTTCACTCGTGGGATTTTGAAATGTCGTCTTTAGAACATAGTCCCTTAGACAAATTATATGTTTTCATGGAGAAATAACCGTGTACGAGGGGTTGTTTTAGTAACGCCTCACTGCGAGGTAATACGAGGGCTGTTGGTGAAGGACCTCGGAATTTTAAGCCTCGGTCAAGTGACGATGACGACACCTGAGTAGGTACCTTTCTCTTCAAACTTCCTCTATACGCCTTCGTGAGGACTTGAGTTCTCCACCAGATCTAATATGCATCAGCCTCGTTACACTGCCGGTTTTTAGTGGCATCAAGGCTCGCACCCATCACTCGAAGAAAACAACGCTAATAGTGAGTTCGAGACCATGGCCATTAGGCTACCGTGGCAGAAATCACCATCTAAGATTTTCGAGAAACGGAAGAAAGCCTCTCAAAAACAGAAGTGTACATGTGGCATTAGCTTTTTCAGAAAGTCAGAGTTGTGTAATTTTACGGAATTCTTTCCATAATGAAAAAGAATACCTCCCCATCGGTGCTATTGAGTTTTAGACATAATTAAGAATATTACGTAATTAATGGAGAAAAGGAAAATAAGAGGAAAGAAACTATAGATCTATTTAGGGTGATATTGGAGGTGAAATTTTAATGAGAATTTTTCTATATTATGTAATTTTGCTAAGCACGGAAGAATGCACAGGCATTCAAACACATCTTCAACGTTAGAACCCTTCTTTTTTTTTTTTCCATTGCAGATGAAAGTGTTGACAGATAGACTATTTTCAATAGAAATCTTAATGTGAAGATTCATAAGTGACAACAAAAATTACCAGAAAAATAGACAGGAAAATAATGATTTTAAAACGTTTTTATGTATTTCACTTGGTGTGTGTGTGTGTCATCAAATTTTCTATCGTTAATTTAACCAACTTTCCCTCAAACTAGAGCTCTGAAACTTTGGGAATTGTTCTTACTCGCCTAAGAATGCAATATTTAGACATTTGCGACAATTTTTAAATAATATTTTTTTAATAATGCATCCCATCACCTTGGCCCGATTTCAAAAATTGGCACCAAACCTGGCGATTTTTTTTTTTTTTTGACTGAACGTTAAGTTCGTAAAACGGACCAGAGTAGCCACATTTGGCAAAATACCGCCAAATAATTCTTGTCGCCAAGGGTGGTTGGGTTAAACTGCATTCCAACCATTTAATTTACTGGATGAATTAATTAATTTTAGTTAGTTTTAACGTTTTTATGTATTTCACTTGGTGTGTGTTTCTGTGTGTGTGTGTGTATCAGTGTGTCATCAAATTTTCTATCGTTAAATTAACCAACTTCCCATCAAGCTAGAGCTCTGAAATTTTGGGAACCGTTCTTACTTGCCTAACAATGCAATATTTAGATATTTGCGACCAGTTTTAACTAATATATCAATAATTTTTTTAATAAACTTTGCCACCATGTAAAAACGTTGATTTTTTATCTCGACTTATATCTACATGAATAATGATCCGGCCCATCGTTCTCGGATTGTAAACAAGTACCTTAACTGACGCAATGTTAGGACTCTGTAAAGACCCACAACATTCTCCTGATCTAGCACCAGCGGAGTTTTTTCTGCAATGACTGAATAAGAAATTGTAAGTACACCATTTTGCTGATTCATAAGAGATGATGGAAAAGGCGACGAAGCCGTTGAAGCAACAAGTGTGTGTAAATGAGGGGAGACAGTACTTTGAAGAAACGTATGGTAAAAAAAATAGTGTATATAAAATTAATAACACGTAAACTAAATAGAATTAATTCGAAAGTATTTGTTTTATCAAATGGAGATTAATATATTTGACCTCATTTATTGGCTGAAGGAAATCATGCATGGCCTTAATGGTGTGATTTTTTACTCTTGAAATTTTTAAATGTTTTTGATTCATTTTAGCTTTTATTTCACTAAGTAGAGTTATTCTTTAACCCAACTTTTAAATTCTAAGGTTTCATTGAGCTAATATCTGTGTTTCATGATTAAAAATAAAACTTGAAACACATTTTTCTTATAAAACATTATATGCTTATTAGATTCTTTTTAAAAACTGTTTTGCTGTGACGTAACTCCTTTATATTTTTTATGTTAATTCTCTTCTATAACATTTCCATATTCCGCTTGTTTTAAAATGTTTTTTGCCTGTATTTAGGAAATGGAATTCAGTGCCAAGCATCGAGACAATAATATTATAACTTTATATAAGTTTTATAATGCAATTTTAAAGAAAGATTTTCCTAAAAACATTGTCTTTCTTTAGCAATTTTGTTGCGAGAATTCTCGGGATTTGAAAAATAAAAAAAATATTCAAAAATATACATCAATATCCTTTCAAAATTTAAATATCTCTATGGAATTGCAGGGATGATTGAAAAAAGGATAAAATTCCAAAAATATGCCGAACTGAGTGAGTTAGCCATTTGACCAATATTTTCATAATCTATCCGTAGAGGAGAGCTCGAAAAATATATTATTTTATTCAGATAATATAATGCAGTAGCTTTTTCGTTGTTGAATGGGAAGATAATAGTATTCAGGGAACATTATCTTTATTCCACTCATTGTTTACGGATATATTACATATTTTTTTGGAATATTACCCATTTTGCAAACACCCATTCAATTATGTTGTACATGCGAATGCATTTAGATAAGTGTATCTTTCTACCTCATTTCTCGAAATTTTGTAACGGGTTCTCACGGGGTTTTCTCTTCAAATCACCTTCTGACTTACTTTATGACGTTATTTGAACTGAGAATCTTAAGTTGTGAATAAACTGTGACTTAAATAAATTAATTTTACTAAATATAAAGTTAGGTGCATGAGAATTGACCAGATAGAGAGATCGATGATATTTTAGAGTAGTTTAGCGAATTGAGAAAGCAACGAATTTTGATTGTATACTACAGTTACGTGATCTCTACGATAATAGAATAGTGGATTTTACTTTCGGATATTCCATCTTTAATTCTTTGAATTTTCAGTTGAAAGACCCTTAGAGGATCAGTGCACACTTTAGGCTCGGGAATGTGATTAGTTCATTTAGGAGGAAAGGACATTTTCTTTTTGTGGCGACCCTGAATCCCTCCCGGCGACGTAATATATAAGTTCGCCAAGATTTGGCACACTCAGAGGATTCGACAGACATGTATACTATTTCATTAGAGAACCAACACGTACTTTTCACGATACACGCACAATATGTAGTTTCATTCACCAACATCTGCGTTGGAGCATACTTATCAATCTCCCAAATATATACAACTATGTAACTGTTACCTTTTCTTCTATTTGTTTCAATAAATTTAATGAATGCATCAAATGATGGTCTTCTCATAATGTGGTGGACATTCTCATTTCATTCGATTCTCATGTATGATTTGGAGATCCTTTCTCTCACCATACGATTCCCTTTGGCCTAATTAATCTCTAAATCCATAGGTTTAAGATCAATAATTAATCTAAAAGAAGGAAAGATCCGCAACCGCGCCCGCATCATTATATTAGTGAGAGAAGCTATTAAAAGATTATCTCGGATTGCTGTTATTGACTAAGATAGTAGAAAATTTAAGTATAGTCTTCATTTGAGGCCGGGTTTCAGTTAAAGCTCCACATTAATGATGACAATTGATTTTGGATCATATTCTATGGATTAAATAAAATCCAGATAAATTTTCTTGAACTATGATTTATTGAATCTCAGTGGCACAGTAATGAAATAGTGAATAGGGATGTAAGAATTTTTGTGTATTATAAACCTCCCAAAATAGAATCTAACAGAAAAGTATGATTATTATTCAGGATTTTTCTAGTCAGAACCATAATAAAAGTTTGATACAGATAAAAAATTCTTATTACAATTATCTATTTTTCTATAGCGTCATAATTATATATGTAGAGAATTTCTCAACTTTCGAATACATCCAGTATATCGGAAGTTAGTAGAATAATCATGGTAACGATATCGAGTCAAGATTCCATGAAAGATCAGTAACAGAAATTGCTGTCCACCCGTTTGATAGAATTGAACTTCAAATTCCTCACAGGATGTGGAGTAGAAGTTAGTGCTAAGTCAGGTGTCGCAGTCGTCACTTTATCAGGGCTGATAATTACGAGATCTCTCTTCAATGTCTTGTAGCGAACGTCACGGTATAAACCAGTTGATTTTGTCAGGAACGAAGTCATCCAATCCGACTCAGATGCTGAGAAGCACGCTCACCAACAAAAGAGAGAGACTGAACGAAGGAGGAAGGAAACCAGGATCGAGCGTGAAGCATGGCGCATGTTTAGTGGCGAAATGAAATTAAATAGTTATCTCTAGCTTGACTGTTTTCGTTCCCAATACGTTACAGTTCCTCTTGCTACTCTAGTGTGACATTAACTCGAATTTTATACATTCTAATAGATTCCTTTCCCCGAGTTAAAAGTGCATTGAAATTTTAATGGGGAAGTGGTAATGAATAGTTCAAAAAATTACCTGATGTAGAAGTTTTGTTATAGATACAATTATGGAAATAAATAAGCAAGCTTTCTAAATTTTCGATCTTATGACCACTGGTACTAACGCAATAAGCTCTCGTGAATGATATTCAGAACAATTTGTATAATTTAGTAGGAAAAGTCTCTTTATTATCAAACAAATGTTTGGTCTCGGAGTAGTTGTTTGGGCTCTTTGTTTATACCGTTGTCTCGCTGCCTATTTCTATGCTACTCAAGCTTTTGTTCACCATAGCTTCGGTGGTTGATGTTTTCCCAGCAGTTTGGCGGAACTTCGGTTGACCTTGAGTGACATTGATCTCATAGAAAATTCTTCCGGTCATCTTTGTTGATGCCTTAAGCAAATGAGCTAAAAGGGATCCTTATCGGATCAGTTATCAAGCGCTTTTATTGCTGTTTGTTTCCCTGCCACCTTATACTTCTCCTCCAGTATCATATGATGATACAGAATTATCAGGGAACTTTCTTCATGATATTAAGTGGAAGTTGTTTTCCCAAACATTACTGAAAATGATTACATCAGCTCTCTAATGCATTGAATGTCGTTTGTAAAGTTTCTATTGACGTCATCGGTTATCTCTTGTTGAGATGGACGCATGTGCCATTACCGGTATATCACCACTCGATACTTTTGAATGGGTGTCTTTGGTAGATATACAGAGGCAAGTTTACATCGTGGGTATTTGCAACAAATATTCTAATGCTTTGTTGATATTTAGAGTTCAAGTCTTAAGTAACCAGTCCGCACTCTAATGTTTTTATTTCTTGCGGGATTGTTTTTCAACTTATGGGGTGGGTGAGGGTGGAGGACTTATTTTCCAAAGGTGACCAGGGTAGGTTTGGATTGCTAATCTTTCGGTCCGAACAAATCTTGCCATGCTGGTTTTTCGGTTGATGCCTTTAACAATAGAGCCAATAAAGAATTCCCTATTGGATTAGTTATCAAGATCTTTTATTTATGATCATTTTCCTGTAGTACAACTAATATTCTTTATACTTTTGAGCAATAATTAGATGACCAGATCGACACCTGTGATGGTACTTAACATCCCTATCACGCTAACGGACTTTTGAAAAGATTTTATTTTTCGGCTTTTATTCAGAATTATGATGCTTAAAACTGATACTCATTGGTGCAAACTCAGTTACTGCTTCAAAAATGTTATTGCATGAGTTCTTAGGTACCGAATGATTAAGCATTAGAAGACAAATTTTAAGTCCATCGTACCTTGCCGTACGAATGTCGTTTTTTGTAGATATGTATCTCTAAACCACTACTCATCGATATAGAGTCAGGTGCAGTTTCAACAAAGATATAGCAATCCTATTAAGGTATCAATAGATTAAATATTATACACGGGTAATAAGTAATTGATATACCATAGACTGATGTTGTTTAATACAACAAATGTTAAAAAAAATTGAAAATCAAACTATTCAATATTTGGAAGTGCACGTTTGTTCATGTTCTGAACAGAAAATCCAATTCCAAAATAAAAAAAGATTTCTTATGTATGCAAACTAAGGATTGGCCTATTTCCAAATCAGATTTTACGAAATTCCCTATATTGAACGTAGTCACTTTGATTTTAGATATCTATAAGTCAAAGCAAAATTCGATCTATGTCATTCGATTCCCAAAAATAAAAACGTAGGTGCTTTCTAAATTGGGAACGTATCTCCACTCTCATATTTTTTTCTCTATGTTCATCCGATCCGGATCCAGCGAGGTATTTTAGAAAAGTGCAATCAATATTTGAGTACATATTGGAGAAAAAACAGTAGCTTAGTATTTGTTTAGTGGTAGGAAAAATAACAATACTGCCACAAAAAATAAATGCATTTTAAAATTTCAATGATTTTAAAAGTATTTCAATATGTATCATTCAATGTCATTTCTCTCGAATCAAGTACATAAACTATTCCTGTAAGTATTGGAATTTGACTCTAAAGTAATAAGTGAAATATTAGTTTATCTTCTACATTTAGGAATATTTTGGAAGAACTAGTTACATCTTTTCAAAATTATAGGATTCTTTATTTTATTTTGTACATTATGGAATTTATTTTCTGATTGCTTAAGAACTGTCTTATAGAATTCATTACGGATATTAATTTAGAATTATATATATGATAATAAAAAATATTTTTCTAGTTATTGTATTCTTAATAATACAAGTAAAAATCTAAATACTTAAATAATTGCTGCAAGGCAATAAGAATTATTGCCATGTTTGAAATATGTGTTGATTTAATATTGTAGAAAATGTTATGACTTAAATTTTATTGAGGTCATTAGTATAAAATCTTAGATCTGAAACTATAAAAACATTAGAAATACATACTTGCATTACTTATTAATTAAGAATGTATTTTGTGTGAATAATGTTTCAGAAGAGTAACGCTTTTCTTGGATATAATAAAGATGACACAAATTAAATGATGTAGAAATACTTATAAATCTAAACTATATCTTTTCAGCGTCTTTATTTTAAAATTGTTTCTAGTTTGAGTTATTGAATAGAAATTTAATTAAAAGAGTTATTATGATGCTTTGATAAAATATATGCCTTTATGTGACGGTTTCGTTTGTCTTCTTAAAGATCTCAATTTCAACTTCAATTCAAGCACAGACCAATGAATTAAAATAGTCAATTATGTCCAAAATATCTTTATTTACTCCTCAAATAGGGAAATGCTCTTCTCAGTTAAAGGCCAATGTTGCACAAAAAAATAAAGTAAAATAAGTAAGTAATCTGCCTAAATGTGTTCTTAATTTGTTTATCGTAAAAAAGTGTGACTCCCATGAATTTTAGTCTTTTAGAAACATAACCCCCCACACACACATATTAAGAACCAAATCAGTACAGCAAAGATATCTGGATTTTTTTAATATTTATATCTGAGAGAATGGTAAATCATGTTTAGGATAACTCATTTAATTATTTCACTGTATAGCACAAACAGCTTTGTAATTACACCTCGAATCATAAGTCAAAATCAAATGTTTTAAACTTTCTAAAACAGTATGAGACATCATTAGAGGAAAAAGCTTTAAAAATGTCTTCCTTCACTTTTGATCAAAGCTCATTAACTGGGTAAGAAAAGCGTTTCTAAAAAAATCATTTTAAGACCCAGAAATTTTTTTTTATGATTTAATTTAATAATAAAAGTCTGGAAAAGAATTCTTATGTTTTCCAATTACCTTTTACATGAAATAATGGGTTTGGGTCATCTTTTTTTAAAATTTCATTTCATTTTAAATTGATAACAAAAGCACATCGAAACGTGAATGAAAAGAGAAAAAAAACTAGCATCATTTTGCTGGGTATGTTTTTAATAACAGTAATTAATTCCGATCATAAATTTCAACGTGACTTTTGTAGTTTCAATGAAGAATTATTGTTTCTTATAAATTTTGTTTTTCGTGGCATTCGATTTTTAATCATTGTAATTAAACAAAAACTAATAATTGAAACTCTTAAATACTAAAACAATTAGAATGAATCATATTCCTTCTCTTCTATTATTTAATCTTATTTCACTTTTATAATTCAGTATTTTTTGTTTTTGAACAATACTTGTGAGTTTTAACTAACTTTTTGATTAATTTTAATGATTAATCTCCTCAAAGGGCATTTAAATTAAGTATTAACCAATGAATATTTATGGATAAAAAATCATAAAAAATATCTTACTTAATTTACATATAATCAAATGAAATTAAGAGATATATTAATGGTTTTCTCCACGTGAAATTTTCGATTATGATCTTAAATTTGATATATTCTTGATCACGATATGAAGCGTTCAAGGCATCCTTCGAATGACAAGGTACTTAAATTGCACTAAGTAGTGAATACCAAGGTTAAAAATTGCCACCACTCTCGAACAACAGGGAATTTGAATTACACGAAGTCACAAACATTACTAATAAAAATAAATCACACAGTACGTATGAGAGAATACATGTCGTCGGCATACAATTAAAACTGACTTATGTAGTATGTATTAACAGCTCAATAGTTGTTTCTCCTATCTGCAGGGTCGCAGTAGCCTAATGGCCCTGGTCTTAGACTCACAGAGGTGTTGTTTTCGAAGAGTGTTAGGCTCCAGCCCTGATGCCACCAAAGACACGCTATATAGAGGGCTGACACACGTTAAATCTCGTCGAGGTCCCAAGTTCTCCTGCGACGTGGTGAGGAAGTTTGGAGAGGAAAGTACTAGCTCAGGTATCGTCCTCGTCACTTGACTGAGGCTCATTATTTCGAGATCCGTCGCTATTAGTCCTTGTATTGCTTGTCGGTAGGATGTTAAAAAGGAATCACAATCTTTCGCAATCTCCTATTTGCAAGTATCCCTCGAACAACACGGAACCAATTAACCTTGCTATTCGAGGCAGTCGGAATTAGATCTGCGTTAAGAGTAACTCCAGATGAATCTACATAGGACTCGCACACTCAACTTTAAAATGTCTAAGACCTCGAAACCGATATGGTTGTTAAGGATTATAAACTTTAATTTATAGATAAATATTTTGTACAACTTTTTTTATTACAGATGAAGTACGAGTAAAGGTTAATTATTAATTATTCGTAATTGAGAATAAAATCTTAGTTTTAACTTTTGTTGTAATCTCTCTTTTTTTTATTGTGTTATTTTGTAATTCTTTACACATGCTTAATAATAACGACAGAAGGAAATATTAATGAGAGGCCATAGTGTTACAAATAAGGAGAAGTAACTAACTCGTATTCTCAACAAAGGTTAACTGAAAACCATAATTATCTCAATAATCGCAAGAGTGGATCCGTGTCAGGAACAATACTTATATACTGGTCCAGGTCCAATACCAGCTCTCTAACTCTCATTTAACTTTCTCGCACCCAATGTGTGTGTGCTATACTCTTGTTAACCTTCTACTTACTCTCAACAGTTTAACGCGTCCAATCTCTATCTCATCATCATCTCCTGTTCACCACAATTCTAATATATACAAAAATGCCGATTTACATAAGTCACGGTTTATTCACAGGGCAAGGATTTTAAATCAATAATGTCTTAAAGTACCCAAAAAGTTAGTTGAAGGGAGAAATGCGGGAGTTGTGTAACTGCTGAGACTGTTCTCTACATATTGTTTCTTAAAAATAATTTTATCCGATATACAATTTATCAATAATAACGATTTTATCACTTAACTGGCATTAATTACTAAAAGCTCATAAAAATTATTTATCTTTAAAGAAATATTAATTTGTAAAAAACCTACTCAAGTCTTATTAAAAAAGATTCCTAAAAAGTCTAATTTTTATAAATGCTTCTTTAAAATGGATTCATTATAAATAAATTATAATAAATTCATTATATAGTATGCTAGGGATTCATTTTTAAAAACTCATAGGTCTGATTAGAAGAACTTGGGTTTAATCTCTGCGTGACTTTTTATTCATTAGATTGTATAGATTAAAGACTTTTACGTATTAGGAATGGTATGGGAAGGAAGGAATATCGGGATGTTACAATTTTAAGACACGCTGTATTATATTTGAAAATCCTAAAAGGTGAGCTAACGCGTTTTCCTAGATTCGTTATTCATAATTTTAACTCATATAGGCTCCGTGTTTATAAAAAAAACAATGTCATTTATTATTAAGTAATAAGATTATAATTATTTATTCATAGTAAAATTAAATTATAGCCAAATCATTATTAAAATAATAACAATTTTTATTTTTAAAAATACTAAATATTTTAAAAAAATTCATAAAAATTTTAGTTAAAAAATTTTAGATTTCATATATTTAATAAAATTATTATTGTTAAGATATTTATCATGCAGAATTTTTCTTCCTGACAAAAATGTTTCTTTTTCAATTCCTACTATTAGCTCACACTCTCGCTATATATATCTTGTTCAAATTTTCAGTCGTTAATAAAATACTTTTTATTCATCCACTCAAGTTCAAATACATTTTTTTGAACTTGTAGTGGATGATACTCGATGTTAATACAGTTTTTTCAAATATTAATTCATTTAATTAAATTTAATTGGTGAAAATGCAGTTTAGCCCAACCACTTGGTGCGATTTCAAAAATTGCCAAATTTGGCAATTTATTTATTTATTTGGCTGAACGTTAAGTCCGCGAAGTGGACCATTGTAGCCACATTTGGAAAAATACCACCAAATAACTTAATAAAAAGTAACTAAAATAAAAAAAAATTCTTTGTTGATCTAAATAGGGATTGACTTCAAAAAATTATTTTTTTTGGTACTTGTTGTATAGAAAAGTTGACATAGCATGATGGTAATAAGATTGTGAGGGAAATATTAAAATTATCTTTGTACATTCTACAAAAAATGTGAGCATACAGGTCCACGAAATGCTTATTATGACGTATCATCGAAATTTGGAGAATTAAGTTCCTATTCAGGCATCGTCCTCGTCATCTGTGCGAAGTTTGTACAAACGAGATTCATTGCAAATATTTTGCTCGGTAGAAGATTTGTTAGTACGAAAGTGGTTCGAAAACTACATGTTTTTAAGGACAAAAGGTTTATCAAAAGCAAATTGGTGTTGGCATTGTTAGCTGCTATCTGTTCAACCAATCTATAATAAATCTGGCTCTGCTTCATAGGTTAGTTTTGGTTGCTGCCGCTTCGAGTTGTCATCGTTGATGATATCTGTCTTAATCATCATACACCAGAAACCAAGAAAGAATCAAAGTAATGGGTTGTTACGGGTAAATGTATTCCAAAGAAGAGGAAGAATGTCTTATTGGCTGGAATAGCTATGGCTATGATTTATTAGAACTCAATGGGCATCATAATCATGGACATGGAAACATATCGATGAAGGATACTAGGCTTGTGTGTGAGTGTTACCCCATTATTCTTTCTTATTCTTAATACTGATATTTTTTTACTTATTAATATTTAGTGCTATGTGAATAATAGATAATTACATCTCAGGGAACATTTTGTTAGAATATTAGCACATTTATTGTAATAACTTCCCATTTATTTCACTTTGTTAATAGGAGTTATAGAAAACTAAATCCTATTTTATGATCATAAATACGATACAGTATCACTCACGCACGGAAAACATTATAAAGATTATTCATCAGAAATTTAGTCCTCATCTTACAGATAGAGTTTCTTCGAAATATTGAGATGTAATGTTCTGTAAAAAAAAATTTATGCATATTCGGTATGAAGAATTTGAATTTTTTAATGTATTCATGTTATGTCAAATTTCATTTACTGTATAATAAACATCCATTTATTATTGAATAGCTTTATTATATATATAATAATAATTTACGAAAGCTATTTTTATCTAAAAGTATTAAATTAAATCTTTAAATCGGAAGAATATTTTCTTAGTAACATAGATCGCGTTTTAATCCCTTTAATGTAAAAAAAAATTATGTTTCAGATTATTTCTTTTCGATTGTTCACTTATTGAGATTCCTCTAAAAAGTTTTCACTTCCACATATTATCAAATAAATTTTCTGTCCACTGTGTAAGTTATTCGTGACAGCAGCAAAATTTCGCTCCAGTCGACTTTCCCTTACTTCCGCACAGGTTGCTTTTGCTGCGATAAGCCTGTTCTAGTTGAGGAAACAGCTTTACAGATTGACAATATGACAGCAATGAAAGTGACAAGGATGAATTCATTTCAAATAAGCTTCTTGGAGTTACTAAATGTATTTAATGATTGAAAAATTACGCAACTACATCAGGAAAAGAGTTCTGGGATTTTTCAAAATTATTTAGAATAACATGATATTGACTGATTCGTGATTTATTAAAAACTTTTTGTGATACTAATTTTTGAATTATTTAATTAATACAGTATTTGTGCAGTTTTTTTACAACGTTTTTCTGAATTTCACTTGGTGTGTGTGTGTGAGTGTGTGTGTGTGTCATCAAATTTTCGATCGTTAATTTAACCAACTTCCCATCAAGCTAGAGCTTTGAAAATTTGGGAATCTTTCGTACTCGCCTAACAATGCAATATTTAGACGTTTGCGACAAGTTTTAACTAATATTTCAATAATTTTAATAAGTCAAAATATTCTTTCCCCTCGGCACTTTTAGAATTGAGGAAAAAATTTCTTTCCCCCTCTGGGAGCACCGGGCACTCCCCACGCAGCATGCGGTATCGTAAACCTTTTGTACTCACAAAGGGGAGATACTATCTCCCCTTTACTATCTCCGAGATAGTAAGGGTTGCTGACTTTTAGTCAGTAATCATTCTCAAGAAAGAAAGTTTCCAATATTTGGCGCCGTGTCTTATCACAATAATTTTTTCTGAATTTTGGTTCCCATTCTTTTTTTAATAGAATGACTTACAAACTTTCAAATGCATGTTTTGATTTTATGAGTATTATGAATTTTTTAATACTCTCACAAATGTCTCTTTTTAAGTGAATTTTAAAGTTAAAAATAACTAACAGTTTTAACTAATATTTCAATAATTTTCTCTAATAAACTTTGCCACCATATAAAAACGTTGTTTTTAAAAACGTTGGTTTTTATATCGAATTATTAAAGGATGTCAATCAACTTCAGTATAACACAAGGGGAAATTTTTAAGAAGTACAAGCGTATTCTTTTGAATCACAAAATATCTCATAACTAATGGTTTAACGGGAACATTGAGAAGTAATTCTAATTTATAATGAAAACTAACTAACTTTTTTTAAAAAATCTATATCAATTATATAGGAAAACAAGAGACAAATTATATAAAGAAAAGAAAATTAAGATAAAGGAACATCAAAGTTTTTTCTAACTCTTGCTGAATTTTACTTCATATTTTACCATTTAACTTCAAATCTAACATTTGCAAACGGGATATACAACCTAGGTGGGCTTGTTCCGATAAAATAAAGTATTTCTATTCTAACTTATTTTTAATCCTCTCTGATTATATAAATATTTTTTTAGTTTTATTGTTAGAAAATATAGTAGAATTTCTCATTTTTGAAAGTAACTCTTAGATAAAAAAAAATATATTATTTAATACCCAAAAAGAGTAATATAGAAATTAAACTTATGAGAGTCTTGGAACAAGTTTTTTAAATTAGTTTAGCCGTGTTTTCACTAATTTATTTTTTGAAAGAAGAAAATATATGGGGATTTTCATCATCATCATTCATCAAAACTAGATAATTTTATTTTCATGTTATCTTTCTTGACTTCCATATTCAGCGTTCATTGATCAATGTTAATGAAAGTGAATACACATAATTCCTTCTGAATATATATTTTCCCATCAACACACGTCCTGACCTGCAACGTGAAATTTACCGCACACGAGTTTAATACTTAATACAATGAAAGCAAATCTACATATTCATATCCTTTTCTTTAATGCCAAACTCCTTTTCTTTTTTTTGAAGAAAAATATCTTAAAAAGCTGTTAGGGCATTGATTGGTTCTAATGCTTAAACGATGCATATCGATTTTTGTACATTAAAACACAACATCATAGTCATCAACGTTTATTGGCCATTACTATGTGAAACAACAGTTGTTATGGCTTTTCTCACGGAAATGAGTCATTATTTTATGCATTTTACTTCGTTTTCATTCATAAACAATAAAATCTAAGATGTACTTCCATTCAGTTCTTTGAAATATGGATTTTATTTTCCATGAATTAAGCTTTAAGTGTCAGTTTAAACGGCTTTGAACCATTGCATCAGAAGAAATGTTGTATAAAGGTTTTTATATCTAGAAAACTATGTATAAAGCCAATATCATTAAAACAGTATTTGTATACAGTTCTTTATTATATTTTATAGATTATGGCACATTTTATAACGTTTAGTAAATAATCTAGCTATTGAATAATTTCGATTAATCGATATAGTATTTTTTTTTAGCTTTTAAGAAGGAAAATGGGAGGAATATTCGGTATTTAAATATTGATATAATTTAATGAATTATATAATGGGAGTTTTCTATATTTTCTCTAACTCTGTTACTTTCTAAGAACTTATTGATTATTTAGCTCAGCTTATGCGTTTACGCTTCAGATGTTACTTAATAATTAACTTGATATATTTTTCTTTTAAAAGCTTTTGAAAAAAGATGTAAAACGTGTTGCATTATAATAGCTAATTAACCATACTTATAAGATTCATAAGATAAATAAGAGTTTAAAAGTTTCCTATAATAATAAGATTTATAAAATTGCATACTTGAACTAAATAAAAAAGGCTTCTCTTTTAATTTTATGATAAAGTAACTTAAAGCTAAAAATTGGTTATTTTTATAAAAATTTTCCACGCTTAATTTTTTAAAAAAGTATTTCCTAATTCGCACGATGTCTAAAAATTATTTTTTAAAAAACTATATTTAGTTAATTAGTTAGATAAGAAAAAATTATTAAGTTAAAACTGAAATTATATTTAATTCATTACTATAAAATGCTGTTCATGAGAACCAAACGTTATGATGCACATAGATTTATAAGAGGCACGAATTATGACAATTAATGAAAGATCTAAAATTGAAATATTTCGGAGTAATATCGAATAATACTGATAGTTTTTCACTAATACCGTTAATATTATTTAGAAATTATTGCTTATGCCATTTAAAGTTTTTTCAATAGACATAATAAGAGATGACGATTATTATTCTTACGAAGAGATTATCAATTATTCTCTCAAGAACTTTTTATTGTTACTATATATTCCTTAGATTTTTTTCTATTGAATAGAATTAACTATTTAGTAATATCATATTAAATATTAGTCGTTGATGGATAAATCAAGGAGCTCTTAAGAAATTCATGAAGTTGTATTTCTATTCTGTGTAAGTGTTCTATATCGTATTTCAGATAATAATTTGAACATTAAAAATAATTTTTTATTATTATTAATCAAAAATAATTTATTATTATCATTAATTTAAAAAACTAGCTAAATTTTAGGAGACTTACATTACTTTTTAATCAAGTGAATTCCTTGAACATTAAATAACAATTCAATTTGGTAGAATATAATTGTTAGGTTTCTCTTATTACGAATAAAATATGACTTTACATATCTTGAGAAGTATGAGAGAATTGTCGATGGTAAAGTAATCTATAAAATAATATTATAGTTTATTCTATTTTTTTTCCATATATTAGATTATTATTCACCGAAATTAGAAAACAAAACCAGTTTAAAGTTTCCAAAATAAAGAATCAAAAGGATTAGTAAAGTAATATTTTTTCTGTTAATCAACGTAATTTTAAATGAAACAAGGAAAGAATGAAATATATTTGGATTATTTCAGAATAACTAAATGCATATGTTAAACTTCATTATCCATAGGTAATTCATTAATATTTTACTCTCTAAATTAGTGTTTCCTTTGCTGTAATCTTCATAATTTATTGGCGGAAATAATACACTTAATTATAATTTTTAAGCAATAATACTAATTTTTTAGACAATAACTAAAATTATTTTTCAATATAAATAATGAATAAGATTCAAAGAATACTTAAAACCACATTTTGTATAGATTTCTAAAATTAAATAATACTTTTCTTTAAATAATAATCTGCTGAATATTTAAGCGGATATATATTTTTTTACGGTAAGGAATACGAGATAGAAATAAAAGAAACTTACTGACTCCGAAGAGCTGAGGGGCAGAACAAAAGAGATTTTGTTAGAACGTTTCGGAAAGAATACTTCCAAAATTCTGGAAAAAGTTGCTTGTCTCATCTAAAACATAGATCTGCTTTATAAGGAAAACGCTCAACCATTCGCTCCTTGGTTCTGTGACGTAATCGATTACGTCACGGCGATTTCTGAATGGCGGTCCACTCTGATTGGTTACAGTCGGATGTCATCCAACTTGCAAAACTGCGTGGTCTACTAATCAGTTTTAGTAATTGTTCTTCAGAGTCATTTGTCTGTTGTCAATCAACGCTTTGTCGGTTTTCCTATTTAGGCTCAGATATGTCATAATGATCTTTCGTTAAATGGCGAAGATAGTTTGCAGACTGTTTACGATGCTATGTTACAGAAAGTTAGACTTGTCGTTAGATATCTGACTTATAACAAGAAAAGATAAATCGAACTGACGCTTCGTGTGCTAGCTGATTATCTTTGCCCATTGATGGACTAGGAAAATTTGAAACGTTGCCATAAATTGCCTTAAATGCTAATTTCGAATGAAATAAAATTTGAATTAAATAATTTCCGAAAGCATTTTTTTTTTAAAAAAAAATGATGTATATATATGATAAACATAAAATTATAAGAATTTGAATTTTAACTTGAATAGTTCAATTATTTTTATATTACAATGAATGTGTTATTCAAATGTTATTTTGAGAAAATGGCGACAGCAAAATTGCTTGAGCATAGAATAGAGAATACATAGTTATTAGGTTCAAAAGAAAGACATTATGATTGTAATAATTACAATTAATTTGTTTATACTTACATTGTTAAGATATATTTAATTTGATATTTTATCGCCTGCCACTATTTTAAAATTCTAAACAGAATATTATTGTATATTTTAATAACTTATCGTTTGCTCTTATTTTAATATTTTCATTTAATAATTGAGTTTCATGTCAGAAATGTCTGTTTTAATTCTTTTTGTTATTAACATTGGCAATTTTTTTGTTCTTTAAAATGTTTCGCTTATGAAAATTAAAATTCATCAGGAATTTGAAGAAGACATTTCCCTTTATGGATAGTAATTGCTTCTTTGGAGCCTGGTCTAGGAAGAACGCTTACTTTACGCTGATTAATATTCATTTTGAGTAATACTACTTTATCCGAGAAATTAAAAAGATGAAAAAACGTTAGCACATAATAAAATGAAATAAGAAAAACCAATTTCCTTTTTTTCTCGTTTTCTTCTACAAATGGAATGTGTAGATCAAATAAGATTGAATAATTTTCAGGCATGTTAAAACAAACTCAGAATTAATGTAAAATAATAATTAATGTTGGAGCACCTATTTCAAAAATATTGTTATGTATAGGATAAATATTAAATTGTAAAAGCTTTTAATTTAACCATAAAAGTTCAATGATTTCTTTATTACTATAAATGATAATTTCGTCGTCTATAATTGAAATGTGCAGGTAAATTAAGACTTAATAGTTCTTATGTGTTTTTAAATAAAATACTCGTTACAAACAAAATTTTAACTTTAAAAATAAATAAAATCATAAAAGTTACAATTTTATCTCAAATTATTGTAGATTATCATGTATTCTATTAGTTTTTAATTAAATTTAAATGGCTTAAGAACCTAATATATTTAAATGTAAAAATATGTTATGAATATTAAATAGTAATCAAAGAAATTAGATAGAAAAAATTAAAAAGTTTTATGTAAAGTTTTGTAATGAACAGATTTAGCCACCCAAGATGCGTTTTTCTTACATTTATAATTAAACTACTCAATCAAGTATAAAAATTAAAGTAAACGATGAAATATCGAGAAATGGACAGATGTAAACTTTTCCGATATTAAAACTAAAGTAAACGATAAATTATTAAATTGAATATATTTAATCTATATGGAATTAAAACTGAAGTAAACGATAAATTATTAAATTGAATATATTTAATCTATAT
>BMAW01071222.1:0-22431 GCA_019974015.1 Nephila pilipes | reverse complement strand
ATGTTGTACTTCGTTCAGTTACGTATTGCTCCTACAAGCGATACCGTCCGAAATCTGAAGTGGAAGATTTGAGAAAGAATTAATAATATTATATATAAACAACGGATTTAGATTCAACGGTGAAATAATTTTTATTACAAAATAATAAAAATATGAACATAGAGGATGCTCAGGCAGTATAATTTCTTTCTCTCGAAATACCATTTTCATAACTTTATAAATAAGCTACGAATGCAAAATGTTCGCTAAAAATCTTTTTTTTTTCGGAACTAGCATCTATTAACAAGAAAATTAACTAATTATGGATACCAATGACGCCTTTTATTTAACTCGGCGTCATTTTTTTAAAGTGTTCAGTGTATCCTACAGAAGACGCTGGGACTGAGGAGGTTAAAAGAAACTATAACAATTAGTTTATAACATAATATTGATATATAAAGAAAAAAAATCATTAAGTACTTTTTTAATATTCTCTTACCGTTAGCAAAAAAACATTGCGAGAACGACAGCAAACAATTCAGCGAGAAAAAAAATCACAGAACACTCGCTTCTAAGCTTAGGGTATTTTTTAACTGAAATTACTCATAAAACAGAAAGAAATATTCTGTTCTAAAGATTCATTTGAATAGTAATAAAACATAAAATAACGTTTAATTAAAAAAAAATGTAAACATTACATGAGTAGGGTTCCGAATTAAATTTACTCTTAGACAGTCCAACATCGGTTCCTGTCAAACTAAAGTTTTCTCAATAACCTCCGTCAGAGGCGCTGCAGTGATGGGAAGATTACGTTACAATAGCAGAAATATTTTCTCGGGTTCCTAAATGGATCATTTTAAGCATCACCTTAAACAAAAAAGTAAAACTCTGAGAAGTTTAAATACAGTGACGCACAAATCAGCAAATGAGTGTTTATTTTGTTTTTATATCATAATTGATAGCTCTTATTACTTATTGGCACTTTATACTACCCTGGCAATAATGGATATGTGGTTAAAAACTGGTAAGCTTCATTCAAAGCATACAGAAAATAGTTTCGTTACTATTGGTGACAATGAATCAGATGTTAGAATCAAAAAGTCGTCAGGTGATTTCGATTTATCCATTCGTAAAAAGCGGAAGTATTATGAAGAATACATAACGTTTAGGTTTACCTGGATTGATGAAAATGAACCAAAAGGGTTATGAGTTGAATGTGAATATGTCATACACAACAGCAGTTTAAATCCCTCAAAATTGAAAATAACTTTCAAAAACAAATAATCTAACTTTACATAATTAAAGTGTTGAGTATTTCAAAAGAAAATGTGATGAGTTGAAAAATAAGAAAATGACCTTAAAGAACATTGTTAAACACGATAATAATAATGCTTTGGAAGCCTCGTATCGTGTCAGTTATCGTATTGCTCAACAAGGTGAAGCTCATACAATCGCATTCATTCATTCATTTCATAATTCATTTTATTTGGTGTTAGATTATTTTATTATAAAGATTGTGTTTAATTGAAATACTAGCTGATGTTTTCTTTAAGGCTAGAGGATTTATAATTTTTGTCTTTTAGGGAATGTTTGTTAGTGAATTTTTGAAGTACGTCATTGTATACGTGTAATTGCGTTGATATTGTGGATGAGAAATTGTTAATTCTTTGTGTGTATATAAATTTAAGTTTGGTTTGAAATAAAAAATTTTCTTTTGTATTTGGAATTTTTAGTTAGAATGAATTACATTACACGATTAATTGTAGTTAACACATTGGAATAAACATTTTTATAAATTACTCATAAAAAATTTTCAGGTTACCATAACTTTAAAAATAAATACAAAATTGAACGTGAAATAAGTTTTGAAGAAATAAAAATATAGATTATATTTACCCTTGTCAAAGACTTAATGGATGAAAATGGCTGTGGAGAAGTTATACAGAGTATTAACAAATTTATTCAGTTATATATTTTTTACTATCGAAGTTAATAGAGTATTTTCAGATACTGTAATCTCGGGTTGCCAGATTTTCCATTCAAGCACTGATAATATAAATTCTTTAAAATATCTCATTTTTATATAAAACCAATTACGCAATTTGGTTCGAGCCAATATTATAAATATTCTTTCTATCCTTTTGTTTAACATTAGTTGTAATTAGCTAATATGTTTATATTGGTATACACTGTTTACATTAAATATCCATCATGAAGAAATATTTCTTGCATCTTCAAAAGAAAAAAAATAGTATTGAAGGAAGTTAAGAAGACTTAAAGAAGATAGAAATCATTTTAATACTTGATAAGATTTTTTTAGACAATAATCTCCAGTTACTTTTCATAGCTGTTTGGAAAAAAAATGTTTTGTAAATTTATTGTCTTTAATTTTATTCATTTCAAGGCTAACCATTTACCTTCTAAAATTTTAAAAGAAAGGCTTCAAAAAATAAACTCTCAATTTTTTTTATTGGGAAACAAATATGTTTGTAAAAAAAATTATTGCAAGAAACCTCTCAGAAAACCAAGAATATGTAAAATGTACAATTTATCCTAATTTTTAACTCACTGAAAAAAATATTTTTTCTGAAATATAAGTTTTCTTTGAAATATATATGCATTACTTTTTTTTCTATTTCATATTTATAAACAAGATGAATATTTCCAACTTTCTTTCAACACGGCTATCGATCGAGAATACTTGATGATTAAACACAATTCGAATGTCTGACAACGAATGTGAAGGGTTGCATAGCTCATTTCACCATATTCAACATTTTTAGAGTCCTTTTCTCAATACAGATGGCGCTAACCATCCATTGATTTGGATAACAGTATCATACAACAGCACTCTTCAGTGCTATCTCTGAAAATTTTTACCCTGCTCCTCTGATTCTTACGGATAATGACCATGGAAATGTTCAATGACTCGCAAAACACGAAATGGACTACAATGATGATTCAAGATCCACCATCTCTTCCTTATCTTTTAATTCTGACGACACTAGCTCTACCTGTTACAGAAGACAAAACATTGAAAAGAAAATCCAATATTCTGCCTAATTGCGAGAACTTCAAAAATCCCAATTGGCACTCTACGACTCCATCAACATGAACAAGAATGAATCTCAATATATAACGTACCAGATTATTATCAAAAAAAACGAACAAGGATTTGAAACGACTCGAGGATGAGTACGCTTCTATTGCGCCTTGCGATACTGCTGGTTGCCAAGTTCATAACTCTCCATTCCCCTCCCCAAGTTTAAACTCATTTAAAAGAAAAGAAACCGACTCTAATGGTTATATCACACCACCTAAAAATAAAACTGCTCGTAAATTAAAAACAACAAATAACTCACAAACTCAAATTCCAGTTCAAAATAAATATCAAAAATTAGATGCAATTGAAAATAATAAAAAAAATGATAATATCACTCAAATGCATCATGAAAATAATACTAATAACACTAAGAATCTACCTCCCCCATTTATGCTAAAAGTAAGTATTAATTATAGACAACACTTAAAAGAACTAACTTCTGAAATTCCCACTCTACGTACTCGCCTTTCTGGTGAATACATTAAATTGTACACAAATAATTTTGAAGAACATCGATCACTTAATAATATTCTTAATACTAAACCTTACGAATTCTTTTAATTGAACCTAAAATCACGCGTGCTTTGAAAACAGTTATAAAAGGTTTACTTAGAAATACTAACGTTAATGATATTCATGAAGAACTATAACTCGGTTTTAATCATACAAAAGTTTACCAATTGATCAACAGGCGAACGAAGCTCCCCTCCGATCTACATGATCGCATTACCAAGAACGAAAAGAATCAAAATATCTTTGATCTTACTAAAATTTGCTATATGTCAATTACAATAGATAACTACAAAAATACTACTACCACCCAATGTTAGAATTGTAATAAATTTAATCACAGTGCACAAAACTGCCATATGATTCCAAGATGCATTAAATGCTCCGGTGCACACCCCACCCGCGATTGCCAAATTCAAAACAAAATCGATGAAATCACCTGTATTAATTGTAATGAAAAAGGACATTCTGCCTTCTACAAAGGTTTTAAACTCTTCCCAAAAACACCTAAAAATAACAAAATCCCACAAAACAAAACCATCAGAGAAGATTTCACATTCCTTCAAGCCGTAACTTCTTCCTCACGGATGGCGCTGCCTTCCATTGAAACACCAAAAACTCCTAAAAATACACCTCAGTACTTATAATGAAAGTGAAAACAATAATATTCAAGCAATAGACCATCTTAAAGAACTTTCAAAAATTTTCGCTCTCATCCCAGGACTTTTAACTAATATACCTAAAATTAAATCGGCTAAAAATAACACGGCAAAGATAACTGCAATTATACAAGCTCTAATGTTAAATGATGAGTAAATGGAACACCGCTATTTTAATTTTCGCAATTCACACTCATATATATTAAAATTTAAATTTCTTTTTTTCTATTTTTCTTTTAGCTTTCTCAAATTAAATTAAAATGTTCGCAGCTACAGAAATAAAACACCAGCTCCCCGGAACGACAGAAAAGGTATGTCAAATTTTGATATTTTCTTAATGAGTAATTATTGACATACCTAATTCTGAAAAAACGAGAAACTTAATTTAATTAATATTTGTTTTTGTTTCTTGACATGGCATCCCTGCCGGGATTAGAGCTTGTGTTTTAAAATTTGAATATATATACATAAGAGATGGAAGTGATATATTTGAATATATTTTGATTATCATATTTGATAAATTTAATAGTTGCAATTAAATGGCCACCGAAAACTCTGAACTCATTCAGTTATGCAAAAAGAAGCGCAGAACACTAAGAACGTCAGTTACTAAACTTATTTCTAAAATTGAATTAGAAATTCAAAAAACCGAAGTAACTGCAGAAGAGAGCGAAATTGAACTTTATATAGAACAATTAAATGATAAAATCGATTCTCTCAAATTAGTTGATTCTGATATAGAAAGGTTATTGAAACCAGAGGATCTGGATAAAGAATTAGAATCAGCTGAAGAATTCCATGAAAAAATTGTAACGTGGAGATTCAGAGCAAATAAATATTTGAGAAGCTTGAATCAAAATAATGATATTCACGACCCTCCCAATCCCCCCAATTATTCATCACACGAAAAGGATGTTAAACATCCAATAATCAACGTCAAACTACCGAAAATAATGATCCCAAAATTTTCTGGTAATATAAGTGAATGGCTTACATTTTGGAACTCTTATGAAACGTCGATACACAATAATACATCTTTAGGCGACGTTAGTAAATTTAATTATTTAAAAGCCCATTTAACTGGAACAGCTTTGGAAACTATCGGCGGTTCCTCTATTTCTCACGAAAATTATGCTAAAGCTATTTATTTGTTAGAACAGAGATTCGGTAGAAAAGAAACTTTAATAAACACCCATATGAGTCAGTTATTAGAAATCTCCCCACTTAAAGCGTTCAAATGACGTAAAAAGTTTGCGGCAACTATTTGATAAAATTCAGATTCATATTAGAAGCTTAGAATCATTAGGCATCGCTTCAGATACTTTTAGTACTTTATTATCCCCAAGAATTTTAAAAGCACTGCTAAATGATTTACTATTTGAATTTCATAAAGAATTTGGAGAAGAATATTCCGTAAATGATTTAAAACAATTTTTAAACAAGCAGCTAATCACGAAAGAAAAGACGGAGTTATATTTAAAAAAAGAAATTCAGCGCAAATCGGTGTTGATTAAAAAAGGTTTTTGTTTTCGCTGTATCAAACCGGGACACATAAGTTCTTTTTGCAAAACAAAAGTAAAATGTACGATTTGCGGGAAAAGACATGCTGATATTATGTATTACGAAGAAAATAAACATTTTAAAAAAGAGAATCCCGAATTAAAGGAAGTTATTGAAAACACTACGCTTTCGAATAATAGTTGTTCTAGGGAAGTTTATCTTCAGACTTTAATAGTTTATATTAAAGAAAATAGTTTGAAACATTTGATTAGGGTTATTATAGATATGGGTAGCCAGAGATCTTATATTACAAAATTTATCGCAGGAAAGATGAACTTAAAGGGGTTAGGAGAGGAAACTGTAAATCATGGTTTATTCGGTGGAATTGAACACGCCGAAAAGCATCAAAGATACAATATTAATCTTTCAAATGTCGACGGAAGCTATAACTGTGAGTTAGAAGTTGTAGATGAAAAGAAAATCTGTGATTCCTTACCTAGAATGAATGATGATAATTGTTTGAAACAATTAAAAGATCTAGGTATTTTAATGAGTGATGCAATGATAAATGAGAAATCCCGTCTTTATGAGAAAAATTCTGGCGAGATTAATTTGCTGATTGGAGCCGATTACGCAGGGAAATTGTTAACAAGGAATGTAAAACATCTTTCAGGAGGTTTGGTTGCCGTACACACACTCCTAGGGTGGACTGAAATGGGTAAATCTAATATAAAGGGCCCATCCACAAATAGCTCACTGTTAGTATTGTCATTACACGTAAATGATGCTAAAATTACTATCTCTGGAAGTTAGACACTTTGGGTATTCACGATAGTAGAGAAAAACGCTCTAAAACTGAGACCCAACAACTTGCTTTGAAACATTTCATAGAAACCGTTAGCAGATACAATACTGGCAGATATAAGGTGAATCTACCCTGGTTAGATGGACATCCTCCTTCACATGATAATAAAGAGATGGCCCAAAAGAGGCTAAGAAATACAATTCGATCCCTGAAATCAACAAATCGGATAAATGAATATCAAGAAGTTTTTAATCAGTGGGAAAGAGATGGTATCATAAAACAAATTAATCAGACCAATGACACTTCTAAAGGTGTAGGTGTACATTATCTGCCACACAGAGCAGTATTTAAAGACACCTCAACAACTAAGGTAGAAGAGCCTTTAAAAGGACGTGCAATGAAACTCAAAGACTCGATGTATGTCGATAATTGTATATCAAACTTAGACTCCGTATCGGAGTTCGAACATTTTAGATCAGAATCTCAAAGAATTCTGAAGCCATCTAAATTTGAATTACGTGGATGGAACAATAATTACATTTCTGAGTTAAATGAATTTGTACAAGAAAGCTCAGATTACGAAAAAGAAGTACCGATTTTAGGTCTTACATAGAATTTGAGAGACGACACTTTGTCTTGTGAGCTGATTTAAACAGAAAACGAGGGGGAACCAAGAACCAAAAGGAAAATTCTGTCTTTGGGACACCAGCTATTTGATCCCATAGGGTTCACTTACACCATAACATTAATCTCTAAATTGATTCTTCAGGAATGCTAGAAATTGGGAATCTCTTGGGATTCAAAATTACCTGAAGATGTCATTAAAATATTCCATAAATGGAAAGATGAGTCAATTTTCTGGAGTGACTCTATGGAAGCTCTGTATTGGATCAAGAAAGAAATCCCTTGGATGACTTTTGTGACCAACCGAGTTAAAGAAAGACGAAAACTGTGCGCATTGGAACTGTATGGAGAAAACGTCACCAACAAGGACAAGGTTCCAGATACTCCTGAGAAACATCCAGAAGGACTGGACGATCCTGACTCTGCCCCTGCTGCTGCCAGAGCTGGACAAATAGTTCGACCACCATCCAGATTCAGTCCATAAGGTGTTGAGTTTCGGTTCTATGTGTCCCGAAACTCAAAGGGGGGAGTGTTCCGAACTGAATACTTTCCCACCTGAAACCATATGACTCCCGCCAGAGGACGCTGTTGTTTGGAGTGAGCAGCGTCAAAGCAGAACACTTACTTTAACTAAGAACTAAGAAGAGTGTTACGACCCGCGAGTGCAGATGGCGCTAGTAGTCATATTCTTGTTTTTTACAATTTGTATCATTCTTCCTGTAGACATCAACCTAGGAGCACGACGTACCAACCGTCGCTCAAATAAACATTCATATTTTAGTATACAGTCCACAGCTCTTTGTTTGAATAGATAAGTTTCAAATAACTCAAAGTCTAATCAATTCATCACCATATAGTTTTTGTGGTCACACGAGCCCGAGAACCGAAAATTGATAACATGGCTCCAAAAGAACTATCGGAACTCACCGTGTTGAGCAGAAGGAAAGCATATTTGCTCGGTCAAATTACTCGGATTAAAAACTCTTTAGAAAGTGCTGATTCTCCATTGAATCAAGTGGAAGTAAAAAGTAAACAAGTTTCGCTTTCCCAGGTCAAAGCGAAAATCGACGTTTTACGAAACGAAAGTTACAGTATTCTTTCGGATGAAGAACTCCCTGATTTTGAAAACAGTTTGGATAAAATGGAAGAAGACGCTGATAATTTAGAGGTGAGTCTCAATACTTTACTTGAATCTTCAGCTTTGAATACCTCTAAATTGTCTGTAAACAATGATTTTGCTAATTGTAACGTAAAACTGCCTGCCATTATTAATTTACCTGAATTTTCGGGACAATATGTTGATTGGTTACAATTTAAATCTCAGTTTGTAACATTAATTGATGATAATACTTGTTTATCGGATTCACAAAAATTGTATTATTTACAATCTGCCCTCAAAGGCAATGCAAAACAATTACAAACAGTTAATGATTCATACGTATCTTTATTCGACGCCTTAAAACGAAGATATGAAAACAAAAGATTAATCATTAATAGCCACATCGCTGAACTGTTGAATCCTAACAAAATAAAATTTGAATCTGCATTTCACCTTAGAAATTTAATTGATTCAATTCAGAGTCATCTGAGAGCTTTAAAACAATTAGAATTAGAACCTAACGCTTTGTGTGAATCAATGCTAATTTTTGTTATCACCCAACGTCTAGACGATGAATCTCGTAAACAATTTGAAATGGAATTACATTCCAATGATTTGCCTGAATGGGATAAATTTTTAGACTTTTTAATTAAAAGAAGCCAAGCTTTAGAAAACGTGCAGAGAAATTCCTCGTTGAAACCAAAGAACGAAAATCCTCTCAAATTCAAAACGTTTGTTGTAAAAAGTGATAAAAAAAATTGCCCTCTATGTTTATCAGAACCACACCCAGTTTTTAAATGTAAGAAATTTCATGATATGTCTATTCAAGATAGGAACAATCGAGTGAAATCTCTAAATCTGTGTTTTAATTGTCTCGGTCATCACCTTATTAAGAACTGTTTAAAATTAAACAAAAAATGTAAGTGGTGCAATGCCAACCATAATTCACTTCTTTGCAATGCAAGTAAACCCCGTTTAGAATCTAACCCAACGAACGGCAACCTTCCTGTTCCCTCCCTGCAGAGTTCATCTAGGATTATTTATGACCCAAATCCTGCGCCGATGAACGATTCACCACAAGTAAATTTTTCTTCAACCGCTACATCGTGTTTGTATACCACAGTAAAGAACAAATCGGTTTTGCTTTCCTCCACCAAGGTCAAAGTTCAAAGTGCGGGAGGCAGCTGGCGTCTGTTGAATGCACTTCTAGACAGCGGGAGTCAGCAATGCTTATGTAGCATCGAAGCCGCGGAATGTTTAGGATTGAAGAAACAAAAAATAAACGCGAAAATTGTGGGTGTGAACGGTGTTTGCACTGCTGTAAAAGAAAGAGTGATCACTGAAATTTCAAACGAAAGTGGATCATTCAAAAGAAAACTTAACTTTCTCTTAGTGCCTGAAATAACAGGATGTGTTCCTGCAGAACCGTCTGATATCACAAAAATAAATTTTCCAAAAAATATAATTTATGCAGATACGGAATTTAATATTCCCAAACGTATTGACATTCTTCTTGGAGGGGAAATATTTTATGAGTTATTAAAGAGTGCACAAATAAAGTTATATGACGATCAAATAATATTGCAAGACTCTGTGTTCGGTTATATTGTTACAGGTTCCATTCAAAACGAACAATCAATCCAGTACTATTGCAATTTCCTCCAAGATAAGGTTGATAACAGTATAACAAAATTTTGGGAACTAGAGTCATTAGGCATTACAGACGAACCGAACTGTGATCTAGATGACCAAGCCATGCAATATTTTAAGACTTCGGTACGTTTCAATAATGCTCGTTATGAAGTTGGGTTTCCCTGGAAAAAGGATAAACAAGAATTACAAGACAATTTTTCCGTTGCAGAAAAACGTTCTAAATCATTAACAAGAAGATTCATTCGTGACCCAACTCTGTTCATTCAATATTCTGAAATTTTAAAGGAATATGAGTCGCAAGGAATAATTAAAAAGGTTCTACAAACTGAAAGGTCAACTAATAGAGCAGTTTTCTATTTACCGCACCAAGCGGTCTTTCGTCAAGAAAGCTTAACTACAAAGATGCGCATAGTTTTCGATGCAAGTTCCCATGAAGATGGACAATTAGCTCTTAATGACTGTATATGGCCAGGTGTGAATTTAAATCCAAACATATTCCATCTGATCATTTCCTTTCGCTTGAACAAAATTGCTATTATCGCAGATATAGAACGTGCATTCTTACAAATTTCATTGCGCGACGAGGACAGAGATGCAGTTAGATTTCTGTTTCCAGAACTTGGTTCAAATCAAATCGAGCCCTACAAGTTTCAAGTTTACAGATTTAAGCGTGTGATGTTTGGAGTGAACATGAGTCCTTTCTTACTCTCCGCAACGATTAAGCATCATATCGAGAAATATCGTGAACAATATCCAGCAGCAACTGAAATGCTCGACACTTGTCTCTACGTTGATGATGTAATTAGTGGTGCTGATGACATCTCCCAAGCTTTAAAAATATCAAAGGATGCGGATACCATCATGAAAGATGCTAGCATGAAATTACGCAAATGGAATTCAAATGATCAAGCCTTAATGAAAACATGGGAATACGAAGGCCTTGAGACACATCCTCGTCACTCGGAAAACAATTCTGGAGTCCAATCATCAAAAGTTTTAGGGACACCATGGAATGTCATCCACGACTATTTCACAATTGATGTGAAAGGACTGCTAGAATTGGATACATCAAAACCTGTCACAAAAAGAATTGTGCTACAATCAGCTGGTAAAATATACGATCCAGTTGGATTTTTATCGCCTTACACAATTAAGCTCAAATGCTTATTACAAGAACTTTGGCTAAGAAAATTAGCCTGGGATGACGAGCTACCTCCAGATATTTATGCAACATGGTTACAATGGCGGTCAGAACTTCCTCTTTTGTCAGAACTAAAGATTCCACGAATGATCCTCGATTCCAGTGCTAAAGATTCAAGTGAAATCCAAATCCATACCTTCTCCGATGCTAGCCAAAGAGCATACGGAGCTGCCACCTTTTTGAGAGTTAAGCACAAGGACAGAATCAGTGTTGATCTCGTAACATCTAAAAGCCGTGTTGCACCTCTGAAAAAGTTATCCCTACCCAGATTGGAACTGATGGTTGCTCTACTTGCTGCACGCTTAACAAAGGAAGTTAAGAAAATAATAGATCGAAAATGTCCAACTACAGTCTTTTTCTGGACGGACTCTCAGATCACTTTATATTGGATCAAAGGTCCCAGTCATAAATGGAAAACCTTTGTGGCGAATAGAGTTCGGGAAATCCAATCCCTCACCGATTCGAAGTCGTGGTTCCATTGTTCAGGCAAGGACAATCCAGCAGATCTCTTTACAAGGAATCAGTGTCGAAGCTCTTTCAAAGAACTCCAAGTGGTGGAATGGACCCTCGTTTCTGAGTCAAACCAACTTCCTGACCAATGGACTAGATGAAGCGCTTCCAGAAAGATTGTATTCAGCAGAAATGAAAAAGAACTCAAATCCAGGAAATGACATTTCCCTGACAATTACTTCATTCATAATGTCTCAAAATAATTTCTTTGCGAACATAATTAATATATCAAACAGTTATGTAAAATTAATTCGAGTTATAAGTTTTCTTTATAGGTTCATACATAACTGCAGAACCAGAAGTGCAAAGATAAAAGGACCCCTTACTTCACAAGAGGTAAGTTATGCTGAAAATTGGCTGATCCGCTCCTTACATGAAAAGGAGTTCCCCGAAGAAATGCGTAAATTGTTGGCAGGTGAGCCTATTCCTACAAGAAGAAAGTTAACTTCTCTTAATGCCTTTCTTGATGAGAGTAGCATTATTAGAGTTGGAGGCAGACTTGCAAATTCAAATTTGAATGAGAAGGCTAAATTCCCAATGATTTTACCGAGTAAACATATTTTAACTGATATTATATTGTGTTATTATCATAAAAAATATTTGCATGCAGGACCCCACTCACTTTTATATCTTGTTCGTCAGAAATTCTGGCCACTCAATGGCAGAAATAATTGTCGTAGAATTATTCATGAATGTGTAATTTGCTTCAAAAATAAGCCTATCACATCAAATCAAATTATGGCTAATCTACCGAGAGATCGTGTAACTCCGAACTACCCTTTTAATGTCACAGGCATTGATTTTGCAGGCCCATTCCTTATAAAGTTTAAAAATCAAAGAAAAGGAGTACTAAATAAAATTTATGTGGTAATATACGTATGTTTATGCACAAAAGCTATACATTTGGATTTTGTGACTGATCTCACATCCCAAGCATTCATAGCAAGTTTAAAACGTTTTTTTGGTAGGAGAGGTAAGTGCGCAAAAATCGCCACTGACAACGGTAAAACTTTTGTTGGCGCAAACGCCGAAATTAAAAAAATTGTTCAAAATAGTTAAATCGCCAGATCAAACATTAGCTGATTTTTTGACTAGTGAATCCATAGAGTGGAACTTTATCCCACCGAGGTCCCCAAATTGTGGAGGACTATGGGAAGCAGGGGTAAAATCCTTTAAATTCCACTTAAAAAGAGTTGTAGGGAATGCACATTTAACTCTTGAAGAGTTCATTACCATACTTTGTGAAATTGAAGCAGTACTAAATTCCCGACCACTCACTCCTTTGACATCAAATTTCGATGATTTCGAAACTCTGACCCCTGCACACTTCTTAGTTGGCAGACCCCTAACATCCATAATTGAACCACAAGTAACTAATATAAACGAGAATAGGTTGTCGAGATGGGAAAGAGTAAAAAAATTTACTCAACACATTTATAAACTTTGGAAACGTGATTATCTAAATAATTTGCAAGAACGTCACAAGTGGAAATTCAAAAAAAATAATGTTTCAGTCGGATCCTTAGTGTTAATAAAAGACGAAAATCTTCCCAGTACGAAATGGAGTACGGGTAGAATAACAGAATTATTTCCCGGCACAGATGGTAAGGTCCGAGTTGTGAACCTGCGAATGCCAAACGGAAACATATTGAAGAGAACAATTAGAAACCTTTGCATATTACCTATATGAAATTTTGTAATTAGTAATTATTGTTTGTGTATAATTCAACTTTAATCACATATTTAAGTATTGTATAATGTATTGTGTATTTTGTATTTAAGTATTGTAACCATATTATGTGTGTGTATATTTGTATTGAAATTTCATTTCAATGGCGGGGACTGTTACGACCCGCGAGTGCAGATGGCGCTAGTAGTCATATTCTTGTTTTTTACAATTTGTATCATTTTTCCTGTAGACATCGACCTAGGAGCACGACGTACCAACCGTCGCTCAAATAAACATTCATATTTTAGTATACAGTCCACAGCTCTTTGTTTGAATAGATAAGTTTCAAATAACTCAAAGTCTAATCAATTCATCACCATACAAAGAGAGAGAACGCTTTTTGCTCTATTATGTAACCTGTGTTGTGTCTTGTAGTGATGTGTAAATGTAGTAATTAATGAATATATATTTTTATTTACAAGTGCAGAGTTTTCATTTTGAATAAATGATGATGAGTTATTTTGTTCGCAGCTACAGAAATAAAACACCAGCTCCCCGGAACGACAGAAAAGGTATGTCAAATTTTGATATTCTTAATGAGTAATTATTGACATACCTAATTCTGAAAAAACGAGAAACTTAATTTAAATAATATTTGTTTTTGTTTCTTGACAATACCATCAAAAAATGAAAAATCCACCTCTCCGAAGCAGGTTTCCATATACAAGTCTTGGGCTTGAAGAGCGCTCCGCGCTCTAGGCGCCCATAGATATTTCAGCGTCAACGTTCCAACATTCTTACACAAACTACAATGAATTGTTGACAATTTTGCATTTATATTGCAATTATTTGTGCATAATATATAGAAGCACTTGCATAAAGCATGTTTCCTGTAATATATATATATGTGGGAATTGTCCCGCTGCGCTACAGCAGCGCCACCTTCAACTTAGATTAGATGGTTAGATCTCGAGGTGTAAGCACGCAGAAATGCGTGTCCGTCTTTTTCTTTAATTTTTCATATGTAAATAAACATTTTTCCTCCTTAAATGAGCGTGGTTCTTGACAATATACCGACGCCAACCTCCACAATGGGGGCTCGGCAAATGAACCACTGTTTAAAGTTAAATTAAAATTTAGAATGAAATCTTGCAACTAGAACGCGAACAGGCTAACGGTTTGGCTGACGCCCAAAAAATGGACGCTAGTGTGCAGACTACGTTGGAAGTAATTTTGTCGGAGTACAGACGGTACTTGAAAGTTTTGGACTTGAGTAAATGAAGTGCAGACGGCACTTACATCACTACCAAGTTACGAAAAATCCATAATTTGTGCGAAACTGGAAGTGCGACGGCACTTAATACCGAAAATTTGTTGTTGTTGTGCCACCATTCCGTTGGACTTGTTGCAGAATTTAGAAAAATGAACGCTAAAAGAACAGACGGTTTATGTTTTGTTACCTAATTGGATATACCATTGTTGGATATACCACTGCTGAAAAGAGGGGTAAGTACCTCCTCTCTTTACCTTTCAATTTTTATATGAAAATAAGTGTTATTCAGTGACTGTGCTACTTGAACTATAGAAAGATGATCACCGTTAATGATATTCCTGTTGTGTCAAATTTTCTTAAAAGAGGAAATATTAAAACAATTAAGTTGTTAAACAGTATATTATTTAACGATGCATTTGATCGTAATTCAAGAAAAAAATTGAGAAGTTTTTCCTCATTTCCCAATGATTTCAATGTTGAAGATCGTAAGAAATTAATATTCGATTCTTTTTCCATAAATGATTTGGTTTGTGTATTAAACGTGTTAGGTCTGGATTCTAATGGTAGTAAAGAAGAACTCCTTAATAGACTTTTTCAATCTTTATCGAATCTAAATGAATTGCAAGCTTTAAACTGTAAATCGTTAAACAGCGACTCTGAAATTTCTGATGACGAAGCAGAAAAAAGTCCTACTTCATTCTTTCCCCCTTCTGTAATGTCTCCGGCTTTGAATCATAACATGTCTGCTAATACTTTCGACCCTTCCCTTCATTTTGTTTTGAAAGAACTCGGAAATTCACATCGAAAGTTTACTGGTTCTGATTCATATGATATAAAGTGTTTTATTCAAGACTGCGAGGAATCTTTTCTTTTTTTCCCATCGTTGAATGAACAGCAAAAAATAATATTCGCTAAAACTTTGATTGAAGGTCAGGCAAAGAGTTTTTTATTTACGCAACATAATCTTACCACATGGCTTTCATTTAAAAATGCTTTATTAGAAGAATTCCGTCATCAATTAAATTCTGCTGAGATTCATAGACAGTTAAGTAAACGTAAATTACGTCAAAACGAATCCCTTTTCGAATATTTTATTGCAATTCGAGAACTCGCTAGTACTTCCAGTGAAATTATTGATGAATCTTCATTATTTGAATACTGTATAAACGGTATACATGATTACCCACCAAATAAAGCTATTTTATACGGTGCAAAATCTATCCCAGAATTTAAAGAGAAACTTCGTATTTATGAAAAAATAGTCAGTGATAAAAATAAAAAATCCTTTCCGAGAACAAATTCTCAATTCAGTCAAGGACGCGGCATGAACTCAAAACATAATTTTCATAGGTCTGAAATCCAAAATGATAATGCACATAATAAACCAAAAACTTGTTTTAATTGTAATATGTCTGGTCATATTTCTCGTTTCTGTCCCGACAAACATAAAGGTTTAAAATGTAACTAGTGTTTGTGAAAGTTTTGGTCATATTTCTGCAAAGTGTACTAATAAACTTATTCCAAATCGAACTGATAATGCTGTGTCAACTGTAAATAATTCTCCTCCTTTGATATATAAAACTGTTACTATTAATGATAATTCATTTATTGCATTAGTAGATACTGGTAGTCAGAAAACAATTCTAACGAAAAATACATATAAAAAATCGGTTCACCACCTTTAACTACTTTTCATGGATCTCTTACAGCTTTTGGTAATGGACACATTACACCAATCGGTAGCTGTATACAAGAACTTACAATAGATAATCAGAAATTTATCACCAACTTTTGTGTTGTCAATAATGACACTATGACGTCAGATGCTATTATTGGCATGGATATTTTAGCACAGGCCGAAATAAAAATCAACACAGACGGTGTTAGATTAACAAAAATTTCGAATACTGAAACGGAAAATACCGAACAATTTTCGATCACTAACATCTCAACAAATGATAAATTAGAACTTGAAATCGGATCAGATGTCACAACAGTTCAACGAAACATTCTTCATAATTTGGTTTCAAGCTATAAGCCAAATAAGACTGAAACTACTGATATTCAGATGTCTATTAATTTAAAGAATGATACACCAATAACTTATAAACCACGACGATTACCTTTTGTTGAAAGAAAAACTGTAGACGACCAAGTGATGAAATGGTTGGCTGAAGGTATTGTTGAGCCATGCTCTTCTGATTTTTCTAGCCAAGTAGTTGTTGTCAGGAAAAAAGACGGATCCCCGAGAGTTTGTATCGATTATAGAAAACTTAATAAAAACATTGTAAAAGATAATTATCCCTTACCATTAATAGATGATCTGCTTGATAACCTTCAAGATGCAAATACGTTCAGTACAATTGATCTACGTAACGCCTTTTTTCATTTAGGAATAGAACCAAATAGCCGACGATATACATCATTTGTTACACATAATGGACGATTTCAGTTTCTACGTGCTCCTTTCGGTCTTTGTAAATCACCAACAGTGTTTCAGCGGTACATAAACACAATATTTAAGGATTTGATTATTAAAGGTCATGTTTTAATTTACATGGACGATGTCATTATAAAATCTAAAAATACTGAAGAAGGTCTCGAAAGACTTCGAACAGTGTTTTCACTCGCTTCCTCTTACGGCTTAGACATTAATTTTCATAAATGCAAATTTTTAAGTAAACAAATAGAATTTCTTGGTCATGTTATCAAAAATGGTAAATTGTACCCGTCACCACAAAAAATCAAAGCTGTTATTAATTTCCCTGAACCGATATGCCAAAAGGACTTACAATCTTTTCTTGGTCTTGCTGAATATTTTCGGAAATTCATTTTAAATTTCTCCATCATTGCACATCCTCTAACAGAACTTCTGAAGAAAAATCGTGAATTTAAATTTGCTGATAGAGAAATACAAGCATTCAATTGTCTCAAACAATGTTTATCCTCTCCACCTGTTCTAAACATTTACAATCAGAACGCTGATACCGAAATTCATTGTGATGCTAGTATTCATGGTTATGGATGTATTTTACTCCAAAAATCAATGACTGATAATGCGCTCCACCCAATATATTTTCTGAGTAAGAAAACGACAGACGCCGAAACAAAATATAGCAGCTATGAACTTGAAGTCTTAGCTATTGTCCAAGCATTAAAAAAGTTTAGAGTTTACTTATTAGGCAAACATTTCAAAATAGTTACTGACTGCAACGCGTTCGCAATGACCCTCAAGAAAAAAGATTTGTGTACTCGAATAGCGCGATGGACATTGCAACTACAAGATTTTGATTATGAAATAGAACATCGCTCTGGTTCTAAAATGAATCATGTAGACGCACTAAGTAGATACCCAGTTATGGTCGTACAAGACAGTCTCGTAGCAAAAATCAAAACGGCTCAAGAACAAGACACTGAAATCCAAACTATCAGAGAACTTTTAAAAATTAAACCGTACAAAGATTACCTTCTGAAATGCGATATACTCTACAAGTTTGTAGATGGTGAAGAACTACTCGTTGTTCCTAAAAATATGCAGAATGACATTATACGCAGCTCTCACGAGCGTGGACACTATGCTTCTAAAAGAACAAAAGAAGCACTCAAGCATCAATTCTATATACCTAAAGTTAAAGAAAAAATAGACTGTTTCATTCAAAATTGTGTTCCATGTATTTTGGTTAATCGCAAACGTGGCAAACAAGATGGTCTACTACATCCTATCGAAAAAGAAGCCATTCCTCTACACACTTATCATGTTGACCATTTAGGCCCATTTCCTACTACAAATAAGAATTATAAACATATTTTTGCCGTCATTGACTCCTTCACAAAATTTGTATGGCTTTACCCAACGAAGTCAACAGATGCTGCAGAAGTTATTGCAAAGTTAGAAAATCAAAAATACATATTTGGCAATCCAACTCGAATTATTTCTGATCGTGGTACCGCATTCACTTCTAAACAGTTTCAAGATTATTGCAGTACCGAAAAAATTGAACATTTCCCAATCACCACCGGATTACCTAGAGCAAATGGACAAGTAGAACGTTTAAATTCTACAATCGAAACAGTTATATCTAAACTTTCCATAGACAATCCAGAAAAATGGTTTAGGCACGTCAAATAAGTCCAAAGAGTTATAAATTCAACATTTCAACGAAGCTTTCAAACAACTCCCTTCGAATTACTGTTTGGTACTAAAATGAAGACGCCACAAGATCTCAATATCACAAATTTACTTAATGAAGAAATCCAAGCTAATTTTGTCAACAACCGTGACGAGTTAAGGAAAAAAGCTAAACAACAAATCCTGAAAGTTCAAGATGAAAATAGAAAAAATTACAATCTCCGGCGAAAACCAGCAACTATTTTCAAGCTTCATGATTTTGTCGCCATCAAACGTACTCAAATTGGACCAGGACTCAAACAAAAACCCAAATATTTAGGTCCATACAAGATAACGAAAATCAAACCGAACGACACTTACGATGTTCAAAAGTGTGGGTTTTTTTTTGAAGGTCCACCGAAAACTAGTACGTGTGCTGAATATCTCAAGCATTGGACTAATGATGCTATTACCTGATGAACTAATGAAATGACATTTTCATTCGAACTTTGAAAAGACATTTTCCCCCCTTATTATCTTTTTTTTGTATTATAACAGAGTGAATTTCATTTTTTTCATTATTTTGTGCTTTTCTAGTGTATTAATTTTTCTTTTCAATTTTTCAGATATTGTGAATTAGCTTAAATTTTTTGAATTTTCCTAATTGTTAATATTCAACCATAGATTAATCAACTTTTAAGGGGTGTCGGAACGTCAAATTTTTCAAAAAATCATGATTTGAGATTTTTTTATTTCCAAATTGTATAGCTTTTCACCTTTCTAAAGATACCTTATTTTTATCTCTACGATAATTAGAAGCTTCAAAAACTTAGTTTTAAATAAGCATTGAAACGGGGCCACGCCCATTTAAAGGGCCAAAAAATGTAAACAACGCACTTCATTTTTGGACGATAATACTATGTGCTACTCTAAATGAATTTTTTTAAACTTTCGTTATAAATGAGCCTTTCTTTTATTTGCATTTGCTCTTAAGAAGTTTCACTGTATCTGTGACTGATAGATATTTGTTTATACTTGCATAAGCACGTTTTAGTTCGACTACTACGAGCTTGTTCATTTTAGTTAGTGTTTGTTTCAAAACATATAACTGAATTATTGCAAATATTTGTTGTTCTTTTTAGTTAGTGTTTGTATCAAAACACATAGCTAAATTATTTTAAATTGTTGTTTTCAAGCGATTTTATCATGCCTAGATCAAAGACAAGAATTTTTAAAAAAAGGAAAGGACATTTTAACAAAGGCAGATGTGAAAGTAATGACTCTTCTATAGGAAATAGCGATGTAGCAAAACATTCCAAGGAAGAAATAAATGTATCTTCCAGTGAAAAGAAGGTCAAAAATATGGATACATCATATTCGAATGATACTTATTCTGGTTTTAGGAATGTCATTATGGATATCAATCTTTTAGCCTATGCACTTTTTGAAGCTGTAAAATGTTTAAAGTGTGGTAAACAAGGAATTAGATTGTTACAACATGAAAAAAACTGTGGTGAAGCTGTTCAGTTTGATATAAAAGGTCCTTCTTGTGATTATAAATATACTTTTTATAATTCTAAGCAGTGTGACAATAATTTTGAAGTCAATAATAGGTTAGTTTATGCCATGCGATGCATAGGGAAAGGGGCTGAATCTGCAGTAATGTTTTGCGGTATTATGAATCTTCCACCACCACCTACAAAATTTACAAAATTTAATAATAATTTACTGCAAGCAGCTAGAGAAACTTGCGAAGCAAGTATGGCAGAAGCAGTTCATGAAGCTGTTGAAGAAAATGAAGGAGGAAGAGACATTGCTGTTGCGGTTGATGGTAGCTGGCAGAAACGAGGCTTTTCTTCGAAGAATGGTGTAGTGACAGTTACAAGTGTGGATACAGGTAAAGTAATTGATGTGGAAATATTATCCAAACATTGTATTTGTCCGAACAAAACTAAGCATCTTCAAAACTGTAAAAGAAATTTTGTTGGTTATAGTGGCAAAATGGAGGTGACAGGTGCTCTATCAATTTTTCGCCGTTCTGAATCGAAGTACAACGTTCGATACACAAGATACTTAGGTGATGGAGATTCGAAAGCATATGATTCCATTGTAGAGAACAATGTGTATGGGAACGAGTGTGCAGTGACAAAATTAGAATGTCTTGGACATGTAATGAAGAGAATGGGGACACGTCTTCGGCGCTTGAAAGCAAAGATGAGAGGTCAAAAGCTTTCAGACGGTAAACCTTTGTCTGGAAAAAACAGGCTGACAGAAGCAGAAATTGATCGTCTACAAACCTATTACGGTCTGGCCATTCGAAGAAATTTGTCCAGTGTAAAAGATATGCGACAAGCCGTGTGGGCAATATTTTTACACAAACTGTCGACTGATGAAAAACCTCAGCATGGATTTTGCCCATCAGATGCCGATACATGGTGCAAGTTTAGAAAGGCAGAGTTGCTTGGGGAAACCCATCATCATAAAAACAGTTTACCTGTTGCTGTTGTGGAGGCTATGCGACCCATTTTTAGGGATTTATCCAATCCAGAACTATTGAAAAAGTGTTTGCATGGCTGTACCCAAAACCCAAATGAAAGTGTAAATAACGTTATATGGTCTCGTGTACCAAAGAAAACTTTTGTACATATAGAAGCCCTCTCTTTAGGTACGTATGATGCTGTATCTTCGTTCAATATAGGTAATGTATCAAAACTACAAATTTTGAGAAAATTGAACATTGAGCCTGGTGACTATACGATACAGGCAATGAAACGTCTCGACAAAGAGAGGCTGTTAAAAGCTCGATATTCTTGTTTACAAAAAACAAAAGATGTTAGAAAGGAAAAAAGGCTCAAAAGGAAAAGAGAGGATGATAAAATAAAAAAAAAATGTGGATAATTTAGAGTATGGGTAAGTATAAGTTTGATAGGTAAGTACTTTTACGTTAAAACTCATTTATCTCAAAATGTGAATTTTTCATGTTCGATGTACCTTTTCTAAGAAACTACTGTTCATATATGTGTAATTTTTGTAGGACATGTTCATAATGCTTGCTAATATATACTGAAATGAGCTTTTTGTAAAAAATTGAAAAATGTATTTTTTGCAAATTTTTTTATATGAAAAAAGAGTGAAATTTGACAATGTTTGATATAATATTTTGTAAATTGATAAAAAATTAAAAATTAGCTAAAAGCTCATTTCAGTATTATAAGACAGATGTATTTTACTTGTGTAAAAAATTTCAAACTTGTATCTATAATAGATTTTGAGAAAAGGTACATCGAAAACAGCTAATTTAACATTATCGGTATAGGAGGTTCCGACTCCCCTTGTGAGTATGTTCTTTAATTTTCAATTGTGTTATTATTTTGTTAATATTGTATGCATATATATTATTATTTTAATTATACTTTTACTGGCTCACCTGAGGTCAGGTGATATTGTCGGATGGCCGATTGTGGGAATTGTCCCGCTGCGCTACAGCAGCGCCACCTTCAACTTAGATTAGATGGTTAGATCTCGAGGTGTAAGCACGCAGAAATGCGTGTCCGTCTTTTTCTTTAATTTTTCATATGTAAATAAACATTTTTCCTCCTTAAATGAGCGTGGTTCTTGACAATATACCGACGCCAACCTCCACACTTTTACAGCAGAAATAATTACATTCTACTGAAAATACATTCAATTAAATATTTTATTGGTTGCTTTAATTTTAATAATTGAGAAGTATATTGT
>BMAW01071217.1:411231-461810 GCA_019974015.1 Nephila pilipes | reverse complement strand
ACACACACACACACACACACACACACACACACACACAAACAAAACGGAAAAATCACAAAAGAATATTTTAAGACAAATTGCTAAAGCTAGATGGTTCATGAGAAACACTGATATCTGTAATGCTATTCAATTTCAACTATCAGAGCCACCATGCAAAAAATAGCCTTTAGATTCTTTAATAATTCCCTACGTAACATTTCAGCTTACGACCTTGACCCAAAAATTAAAAGACCTAAAAAAATGAAAAAAAAAAAATTAAAATTAAAAAAAAAATTAAAAGACCTAAAAAAATGAATTTCTGATTTCCATTATTTCTCGAAAATTCTAACCTTAAAAACTCTCATAGATAAAAAATATCCTTCTCTACCAATCACATTCAATCCACCATCCAATCAGAACACTATCTCTCGTCCTCGTATCTCTCACAAAAATTTAACAAGCTGTGATTCCAATTGAGACACTGACACGAAAGGCAGCTACCCCATTTGTTGATCGTTAAAGTTAATCCCCATAGTTACTACTATTCTTACGTGTAGCTACAGAGGAAGCTCTCTCTTTTTACTAAAAATCTTAAATTTTCTCAATTATAAATTCAATTTTTAAAAATTTTTAATGCACGTTTAAATTCTCAGTCAATTTTTTAAAAATAACATTAAGATTTCGTAGGTATGGCAAAGTGAAACCGAAATATAGCTCCAAAAGACTACGAGATATGGAGATTAAGAGCCATGAGACTCGTGGGTTCCAAATAAGTTATACAACACATATTTTTTTGTTACCTACCGACATGTCTCTTATTAATTTTACTATGAATTTATTTATTATGGTAGCTCATATAGAAAGGACTTAACTCAGATGAAATGTAAATAGTGTATATATCTACCGACAGTATAATGGTCGATACACCATACTTATGAGTGTAAAGTGTTCGTGCATAATATATCTAATTCACGCATTTGCATGTATTTACTTTGTGAATTAGACACATCTTCAAATTACACTTTTAGTCAAAACATTGATTCTTTTTTCTTTTTGATTTCATATAAAAATTCAATATTTTACCTTTAAAATTCTGTTTGAATTTTGTTTCTAACTTATTTAAAAACTGAGTTACAGTTATTTTAATATATTACTCTATCATAAATTTCTCTGGCTACAAAGGTTCAGAAAACGAGATTTTTTTTACATTTTTTGCTACTTCAAGATTTTACGCATCAATGAACCTGAAATCTTATATATATATATATATATATATATATATATATATATATATGTATGTATGTATGTATGTATGTATGTATGTATGTAAAGATCCTGTCGACTTTAAATGTAATGATCCTGCCGGCTTTAAATGTAACATAATATCATCTTTATGTTCATAAAGAAGTCGAACCTAATTTCATTTTTACAGAATTATTTCATTGTACTGGAGAGAGAGACCATTTCCACTACGCAGTTGGTTGAATCATTAGACAGCAAGAAGAGGAGAGAAGAGCAAGAGGAGTATGAAAGAGAGCGTTTTTTTGTTGTGTTTTTGCTTATATACCAGGGAAAATTCCCATGAAACGTCAGAAGCACGTGTTATGAATGGAGGGATTTCTGGGAAAATATCATAATAGACAAGGAATCTGAAGGGATTATTTTGACAGATTTATAATTGGTTTAAGCGGATTTAAGAGCGCATGATGTAATAAATAAAATGGAAGGGGATCAGGAAATACGAATGAACATTATCTTTTAAAGGAGAGAAAACTTATTTTCACGTATAAATTGAAAGATAAAGAGAGGAGGTACTTACCCCTCTTTTCAGCAGTGGTATATCCAACAATGGTATATCCAAATTGGGAACACAAAACACGTAAACTGTCTGTTATTATTCTTTTAAAGTTGTTTTTCATAAACTGCAACAAGTCCAACGGAATGGTGGCACAACAACAATACACAACTATAAGTGCCATCTGCACTTCAAGTTTCGCACAAATTATGGATTTTTCGTAACTTGGTAGTGATGTAAGTGCCGTCTGCACTTCATTTACTCAAGTACAAAACTGTCGAGTACCGTCTGTACTCCGACAAAATTACTTCCAACGTAGTCTGCACACTAGCGTCCATTTTTTGGGCGTCAGCCAAACCGTTAACCTGTTCGCGTTCTAGTTGCAAGATTTCATTTTAAATTTTAATTTAACTTTAAACAGTGGTTCATTTGCCGAGCCCGAGCCCCCATTGTGGAGGTTGGCGTCGGTATATTGTCAAGAACCACGCTCATTTAAGGACGAAAAATGTTTATTTACATATGAAAAATTAAAGAAAAAGACGGACACGCATTTCTGCGTGCTTACACCTCGAGATCTAACCATCTAATCTAAGTTGAAGGTGGCGCTGCTGTAGCGCAGCGGGACAATTCCCACATATATATGTGTGTGTGTGTTTCTTTGTATATATATAACTATAACTATATATGTGTGTGTGTGTGTGTGTGTGTTTCAAACTCTTACACATAGAAAGACTATTCTTGAGATTTTATATCGAGTAGAAGGTCTTTTCACTGTAATAAAGTGGAAATTACAGTGACTTTGAAAGAAAATGTCAGTGTTCAGAACTCGAACTACCATAGCTACCTGGTAAGAACTATGTTATCAAAATATTGACTTATTCTCTAGATAAAGTTCTGTTTTATGTTCTGTTTTATTCTATTTGCAAAATATCGATACATCTTTTTTCTTTTAAGTTACCGTGTTTTGCGAAAAGTCTTAATTTTTGCTTATATTTGTTTAAAATGTCCTTTTGACAGTAAAACTATGCACGAACAAAAATTTTCTTGGATGTTTTTCTAACTTTAAAACCTCTCAGATCATAAAATATGCATTTCTTGGCAAACTTTTGGTAAATTAAAAATATTTTCTTCAAAGAAGTACTGTTACCTTAAAGAGCTGGTAGGTTTTCATGAGTATCTTGCAGGGTTTGCTTGTTTTTGTGCATCGTTTTCATTAGAGGTGAAACAGTATCTGGAGATGTCAATATGATTTGGAGGATGGCGTAAAAGTTTAATAGTTTATGCGTTTTAACCAACAACATAATGCATCAAGAAATCAATAAAAATTATAGTAATTCATTTAAACTTTGTCTATTATAGTAATTTTTAGGATTTTGGTCTCGAAATCCAATTTAAAATTTAATCGTATGCTATTAATATTAAAATTCTATCAGTTCATTTATTAATAAAGTTTCCATTCATCTAAGCCAGCCTGGATTTTTTTTTGTTCCCTTCCCAGAAGCTACGAAGTTCATTCAATAAGTTCTTAGAAAATTCAAGAGATGGCGCTCGTAATTAATCATACTTATTAATTTCCCTAATATGAACTACGTTAATTTTGTTTTAACAGTATAGCACAGACCACAAATAGCCAAATGAGACGTCGTATCTCTACAAATTATAACTTGTAAAGAAAATATATAATCGACTGCTCTTGATGTAATAAAGTACTTATGTTTTAATAGTTTGCTATAAATTTCGAATATGATAAGAGTAAGTAATGTTTGAAGTATTCAAAAATTTGATTTCTCAATACCCTACAGGAGGTATAATATAATATTTAATGCAAACAAAAATTTTTCCCTCCGCAACTATAGTCAGTTTATTCTTGTAAAACTTAACGTTTTGAAGAGCGTTTGGAATTTTTTAATCAATATGAAATGTTAATTAAAATAAATTAGACGAAGAAGTGAAAACTTATGAAAAATGGTTTATAATCTATGTGGAAAGTATGACTTTATTAACAAAATAAGACTATTTTGTTGAAAGATAATCTTTTAAATTTAATACTGTACAACGATTGACTCAAACATCCGAAAGAAAAATGAATTATTTTAGATAAGTTTCTTTTCTTTCTTCTTCTTATTTCCCCCTTTTTTTAAAATTTGGTATATGCCTAGTCTAACTGAATATAAGCAAAAAAAAATCTTAGTTTAATTAAATGCCATTTGACCAATTGTAAGGTTTGTGAAAATACGTCATTTTTGAAGTAATATATCTGAAATTTTCTTTCTTTTTGTTGTGACCCTTACTGCAAGAATTTTTCACCAAATATTTCAGAGAGAGATACATTATTTATATCAGACTTCTTTGCTTTATCTTACCATTTTTTGAGCTGGCAGAGGCTATGTCTCCAAGTGGAATTAAAATATTTTTATCAGTCGAACTAAATACCATTTGATGGACTTCGAAGCTTGCGAAAATATATGTAACTTTCGAAGCAATACATTTTAATTTCCTTTTTTCGTTACACCATCTTACCGAAAATTCCATAGGCAAACAAATTTTCATGCCATGACATCAGCAATGAAATATTTCACCATTAATAATACTTGACTCATTGTGTATGTAGGCACCCAATTGTCAAATCCTGCAATGCCTTGACAGATTTTCCATGATCATGAGAAACATTTCGCTCGAGAAGTTATGTAAAAATGGGGGGAATGACAGGCCGAACAGCATAGAAGCAACTCTGAACTAATCTTTCGGGAATTGCAGCCAGCGAGATTTTTGGCATTGCCCACATGGACACGGGTTGACCAAGGGTATCAAATTATGGGTCATTAAACTCGCTTTAAATTGACGCCTCACCCCACATAGAGTCTGGCTAGAACGGATATTTCTTGTGGAGTTGGCGACAAAAATAGAATAGATCTTTTTTTTTCGGTGAGAGATATTTTTAAAAGATACCCCACTGGCCCACCACTAAGAAACCTTTTTCAATAGTAAGACTTGAGTGAAGATGCCCGATATTTTTCAAGGGGTGGAGGGAAAAAAATCAAAAACCAGGAAGAATAGGGGACGAAGAAAAGAAGAATAGGATATATTTTTATGGAGAGAAATGTTGCCAACCGAAGGGAGAAAAAATATATAAAAAATACAATGTCAGTAACAGATTTCATCTTGGTCATTTTTTAGTAGCTTTACCAGACGATGGGGACATCTTTCTCTTGATTTTAAAATTGATGGCTTTTTCGATGGGGTGAAAAAGAACCTCCCCCTTTTTTTTACCGAAAGTTTTTCTCGCTTTTCTTAAGTTTTTTTTTTTTTTAAAGTTAGAACCATCTTCCAGTTACATGTGTAGGGAATACTTTGGGATGGAATTCTTTATGCTTTTTCACGTCTGCAAAAGAAAAATGCGAGTGGGAATGAACTGAGTGGTATACACTTGTGAAAACATTTATTAAATTGCGAAAACTATTCCATTTTTAGGATTATTTATTCCTGAGTAATAACATCATATTTTAAAAATATGTCGCAAAAATAATTGAATCGTATTTTAATCATAACCTAAAAGACTACAGCGCTTTTCTCGCTTAATAACTAGAATATGAACTACTGCTATGTCTCGGTACAATTTTCGTCACTATTCGGCTCTGCCATATTTATATCTAATATATTAATCAAAATATTTTAACTCCTATTGAAGACACGCGAGAAAGAATCAGCTTCTTTATTTATTATCCCTGTAGAATATAAAAAATCGCTCTTTCCAAGAATTTCAACCTAACTTAAATCTTAATTTATGGTTTAAGTAATTAAGATTTAAGTTAGGTTTTAATCAATCTTACCAGTTCACTCGTTAAGTTTCAATCTTACCAGTTCACTCGTTCCTAATACCTCAGTTCTCTTCTACAGCAACTATGTAGATTAATACTGTTAGTGGAATTCTCTTCAATCCACAAAAATAACAAAATAATATCAGTCTCAATTAATAATTCTCTAATCCGAAGTCCTTACCTTCTATCTCCCTCCTTTTTCCATTAATTACATATTATTTATATATCCTTATATCTAATTCACTTCACTTCTATCTTTATCTAATTTACCTACATCCCTTTCATTTGGGTTCTAAAGAAATTGTAATTTTATGCAACTCAACTCGGTAAAAGTCCCCTAGGTTAGTGAAGAGAAAATTGCAATTATTTAAAACTAATTTTTGAGTTATTTTACGCTGTTATGTAACGGAAAATTAATGGGATTTAAAAATCTAAATTTCTGTGAAAAAGTTTATGATGACTCATGGATTTATTTTCTTTCTTTAAAAATGAATATATGGAATAAGGCATTGACTATAGCGAACCAAAATTGTATGGTCATGTAATTATTATTTACAAGTATTTTTTTTTTAAAAAAATAGTATTTATGTTTATAATTTAATTATTTTGTGGCATCCTTTTGAGTGAGAAACTATAGTTATTGCTACTATTACGTCACAAAAAATTGTGGAGCTTGTAAGAATTCGTAAAAATATTTCAAATAAAGAATTTATTTTTCTTTTTAAGCCTCCCGTTTACCAGCCATTTTGATTTCGTAAAAGTTATGCTAATCCTATGGAATTTCTACTACCATCCTCAAATCTTTACCATTTTATCTATTAGAATGCAAAAAAAATGTATCCGAAAGAGTAAAAAATAATGGAGGTTTCTGTGGAATTATATTGTTACCCCGATTCTTAAAAATATTTTTACTTTCGTCTTAATGATTCGTTTATAGAATTTCCGGTCTTTAAAATGCTCTAAAATATTTTGAAAAATCTGAAGAAAAATGTAATTCGTCAGGAACTTTTATTACTTTCTGCTCTTTTTGGTGCACTTTTTGAATTCAGATAGTCAAAATATAGTATCGATTTGCGGTTGATAGTAGAAATTCCATAGGATTAACATTACATTGACGAAATCAAAATAGCCTGTAGATGGAGCCTTAAATATGTTTTTAGGAAATGTTATCCTTCTATTTTATTTCTTGAAGCATTTCGATTTTTAAACTACTGTATCTTAACATCAGAAACATTTTTTTGCTAAAAATGGAGGTTCCCCAAATAAGAGTTTTCTTCTAATGCAGCAGCAGAACTATATAGATTGAACAAATTACTGAATTAATCTAAACACAAATTTCCATGAATTAAAACACTGCTGGCTGACTTCTACGGCCATAGATCAGATGTGACCGTGTTTAGTTTTAATATATATATATCAAAATTAAGAAAATTTGCATATTTTGTAGAATTTCGTGAAAGTAATTGAATGAAATGTAAAAATACTGCTTCGAAAAAAAGATGCAAATCTTGTACGTAAAATACGCAAGCGAATACGTGTGTGAGGGGGATCTAGCCGAAAAATAGAATTTTTAAGCGCGCATGACAAAATCCACACTTCGTTTGCTAGCCCATTTCGCTGTATTTCTTGGTGTATTTTTTTTTTTGCAGCAATCGCTTGAATTAATATTCAAACAGTAAAACTGAGTAATCACCAACGTTTAGATGATGGAACGAGATGGCGAATCGTAGGTAAGTTAGAAGTAGGCCAGTCTCAAATCCTGATTTGCAGAGAGTTCGATTTAACCCCCAGCGTCGGGTCCAACTTATGGAAACAGTTTAAAGATACCGGATCCGTCGAGAGAAAGTCTGGGCAAGGTCCCTCAAGACCCTTGACGGCCAGAGAACATCCCCATTTGTCCATTACAGCGAGATGTAACAGGGATGCTACAGCTTCTCATGAGTTGTACTCAGCCACAATAACTTGAGTTTCAAGTGTTGCTGTTTCCAGAAGACTTCATGAGAGAGGGCTGTTTGCAAGAATCCCTGTTGTTTGGGTCCCGCTCAGTTTTGTGAACTGGAGTGTCAGCTTAAAATGGTGCGGAGATCATACAGATTGGAGCATGAATCAATGGGTGACTGTTTTCTTCATTGATGAATCCCCGGTTCAGCCTAACCAGTGATTCTCACCGTACTTTCATATGGAGAAAACCAGGGACCCACTACCTGCCCTGAAATGTCCGAGAAATTGACCATAATGGCATTGGAGGCTTGATGGTCTGGGAAAGCATCATGTAGAATGACCGCACACACCTCCATGTCTTTCAAAGAGATACTGTGATTGTGGAGATGTACAGCGATGGGGTCATGGAGCCTTAAGTTCGCCTTTTCATAGATACATTTGGTCCTGATTTCCTTTTAATAGATGACAACGCAAGGTCATCTATTAAAAGGAAATCAGGTAGAGCTCCTCTGGTCGACGAATTTATGGAAAGTGAGGATATTCGCCGGATGGATTGGTCAGCCAGACCTCCAGACCGCAATCCTATAGAGTTATGCTCTGGGGAGGGCAATTACAATTCGCAAACCCCCTCCGAGAACTATCCAAGACCTAAAAATAGCGTTGCTGAGCTTGTGAGACCAACTACCACAAGAACTCATAAACTCCCTTTTTTCATACCCTCTATTAATCCTTTTTTTTTTGTTCCATACTGCAACTGCTTTTTCATACCTTGCGACTTCAATGAGTATTAAGCACGATCATGCATTTGTATTATAACTGTTGAATGATTAATTTATATATATATATATATATATATATATATATTAAAACTAAAATTCATCTTCGAAGGAAACTTTTTTTTTCCAAATTCTAAGCCCAAAAATATCGGTGAGCTTTATACACTTGAAAATTTGGTATTTTATTTTTTGATCATCACCTTTGTGAATCCATTTATTGTTCATACATAGTAAGAATTATTCCCTAAAATGCTAAAATTTCTGTACTTAAAACAAAAGAAAAAAAATCCCGTTTACCAAAATTCTCTTCTTCAAAAGAATTCTCGCCAAAACATTAAAGTTCCACACCTGTCAAACAGATGCGGAGAAACTGAAGAAAACTTCCAAAATTACTGTCTAGAAATCCAGAGGAGAGACGGGGGGCGGTGGTGGCGAGAGGGAGGGGAACGAAATTCGTTCTGAGGGGCGAAAATTACTTCCTGCACAGTCAAATAAATGCGATATACGCAGCTTTTCCTGCAGTGTTCGTATCAATCATATCCCGAATGTTCTCCGCCGTCCATAAATCAACTCTTGTTCTTCGCGGCGTGGTTTGTGCTGCGCCACAAATTACGAGCGTCGTTTTCTCAGAATATGGGGAATTAATTCAGCTCGGTTTGTTTTTAGACTCGTAATCAGTATCTATGAGCGATCGTCACTAAATTACGGCGCAGGAGGGGGCTACTAAATAAATAAAACCCTTTGATGCTTCCATTTAGTTTGTTATTTTAAGCCTAAAATGTTAATGCTGTTGGACACGCTATAAATCTTTGGATTCGATTCCGGTTCAGTTGTCATTTTGTTTTGTTGCGTTGTGGAAAATGTTGAGGAAATGATTTGCAGGAATTCGAATGGAATAATTTTGAATTCATAAAGTAGTCCATTGTTCGTCAGTTCGAAGGAATTGCATCAAATTTTAAAATCGAATGATTTTGTGGTACCAGAGCAAGCGAATACCATATCAAACATCCTTGTGTCCGTTGCATATGTCTTTTCAAATTATTATTAGAGCTTAGATTTTTTGTGTGTGTTCCTAATAATGATATTTCTATCATTCTATAGTACTAAAGTAATATTTTTGTCAAAAAGGTTCTTTCCTCTCTGAATTGAATATGAATATGATTTGTGAGATATATAAGCATTTAGGTACCATTTTAAAGAAAACTATTCCACAATACGGTTCCAAATTTTTTTATGACCGTATAAAGGTACTAACGCATATGTAGTGAACCTAAAATAATTTTTCTCTATGTAATACTTAAATTTTAAGGAATTGTATTTTTTTTTGTATGAAATATAAGCAAAAGAAAAATTAAAATTTCTAAAATTGCAAAGTGTTCTATACTTTTTTCAAAGAAAATAGGCAGTGATATCATTAAAAAAATGGATCACTCTATTTTTTTTTTGTTTTTGTATGAGGAGTAAAATATTTTGTATACTTTTGGAACATTATTTTTAAAAATGTTACATTTCTGAAAAATCACGTCCATATTCAACTCAAAGGGAGAGAAAAAAATTTCGACCGAAAAACATACTTTTACAAATCAATAAAATGATTAAAATATTATTATTAGCACACAAGAAAACCTAAGCTCTAAGAATAGTTTTTGAAATATATATGTCACAAAAAGAAAGAGCCTTAAATTCGGTATTTTACTTTCCTCCTACATGTCCTGATACCCTGAATTTTTCGAAAGAATTTGTCTTCTATAAGTGATTTCCGTAATAACGAAAAATAACGTCGTAAGAGTTTAAACGCATAAACAAAAGGCTAATGCGATCTTGGAAGTACTCAATGATATTGAGCAAATTTGAAAAGGGGCAAGACAAGCAGAAATTGCCAAAGAACTTAACTTACCAATATCTATACTACGTTGATGATTAAAAAATGAGGAAAAAATTCGCCATTTGGTTGATAACGTGATACTGACAAAGATTAAACAGAAACAAGATGCCAGTAAAAATAGAAAAAGCTTTCTTTAAATATTTAAAGTGATTTTTAATTAAGTATTTTTGTGTAAAAGGTAATTGACTTGCATATTGTAAAAATAGCATACAGGGCCATAAATTTATTTTCACAAATTAAGCAGTTACGCTGCAATTTAAGGGGACTTAGTACCTTACGAAATCAAAAGTAGAACATTTTGACAAACTTTTTTTGATTCTTCATAAATTATCAATTTTTGCTCATTTCAATATGAAACTTTGCCAGTTTGTGTAATAAAGTATATAGTTTAAGATATTGGGTCAAGTTTTGCTATTAAATTAATATATTTTCTTATACAACATGAAATATGCGTACAAAAATTTGAAAAATAAATTAGCTTACCTTACGTTACCCACAAGATAACTTTTGAAAGATGTACAGTAGAACCATAATTCGTATACAAAATTAAAGCTAAATAATGACCTTATTCTGTAAACCTCAAATTTTAAATTTATCTTACATTAAAAAAAATTCAAAAATTAAAAAAATTATCAAGTTTGTATTTAGTAACTTTTTTTTTTTCATGTATCATGTTATAAAATAAAATCTAATCATCCTATTAACAAAACTAAGTTCACAGAATAAAAATCTACAAGTACAACACTCATGTAAAATTTTAAAGCTCTACATGCAAAACATTTTTTTTTAATCCTGTGGGAAAGTGTGAAAGTAACGAACTGAAAAAAAGAGGTTTGTTTACATTGCATTACATAGAACAAGCCACTTTAGACATTTACATTTTTTGTTGCACAGGGCTTAATAATTGTCGGATTTTGACGCGGTTTGCTTTAAAATGCTCCTAACATTCAAACACTATTTTTTAAAAACAAATTTGAAAAATCGAATTTTTGAAGGTGCAAAGGTACTAAGTCCCCTTAAAGCAAGTATTTGTTACGTAGAGAATTTATGTCGATGCTGGAATTTATGTTATCGCTCTGTCTTTATTAATGCAGCAATTCATGGTTAATTTAAGGCTCCTGCCTACCGGCCATTTTGATTTCGTGAACGCAATGTTAATCCTATGGAATTTCCACTAACGTTTTCAAAATCCATTCTATTTTATCTATTGGAACGCGTAAAAGTGAATTCGAAAGAGCAAAATATAATGAAGGTTTCTGCAGAATTACATTTTTATCCCGATTTTTGAAAATATTTTAGAATATTTTGTAAAGCCCGGAAACTCACAAACGAAAAATTTAAATAAGGGTAAAAATATTTTTTTAAAAAAAAGGAGGGAAAATCTAATTCCGCAGAAACTTACATTGTTTTTTGCTCTTTCGGATACACTTTCTTGCATTCAAACAGATAAAACAACATAGATTTAAGAACGGTCGTAGAAAGTCTACAGAATAAACATTACATTCACATAATCAAAATGGCCGGTAGACGGGAGCCTTAACGTGTGATTTAGTAACCATGGGCCCCACCTACTACGTGTTTACGACTGACTTTATGTTCTCAAAAAACGCAAGTTTTTGATTTTTTATTAATTATGTAATTTTGTTAATTAAAGGATTTTTCCAGTGTCAGAAACCAAAGCTAAAAAGCTTGTTAACAAAATGAATACTTATCCAATATCTGAAGATTGAGTATGTTTAAAAATATTGCGGATTATTTTTCCGTTTTATCATCTTATATGTGTAGATAATGTGCAGAGGACGTAAAATTATAATTAATTAAAATGTCTCATTATGAGTAATTGTAAGGAAATTTTTAAAGTCTGTATCATTCAAATTTTGAGTAAATTTAAATGATACGGACTAAAGTATCTAAATAAATAAGAATAATAAAATTCATTTCTCTTAATTCCCTTTCCTGAATGAGAATTAATAGATTAGGTAAAAAAAATCATTTTACGATATAAACACAGATAATTTTGATTCAACATTGTTTTATTACACATTACAAACCTGAAATAAGCCAATTTATAAATATAAAACTTGTTTTAAAATTTTTAAAAAATTTAATATCAAAATTATAATATCTAATTTCATAATTGAAATCCGAAGCTACTTCTCTACATCAACTCTTTCACCTTTAGGAATGCTTCAAGCGTTTTATATATATTTCTTAAAATTAAAAAGACGCATAGATGTGAGTTGCAAGAACCCAAAAATTCTACAATTAGAAATTCTGTAGCTAAATAACCATCCTTTTTTTAAAACACTTATTAAATTTTTACATATATAAACTTCAAAAAATAACTATGTTAGCGCAAGTGTTTGAGATTTTGTCGATCATCGGCCCTGAAATGCTTGAATAAAAAATTACAGCCGGGTTTTATCACGCTTTTCCCTACAACTAATATTTTTACGGACTTTATATCATGTTGTTTGAACTGAGAAATCTCCCCAGAGAAATGAAACGGGACTTCTGTTGATTAAAAGAGAATTATTGATGTGTAGTGAAGAGAAGATATGCATTTATATGCAGCGATACGCTCAATTCGGTGGTTGGTGGCAGAAAGAGTAAGTTGAAGTTATAAAGAGTATCATATCAAGCTAAGTAAGGAGCTGTAGGAGTGATCATACAGAAGATCTACAAAGGGTTAGTGAGTCGAACCCTCAAGCAAAATTCCACTAAGGACTCAAACTCGGTTTGTTTATTACACATAAGCATCCATTTATACTATTAAGCGTTAGATTCAGGCGTGGGAAGTAAATACACAGGCTTGATTAAATATTCATCGTATGTTTTGATTACTTTTGTGTACATCCTAAGAGATTGAGTTCATTAAGGACTGTGTTGAGAGTGTTGATTCTTTACGTGGTGATAATAATTGAAACTGAATGAAGCGATTCCAGGGGTTACAAAATTTACTTTTATTAACTAAAAGCAATATTGTTGAGTATAATACCAGTTACATTTATCGTAACAATGAACTATAATTAAAACTCTTTCAAATACTTCGTCCAACCAGAATTATGATATGCATAATTGGTAAAAGATTTGAAATAATTTGAGCATGCAATAAAATGTTCTCGTAGAAAATACGAATAAAAATGTAATTTTATTTCATTTTTGGCTCATATAATTAGGGATTTAATGAAGAAATATTATTTAATTTATTTAACATCACTGAGAAAGAAAAAAAAAAAAGGAAAATATAGAAGAATTCTCTTTGAGCTGGATGTTGTGTGGTCTTTTTACTATGTTACAATAAAACACATTGCACGAAATTTAATGTAGATTACAATGACTCTTTACCTTGATTTATTTCCAGTAAGCTTTAGCGATGTAAGGAAATAGCTAATAACTAATTTAATACACATTAATGAAGTTCACAGGTTTTTTTTATTTATTTTAAACATCACTGAATTTACTTTTAGCACCATTTTTAATAGTCAGAGTATAATTTTCCTTTTTTTCTAATGTTGTATTTGTTGTTTAATATATAATATTTGAATAATAATTATCAAATTAATTATAATGTTATTTTCCTAATTTGTTCTCCAGAAAATTAACTCTGGTTTAGTGTAAAACCCTTACAATTTATTTAAAGTACTTATGGATGTCATTTTTATTATTTATTTTATGTTTTTTTTTTATTTTTTTATAATCCCCACATTTAAGCTATTATTTTTTGCACATTACAGACTGTTTCATGAATTTTTTTTCGTATATTTTGAAATCGTTTGGCAAAAAAGTTTTACGTTGTGCGATTTTTGAGAGAATTTCAGTTGATTCTTCAATCGAAAAGTTTTTTGGATCTATTTTTTATCTGCTTGTTGCCTTCATTTTAAATTTCTTTATAATTTTCTGAAAAACAGAAGTAACGATATTCTGAGAAGCACAGTGTGACATATTCAATTTTTAAAAACAAACGATTTAATCCTAATGTGATACTTTTTTAAAAATATTATATATTGAACTTTTAAAAGCAACCAATTTAAACTTAAAGTGATACTTTTTTCAATATTCTTTATTAAGATATATTTTTTTGGCAACACCAGATCATATTTTTGATTTTAGATAATTTACTGGCAACAAGCATAAAAAATAGAATTGAGTTTGGTTCCAAGAGGTAAAGACGAACGTTGAAAAATTGTGCTTGTGAAAATTGTGAATATGTTTGAAAAGATGTGCGCAAATAAATGCGATGTGCTGAAAACAAGTCATCTTTATTAATAGTGTGCAATACAGTAAAACAGGTAAGCAATGTTTGATAAAATTTTATTTTACCTTATAATGATATTTCCTTTTAAAATGTATTTATAAGTTTTTTTTATATAACCATAGGAATTTACTATTTGAATTCTTATAAATATTTAAAGTTTATTTAAGAATTTTTGAACATTTTATTATTTTCTTGACAAAATACTGAACTTTCCAGAACTGATAGTATTAAAAAGCCATCTTAGCTTACTGCTGAAAAAAAAATCCTGTTTTCCAGAATTTTAGATTATTTTTTTTATTTTAACCCAAATGAAACTCAAACCATATTAGTTAGTTTTAAGCTACTAGAAAAACTACCAAGTTCTCGGCTATTGCAAACAAAGAATTGAATAGTTGAAGTTTGTTTGAAAACAAACTCATATAAGAGAACGGTTTAAAAAGTTGTGAAAAACATTGAAGAATATTTTTTAATAAATAAATAAATAGAATGACAATTCTGAAAAATTCTAAGCAATCAAAAGTATCAGGTAGGAAAAATTCAGTCTTTTTAAACTTCAAACATAAGGAATATTATTTTTTTATTCTAACTGTAAATGCAGAATATTTCTAATAACCGTTAAGAGTTCTGAAAAGCATATTTTTCAATTACTTGGTTAAAAAACGCAATTGATGGAGATTCAATATTTATTCATTTATTTTTTTTTAAAAAAATTAATAGTATCAAATGTAAATAAAAGAGTGCTTTGCTTTTATTATTTTTCTCTTCAGGTGTGAACAAAGTTTTGGACTCTCATGTCAATAGTAAAATATTTATAACTTTTTTTATAATACTTATTAGGAAACTAAAAAAAGAACTCCATTTCGTTTTATGAGAAAAATATTTAGAAAATTATGTAACAAGGTTTATTTACTAGCAGTAGAAAAATTTCCAAGAAATTGACATAGAAAAAAATAACCTATAATACTTTATATATATATTTACTTTTAGTGAAGCCTTATTTTTGCATTATGAATATCGATTTGAAGTAACTATTAGAAAAATAGTAATAATATCTAGTTAATTGTAACCTATAGTTTATTTTTATAAATGATTCTTTTCAGTCTTAAGACGACTTTGATTTCGTGAACGTAACATTAATCCTATAGCATTTCTACACACTACCATTCTCAAATCTATACTATTTTATCTATTTGAATACTGTACTATTTTATGTATTTATCATTACATTCAATGTAAAAAAAATGCTGACGAAAGAGCAAAAAATAATGAATATTTTTGTGGAATTACATTTTCTCCTCATCTTGGGCAGATATTCGAGACTATTTCTTAAAGACTGGAAAACCCATAAACGAATCACTAAAATAGGGGGTATAAATATTTTCAAAAATCGGAGGAAAAAAATGTAATTCTGTAGAAACTTTCATTATTTTTTGCTCTTTCAGATGCACTTTTTTGCATTCAAATTGATAAAATAGTATAGATTTGAGGGCGGTAGAAGAATGTTCATAGGCTTAACCTTACGGTCACGAAATTAAAATGGCCGGTAGACGGGAGCCTTATTGTAAGCAAAGTATATATATGTTACAATAAAAGTGTGAAGAAAGGAAGATGAAATACAGGTAAGAGACAAGTTACAAGTATATTAGACATTTTATTATGATGTCAAAGTGGATAAAAGCTTGTAAAATGCAAACAATTCATTTTTGGAAGGAAAAGAATTAGTATTTACTGATGATTTATTTTTCAGTGACAAAAAACTGGAAAAAAGAACAAAAAACTATTTTTTCAAGTCGTTATTAAAATTTATATTACTCAGAAGACAAATATAAATATCGGTAACAACATGTGTGTGTGAATATTATTTTAATAACTATCATAGTTTCGGAAAATGTATATTTTGAACAACTTCATAAAACGTAATTAAGTCTTGATTTGTTTTACTAAGAATTAATAGAATAAACCATTTTTAAGTCGAAGAAATCCACATGAAAAATTCCATTGGGACTTAAGAAAAATTTAAATACATCAACCCTTAGTAAAGCTTCATATTTCGAATTATTGATTTGAGTTTTGAAAAGGAAAAATAAAAAAAAATAATAAAAGAGAAATTTAAATTTTGTGAATTGCACCAATATTTCAAATTTTTCTCTTTCTTTTGTATTTTTAATTATTTTCCTTCAATTATTTTCTTTTCAAAACAGTTTTAAACGAAAAATGTAGCAAAAAGTCTCTATTTGATTGCATTTCTAAGAAATCGAAAAATTGTGCGAGATTAGTCCTTTTATTTATTTCAGGATAAGAAGTAACAGGATAGTTAATGGCGACTCCAAACTTCCACACCACATCAAGTGAGAATTTGGAGCCTCGATAGATTAGATGTGCATCAGCTCCACTACACGGTGGGTCTGGAACCAGAGACTCAACAAATTGACCATTTGCTACTGTGATCAGAAATAATGTGAGACAAAGGGGTTGAAGACGTGTAAGCCAAAAGATGTCCGGAACTTTTCAATAAAAAAAAAACTATTTTTTTTTAATTATATGTCAAAAACCACCTTATCCAAGAATTTATACGAATCTCAAAATGTATATAAAACAAGAATTAACGAATAAGCTGTCGCATTCTATATTAACTTTCCTGAGAAATTTCTTCATGTCTTTTATTATGAAACTAATTCTCTAAATTAATTATTAGGACTTATTTAAAAATTGATTATTCAAGTCCATAGAGTAGTAAATACAAAGAGTTCATTCTGTGTCTCCCAGTTTAATTTTAGTTTAACATAAACTCTGCATAGAGACACACATTTCGTCGCTAATGGTAATTAGAGAACAGCTATTGGCTGCATTTGGATTTCACATTTCAATAATAGACCAATCAGTGATCAGTCTGTTGAATCAGAAACGACAAAGCTTCTTTGGATATATTAATCTAATGCAGTAACGATTCAAAACGTTTTCATACTTTATGTTTAAAGTGCATTTTTTGCAGCTTTTATTTAAGGCTTCCGTCTACCGGCCATTTTACTTTCGTGAGCGTAATGTTAATCCTATGGAATTTTTACGACCGTTCTCAAATTTTTACTGTTTTATCTATTTGAATATAATAAAGTGCATCCAAAAGAGAGAGAAAAAAGGAAAGTTTCTTGGAATTAGACACAGAAACCTCCATTCAAGACAACTTATTATTTATTTAATCTCTGCTCGGCAAACATTTAATAAAGAACGTCTTAAGGTGTCAGTACATCTTTGAAACACAATTTTTGGTCAAGATATCAATTTTTTTATTTTTGGTCTCATATTGAAAATCAATCTTTTATTTTTTAAAAATCTGTTTGTTATTTGTTTCCATCTTGTTTAGAAGCTGAGGTGCCGTTATTTTAACGTATTATTCTATCATGAATTTCTCTGTCTGGAAAAGCTCTAAAAACGACATTTTGTCATTCCTTTAAAATGTAATATCTCAAAATCTTATGTATTAATGAAACTGACATTTCATATACATGTTCTTCAAATATCTATACATAGAATGGACTATTCTTAAGATTTTATACTGAGTAGAAGGTTTCTTATATTGCAATAAACTGAAAATCACAATGACTTTTAAAGAAAAAAAAAAGAGAGAGAAAAAAATACTGATTTCTTAGGAAATATTAAAGAATTGACCTTTTACTAAAATTGCAACGAATTTTAAAGGAAAGAAATCCACGTAAGGACTGTATAAGTATTATCAAAATAATTGTCTATTCCCTACATAAGGTTATATTCAACTTACAAAATGTCAATATATTTATTTCCTTTTGAGTTACCGCGTTAATTTTTGCTTATATTTGCGTAAAATGCCTTTTTGACAGTAAAAACATACACTAACAAAACTTTTCTTGGGTGTTTTGAAGCCCCTAAGGTCATAAAATATGCACTTGTAGGTGAAATTTATGTTCATTCGAAAACATTTTCTTGAAAGGTATACTTATATGTGTGCTACCTTAATACTTTTACACTTTATCCGTATTTAAAACAATAGAACGACGATGTAATTTGGAACACTTTCTTGAGCAGTCGATCGACAACGCATTCCGACTGTTCCCACACGATTGTCCCAGACGTTGCTTCTGAGGCAGCCCATTCCAGACGAGCATCTTCATATTTAATTTCGGAGATAATATCATCCACAAGCAGATCGATTCTAATTAGTTTAAGTACGTCTCAGGACTTTGACAACGGGGCGCTTAAATAGATTTTTAAGGATCCCTCGCTAATTTTCCGCAGCCATTCAGCGGAATCCGCCATCTTGCAATTGGGGACAGATAAGCGACGGTATAATTTTCTAATTCTCTTTGGGGGAAGATGAGATTTTCGAACAATTATGCCCAAGTGTCATCGATCGGAGGGCCTAAGATTTCTTTCTGGAAATTAACGGGACGGCACATTAGCGGTTCCTTCTCCCATTGCGGGCAAATTAATTTTATGGCAGACGATCAGCGGAAGGAAGAATTTTAAATGGATTGTGAAACGGACGAGCATTCGGGAGATTTTTTGTTTGTTTTTGGTTTGGCTTGCGCATACATTGGTTGTTTATATTTAGCTAATTATATAATTAATTAAACGTAAATATGTGTTACATTGGCATTTCGAATATCTGTTTTTAATCTAATGATTTCCTTTCATCTTGTGTTGGTCGTGAATTGGAAGAGAGAACGGCGAAATTCTTTTGGTGGTTATCTGCTCGGTGTGAAATAGACCATTTTAAAATGGCGCAAATAATTATTTAAAATTAGATTTTTGAACCTGAATGCAAAGAAAGTCTCTTTTGTTCTTAAGGCAGTCAGCGTCGATTAAAACTAATTTGAAGAGAATAATGTTTTCCTTACTCTTACTCGTAAGATGTTTATCTTATTTCAAGAAAATATTAATCACCATTGCGTGGGGCTGTGACACTTCATTTGCTGTTCGCTTTTTATAAAACATACTTCCTTGCTAATTCCACTGCCCTTGGAATCCATATTTAGAAGGAATATTGGAAAGAGCATCTGTTCAGTGTGTGACGCCCGCCCGACCCGGGCTTCATCTTGTGCCATCACTAGATTCAATTATTAAATACTACGACACAATAATTAAAGAGACACTAGAACAATCTTTACGTAATTTATTAACATACATTTACTATGACAACAACTCACTATGCTCTCCCGGGTAATATTTCTATTAACTTCAATTCAACCCACCAATAGTAATCTAATAGACTCTTACCACCAATTCTTCCTCGACTGCAACTCAGACTCTGGATCAACTGTTGAGAACAATAGTAAAGGAACGTCTTGTAACAATCTTTAATCTAAACCTTTAATTCAACTTCTCTTTCCACCTCTCCTTCCGCTTATCTATAGCTTCAACTTCACTTCTCCTTCAGCCCCCCCCCCCTCTCGCTACTTTCAGTCGGAGTTTATATATTTCCTAAATCTCTTGTTTCACTTCATTTCTACCCGCTTTACATATGCATGTTTCATTTTTGGTTGGGCAAAGGTTGTTTAGCAAAAGCAATCAATCTCAATTAAAAGTCCCCAAGGTTAGTGAAGAGAAACCGCGAATAGCCCAATGTCACAAGTGTAACTCAATGGAAATTGTAACATTGTCCCAAATACTTTATTTCTCCATTAAGTGTGGTCGTGGCACGCTAAAGGTCCTGGTAGGGGACTCAAGGCCGGTGTTTTTCATCGAATCGTGGGTTCGAGTTCTGATGCCACTAAAGAACCGTCGTGTAGCCGGACCTGATGCACGTTAAATCTGTCGAGGCTCAAAGTCCTCCCTTTGCGTGGTGGGGAAATTTGGAGATGAAGTGTCAGCTCAGATGTCATTCTCGTCAATTGACAGAGGCTCAAAATTATGAGGTTCGTTGCCAAAAGCCCTCGTGTTGCTTTTAGTGCGATGCAATCATATAATATACAATCATAATCACGTTCAATCAATATACAATCATAATCATTTATGTGCTAATATACAATCATAAACACGTTCCCCCCAAACGACATTATTTTATGAATTTTCCCCCAAGACGGTTTGGGGCATATTTCTATTACCCGAGGGGGTACTAACACATTACATAAAATATCAAAGTTTACCGGCTTACAGGAATACGATGTGAGTTATTCCACAATGGAGTAATTGGAACCAAACAGCCCCGGCTTCTGAGTGTGGTTTCCATAGATCATAGGTATTCAAACTTCAAAACTTCGGGGAACCCCTTGAGCTTACAATTTTATTGAAGGAACCCCTTGATCACAGAGAAGAAAAATAGGATATCAAACTTTTATCCTACTCAAATTTAAACATTATTATTGCTTCTCTATTTTATCTCGCAATGGAAACGTTTTAGTAAGATAATGAATGGTAGGTTGCTAATGGATATTTCAAGGAGGGGTCTAAAACATATTCTATGATCAATAAACAAAAGCAACGGTATTTTATATTATAACAAATTAATAAAAGGGAAAAAAAATAATGACTTAGATGTGATTGTTTTTTTTTTATTACGAATTATTTTTACGTCTGGTATAGTTACTGAAATCTGAAACCTAATGCCGTCTTCAGCATCCAATCTGTTTCAAGATTTCGCATACATTTGACATTTAGAACACATAACATTAGACATTTCACAGTTCTTTTGGCAATTGCAGGGTATTCTTTTCTAATGTCAATACAAAAATGCTTACTATCTACTTGATTAAAATTTAGTTTCTATTGAGTGTCGATCGAATATCAGTTTGTTGTTCTCTTTCAATTTTATTGGGAGTTCGGAGGTGTCACAGTCTTGAAAAAAGATTTTGGATCCAAGATAGTTTTTCTTTTTGAACAAGGAAATATTCAAGAAATGATTTTTGCAGGTTAAATAAACGTTGACCCAAACTAATTTTTACATTTTCATCGGAAATAACATTTCTATCTACTAAAATGTTATGCAAATTAGGAAAGTATTCAATATTATTTTTCAAAATGCAATCTATCCAAAATTTCAGTTTTAAACGAATGGCGTCAATTTTACATTATACCTTGAAAATAGTAAAATAAGTGGACAAATAAGTGAGAGATTCTTTAACTGAGCAAAGAACAGAGTCTAATATGTGACCTAATGCGTCTCGGTTAATGTATTTGAAGCACGTGACTTTTACAAAATTTAAGATTTTATTTTACCCAAAAAATGTTTATTTATGTTTAATTTTACAATCAAACTTCTTTTAAGAATTCGATCTTTTATAAAAATTAAAACTTAACTAAAATTTCAACGCTTTGACTAAAAAAATAGCGATCTATTGCGGAACCCCTATCAAAGTTCCAGGGAACCCAGTTTGAAGACTTCTGCTATAGCTCACACAGATACGCAAGTAACTCTCTCATAATTTTCAAGTTTTTCACACTAGTAGTCTTGTTGTTAAGGTTACCTCTCTAATATCTCAATTTCAATTCTCTGTCATTTTTATACTTGATTGTACCCATTCACTAAACTTCCAATGCTTACCTAATATGCGCAACCACGTTTTATTTTATTGGAAAGGAGCTGAAAACTTAAATAAAAAATGTCAGAAGCAAACCCAGGTGTTATTTAATGGAAGTTTCGCGAATAGTACACGTTACAAGTTTTTCAAAGATAAAATGGGTGTTTAGTTGTTGAGTTTTAGAAACATGTTACGAAACAAATGTATCCTCAAGCCAAAGAGGCTAAATTTCTGAGATTTTTCTCAGTTTTCGGTACTTCGTAAAATTGTGAATGTTAGTATTCAACAGAAGTTTATTAAAAATAAGTATCTGTCATTTTTAACTGTAACTGTGGTTTGTGCAAATAGCCCTGACAAATCATCAACGAAACTTTCGGCAACTACTTGTTAAGATAGAAAAAACACCCAGAAGCACATCTAACTTTTCAAAATTTTCTTTGAAAATGGTTTGATAGAATCATAATATTTGTGAGATTGAATAACATTGTTAAGTTTCCTAACTAACAAGAAATGAAATTAAATAATCACTTTGGGTCACATTGATTATTAAGTTTACTAATAAATTTTTAAAAAAGAAATGAAACAAATTAATAACTTATAGACATCAAACAGTTTTATTTTGCCATATTTCATGCATATATTGGGGCCACGGTAGACTAGTGGTCAAGGTCGTGGACTCGCGGCCAGCGGTTTTCGTTCAGTCGCGGGTTCGATCTTTGGCCGCCAAAGACCCACCGTGTAGCCGGGGCTGATGCACGTTAAATCTGTTCGGGGTCCAAAGTCCTCCCGATGGCGTGGTGTGGATGTTAGGAGAGGGGATTGCCAGCTCAGGTGTAGCCCTCGTCACTTGACCGTGGTTCAAAATTACGAGGTCCGTCGCCAATAGCCCTCGTTTTGCTTCTAGTGTGACGTTAATAAAAACTAAACTTCATGCATATAATTTATTTGCATAAGAACCGAATGCGGCTCGCAAGCCATGCTATGGCCAGCCCTTCTTTATACATTTGAAGATGAAAATTTTGAGCTTCTCAAAAATATAAGAACGATGATTTTAAGTGGAAAATTTGCGCCTACTTGAAAGTCATTTCTATTCATCTTAGGATACAACAAGGTTATGCAAAGTATTGTTACGAAAATTTCCTAGGTGTGTGGGAGTGAAATCAAGTGCAACACGGAGGATGCCTACAAATGACACTTTATTTACAAATCTTCTGGATGACACACCAATAGCAGAGCTTGGACAATAACAATACTAACAGAAAACACACACTTGTACAGATTAGTGACAAAGATATAGGAACAAAACAGCATTTATAATGACAGTCACAGTTATATCAGCAACATTCAGCTCACCAGCTACTAGATCTCTCTACGGACAAACTCCGCAGTAATATTCTGCACTTCTATGGCAGATTTCGACAATTCCCGGCAGATACAAGCTGCTTCTCCGCAAATTCACCCGGTACGCTCCACTTCCAAGTGCCGGTAACTTTCAGTCGATTATCCGATCAATCTCCTCAACAGAAACTCCAAAGATGGACTGATCATCCTCTTTCAAGTTCTTGGTGTATTTATACCTATTCCGGCCAGACATGACATCACACGGAAAATTCACGAAAAGTCAGCAACTTTCTTCCCAATAGATATTTCGCCTAGGTTCTAGCACATTTGTGATCTTTCCAATTGTTGCCAAATTCGCCAAGTTTCTCGCTACGTCACGAAAATGGTCGCTAAATTCCTCGTTTAGGGGTCATTGCTTTAGCATCCCTTGGCTAACTCATGACATCTCTGTAATGTTTTTTTTCCACCGCAAGAGAAGCGCTGTGGGGAAGCATCATTTCATGTTTGTAATAATATTCGTGGTTTGTGTGCGAATGGTACAGTCATGCAAAAGATAAACATCATCATGCATAAAAGTGTCTGTCTCGGAAAGCTATGGAGCCTGGTGATAAAAATGTTACTAACCGACCTCTAATGGTACTGGAAGACATATCACTCTGCATGAAGCTGGTATTGATAAAAGTTTTCATTGAAGCTTTCAGTTGCTTTTATGCGATATTTGTTCCTATATATATCGAATGTTAAAATGAGAGAAGGTGTACTTATTGATCCAGACATTGGGAAACTTATGAATGACCAGTTTGAAACTTTTGTTAAGAAGATGTAAAATGTATTAAATGTCCTTGAAGAAAAACCTTGTGTTTTTTTCTGAAGCATGGCGTTTATTCAAGGACATTAAGGAAAAATGTCTGGGGAATAACAAAGTAACTGATTACAAGAGTATAGTTCAAAATATGGTGAATTTTCTTAAAAAACTCAGGTTGTCCCTAATGTGTCATAAAAACTTCATTTCTTACACTCTTACTTGGACTTCTTCCCCCTCCCCCTGCTATAATGTGAGTGATTAAAATTTAATGGGGCAAGTATCAGATATATCTATGCTACTCCAAATAAAGTTAAGTAGAGTCTAGTCCTGGCCTGTTGTAACCAAAAGATTTTGCCAGCAGTTTTAAAACTTATTCTATTTCAGCAGGTCGAATTATATATATGCGTGAGCACGTGATGAATTCGATTTATCATCTTTTTTTCCATTTTGATTCCTTTACAGTCAATTCAAATCCTCACGTTAAAAATTACTACTACTTTCATTTCTCGAGCCACGAGAAGCGACTAATCCTCCCGAAACTCAATAGAGGAATCAAGAACATTCTACAATAAATTAAGGGAAATTATATTTTATCGATTTAAATGTATTTGTACGAAATTTTACAATGTCCTGCAATTACAGCACAATGCTGATCCTATAATATTAACAATAAAAGAACACCTTGCAGTCAGTCTATCTGGAGCTTAATACTTCTGCATCAAATATATTAGGCTTTCTGCAGACAGACTGGCTGCTACTATTTCGCAAGAACTGAGCTTCGCATTCCCGTCCCCCACTTTGTAATGCTCTCCAATCTCTTCTTCTGTTGCTGGCTAGGACATTGTGTATCACTCGCTCATACAAGTTGGCCTTTTTTTAAATATGAGCTCAACTTCGTCATTGTTTCTGAGCAAGAATATAGAAGAAAAATTGTGATGATAATTGAGACAATGTACTGTTATATCCCCATACTATTGGGATATAATACGAAGGACTCAATGGTGGAATGTTCTTTGGTACTTTAATGTACATTAAAAGTTTAAATATCTGTTCAGATGAGTCAGGTCTGTGGGCCACAGATTGAAACAGGGTGGGCCACTTGCTGCCCGCAGGCCGCGAGTTGGCCAAACTTGATCTTGTCATTTGAAAAAAAAAAAGTGATATAAAGATAAAAATTGGTTGACAGAAGGAGGATGGAAAATAGAGAAAGATCGCTAGGGTATCTCCAGGGCGCGTCATCCGTGTTTACCAAAGACAATAAGGACCAGTGCGAAAAGAAAAATATCAGTAGGGTGCCTCAAGTAAATTATGACCTCCTTACTTGAAAGAGGTAACTCCCTGAGGGCCCCGATGGAGCAATTATTGACGAGACGAGTCTAACACATCAATCAATAACTCCCGAGACTAACATTGAAAACAACATTTTTTTTTTTGCAATTTTTTTTTTATTCATCAATATAACACCTTTTGTTAATTACCTTTTAGGGTGATACAATCGTTCCAACGCTTTTCCAAATCTTCCCCCCCCCCAATTTTTTTTTTTCTCTTTTTTTTTTTTTTTTCCGCAAGAAATCTTTTTTGTTGCGAGTAAATAGCGATAAACAGCTTTCTGAATCATCGACTCGTTGCTGTTTTTGTTCCATCGAAAGCAATCGCGGCACCCACTTGGAAAAAACCTTTTTCACTTCACTTCAAAAAACCTTTTTCAGTAAATACACTTCCATATGATATCTGTGTCATCTCAGCAATCTCACGGAGCTTCACTTTACGATCTTTCATTATAATTTTTGTCACTTCACTCACATTTTCCGGTGTAACGGCTTCCACGGGTCTACCCGAGCGTTCCGCGTCATTTGTGTCGGTACGACCACGTTTAAACTCGGCAAACCACCGACAAATCGTTGCTTTGGATGGACAAGAGTCCGGGTAACATTTTTCAATCCATTGTTTCGCTTGCACGGTGTTTTTACCCATTAAAAAACAATGTTTTATCAGAACACGAAACTCGGTTTTTTCCATTTTTTAAACAAACTACAAAACGACTTTACTCCAACCTCGATAACTCAGCTGTTTCTGGTCCGATCGACTTAAAATTTTGACACGTTTCAAGCAAAGGTTAGTACTCTAGAAAGACCTGGTTACTGGTTTACTACGAGCGCCATCTCTGGGTGAGTCTCGGGAGTTATTGATTGATGTGTTACATAGTAAATATTTACTGGTAAATGATTTCACCAACATCTACTATGGAGTCTCGTTATCGATCGCAAAGACATGCACTAATGCTTCCTAACTACTGTTGGATCATCAAGAGAAAAGATACTGTACAAAAATATAAACTTCAAAAACAGGTAAAAAAATTTAAGGTGCATTCTGCAGTGCTAATGTATGAAAGTATCTAGAAAATTATGACGTTGGGTTCTTCGCGATTTTCTCTTCCATAACCTAGGGGACTTTTATCGAACTGAATTGAATAAAATTACAATTTCTTCCCAACCAAAATGAAACGTGATCAGGTAAATTAGAGGAAGATAGAATCGAAGTGATTTTGATACAATGATATACAAATAAACAGAATTGAGGGGAAATGAATGTAGATTGATGATTAACGACTTGATGACAGAGAATTGTTGCTGATATTGAAATTCTTCTATCGGTTTTGTAGATTGAAACGGATTTTATATTAGAAATATTAGAACAATATTAAGCAGTTTGAGAATTGATTGAAACATACACGTAAAGTATTAAGTTAAGAATTAATTCAATGAACCTAAATTAGAACTAATAAGTTAATTTGAGATTCGAGAGAGCCGTGCCATTAGTTATTCAACAGTGAAAACTAATAATCTGTTTTATTTTGCTCTTTCGTGTCTTCGAATGGAGTTAATTATTATTGCTTAATATATATTATTAATATATGGCGCAAGAGCAGTGTAATGAAGAGCCAGTTGCAACAAGGTAAATTTATTAATATATTGTACAATCTCTTAAACTGATATTGTTATAACCAAAAAATACAGATCCCTCATTTAAGAAAAATAAAAATCAACTTTAAATTTTTATTAACATTTTTATTTGCTCAGAAGTGCATCTACTAAATATTAGCTCTAAATTTAAGAAAAAATAAACAAATAAAAAGTTAATTTTTGTTTATCAGTGTATTTAGAAGAATGATCTTAAACAATACGGAGTGTCCAAAAATACGAGAAATAATAAATGAGATATAATTAAAAGTATAATTTAATTTTTAATTCTTTTTAGATTGAATATAGATGATTTTTATGTAGTAAAAATGTTTTAAGGCCAGAATTTTTTTTAAAAAAATTTACTAACATTTTCGTTCAGAACTCTTTTAGTACGAGTTTGAGAACCATTGATGCAAACCACTATATAAAAGAGGAGTTTTATTAGAATTAGGGCGATCATTTTAAATAAAGAGGTTTTAACGAGCATTCTAAATAATTAAGTCTTACTCGTGATCTTCGAACACGAGTGAGTATTCCTACAATTTAAATCGAGATCAAAGAATTTCCGAGCTTGTTTAATTACCCTTAATCCTGTTACTCATTCGAAAGATTAATTGCGTATTAACACTTTTGGATTACGATTAAAAGATTAAGCACTAAACGGAATTAATTCATTAATGAATTGAATCCATTAAAGCGTGCCTATTTTTGTTTTGCTAGTTTAGTCAAAGATCTACTAATTTTGATATGCAATCATCTAAATGTTGTCTTGTTTCTACACGAGGGCTTAATTCGATGGATAAGGCATTCCAAATTTTGTAATTAGAAGTCTACTCTCGATACTTTTTATTTTTCGTTCTTAAATCCAGGTGACTCAAAGGAGTCATTTAGTAAAACGGTAAAAGTTAACCGAAATATATCGTATGTAAATGATAATATTATTTCCAAATTTTCTATGAAAGAGATTAGAATTAGCTGCCTTCCCAATAATATTTGCCATCAAATAAGATCTTTAATCACCTCTAGTAATTTTGTTTGTTAAATTTAAGATAATAATTGAGCTTATCTCTTAGATTTCGGTAGTTGGTTTAATTTTAAGAAAAGAATCTTAATAACAATTATGTTATGTCATCTTACAATAGGTGTCGTTTAATTGTTCTAGAACCATAAAAATATTTTCTAGAATCATTCCTCATTTGGTTTATTTTAGAAGAAAACCAAGAATTAATTGTTACGACTCTCATAAGAATACGAGGTATGTAAATAAATTAAGGAGACTGGAAGCATCTGGCAACGTTGTGGACTTTCCGTTTGGAGTAAAAGAAGAATTTACATGTGATGCACTATCGGTGCTACATAGAACTGCGTGCAGTCCCGTAGCGATTCACAGAAACTTTTTTTTTCGTATACTGTTTTTTCCTAGTGAAATTTAGTGACATCAGTTACGAGCTGGTTTATTAATTGTTTATTAACGTCACACTTAAAACGAGGTGTGTTGACTGTAGACTTCACAATTTTAAACTTTGGTCAAGGGTAAAAAGGGCACTGGAATGTTGATTTTATAATACTTAACATAAATTAAAAACGCATATTTTCTAAAAAAAATTTTTTTAAATATTACTACAAATAGGTTCAAAAATGTTAAAATTTACAGATATATTTGCACTCAATCATAGAAATAAATTTGTTTAAATGTACTTACATTTTTACGAGCGTATTTAATATATTATAAGAAACAAAATTAAAAATGAAAGAGAGAATTCGAGAAAATTTAATTCAAAAGAAAAATTATTGGTAAAAAGTATGTGTATTGTAAAAAGTGCGCAGATGTTAAAAATCACCAAATTACAAAGGTTGTGTTACCCAGAGGAGCAAAGTAAAGGTGTGGATGTTGTAAGAAGAGAAATACTAAGTTGCCGGCAACCAGAAAGGAAACGGTGATTTACGCATGGAATTTATTAGAAACTTTGCTGCCCATAAACGCATCTACATTTATAATATTATAATAATCATTTTTAAAATGAATAAAAAATTGGTAGCTATATTGAAGGATTTAGTATTTTAGATCTGAAAGTCCTCAATTTTGAAGCATCACTTCGGAAAATTATTTTGGGTATGATGACGCTTTAAAAAGGAAATAGTTCTAGAACATGCTAACCAACTCTTTCTAATACTTAAATGTCTTAACTGGGAAGTAGAACAAAATATTAGTGAGATTCATATGCATATGATTACATAAACACAAAATACCTTTGTAACTTATTGAATAATTCAATATTATCCATATGATATTGTAAATTTTAAATTAATTACAATCCGCATATGCTGGATCCTATTTTAGCACTCTGCTTTCCAAAGAAAAATTTTTTGGACGATATATCGCCAAACTGCTAACCTACCTTTTGGCTACCTAAGCATTTCTCTAGTAACACCACGTTTGGCATCGTTTTTGTGTGGTTTTGAACAGCGTCAAACAACAATCTAAACTAGGATTTTACCTCACATGTGAAAAAATTTATTAAACCTATCAACCTCTAACAAGATCTATTTGTTTATTTATTCAGTGTTCTTTTTTGATTTTTATGTCCGTGTTCATCCCCAATAAGCAAAACCCTCAAATTTTTATACCACATATTGCTATTTTCTTTAATTCTTTCCCCTTTTATTTTTCCTTGTGGGAATTTATAAGACGTTGTTTGATTCTAACAACTCAACTTTTTATATATATGGCAACATAGAGCAAATGGAGGAAAAGTATTATAGTCGTGAGAATGATATAAGGTTACAAAGAGAAAGTTAGACTTATATCTCAGCTGATAACAGCACAGAGAAAAATAATTCGAAGGTAGTGTGGATCTTTACATGGGAAATGAGTCAGACCCGTTTTAGAAATTGTTGTTACTGGCTCGAATCCGTTCAGTAATTGAAAGGTAAGAAATTATAATATTAATATTTAGGTTCCGACGACTTATTCATAAATAAATTGTTCTTCCAATTTATTTAAAGCAACCAACATTTGAGAAAATTAATCTTAATATATAAAACTACTCACTAGGTTTCACAATTTTTTAAATTTGTTTTGGTCAGCATGTGCTTTAGTAATGGATATTATGCGGAACATTTTTTGAGCCAATCAGCATGCTAAGAAGAAGGTGTCTGTTTATATATTCTATGCATTTTATTGATTTATATGTCTGTTGCCATCGCCAATAAGCAAATAACACCAATTTCTGCGTCACGAACATTAGTTAGAATCATATGCATAAGATTATATTCCATCAAGATGCTATAACTTACTGAATAGTTTAATACTACCCATCAGGCATTTAAAATTTTTAAATTAATTATAATCTGTTTGTTGTGAAAGATTTTACTAAGCCTATCGACGCGCTCACAAGGAAACATAACGACGCCCATCCTCACTCAAATAAACTTCTATCACCGTAACATAAAACTCAATTACAACACAAACACGTCTTTTTTGTCTGACATTAATTAATTTTCTGCGTCGCGCAAGTCGGGCAATTAATGAAACTTCGCTATTAATTTAGGAGGAAGCAGTGAGATGGTAAAAAGTAAAATTCGAAACAAGATTTAGGCGGCGCTGTCACTAATTCGACCTGCTTATTTTAAAGGACTCCAGGACTATTTGGATCGCATTCACGGGGCTTTTAAGGGAGCTTTACGGAGCTCTACAACCGACTAATTAGTTTTATCACATTAAGCCAGCTCTGATTAGAGCTTTCTAAACTTTTGTTGCAAGCTCCGGAGGCAGTGTGACAAGTTCCCGCCGAATTGGCTTTAAGCTGTGATTATTGTTTGATAAGCTGATTTAGAAAAGGTTGATTTAAATAACAGCGCCTTTAATTTTCTCTAATCATTATTGATTCGAAACGAAAAAGAACATTTCAAATCCTCCGCAGTTCTTTACTGAGAACGGATTCGAATGTGCCTTAATTTAAATGTACACATTAAGAGTTTGGAATAATTGTTACTGCTTTCAGCCGAGATTTGCGAAGAGAGTCAATAAAATAGGTACTTTCGAATTTTTGGCAGTTAATCATGTATTCGAGTAATAATAATAAACTGTGTTGTTTCGATTGGATTAAAGGGGTTTATACATCTATCGTGCAAAATAATTTTGATAAACGCATTAATAGTTCTTATCAATTTTTCTAAAGCTTCAGAATTTACATAGCTGTTCTGGATTGGCTGAATCTGCTCAGCGTGGTTGGATTGGTTAAATTTCGTTCCATTACATTCATTCCAAGCGGAATGGCATTTGATTAATTTTTATGACGCGAAATTATCAGTTTAAGAGGCTCCCGAATATCGGCCATTTTGATTTCGTGAACATAATGTTAATCCTACGGAATTTCTGTTATCATCCTCAAATCTTTATTATTTTATCTATTTCAATGCAAAAAAGTGCACCCGAATTATCAAGAAATGGTGAAAGTCTTTACGAAATTAAATTCCCCAGTTTTTAAAAATATTTTAGGATATTTTTTGAATACCGGAAAACCCACAAACAAATCATTTAAACAGGTGTAAATTTTTTTAAAAAAAATGGAGAAAAAATGTAATTCTACAGAAGTCTTTAATTATTTTTATTCTTTCCGTTCCACTTAATTGCTTCAAATAGATAAAATAGTGAAGATTTGAGTACGCTAATAGAAATTCTACAGAATTAACATTACGTTCACAAAATCAAAATGGCCGATAGACACAGGAGTCTTAAATTTAAAAGTTAAATTCTTCATGAATAACAGTGAATATAAGTACGGGAAAAGCAATAAAAAGATGGATAATTTATTTAAGACAAGGGTGAGCCCCCTCGAGGTCAATGAGAACCACATTCCGGTTTTACATATGTTATAAATAGCCAGACCATAATTTTAGAGTTATTAAATACATAAATTCAAATTAGATTTAATATGGTTATATATTCTATCTAAGTCTCAAGTAATGTGTCAAGTGTACCAAGTAATGTGTCAAGTCTCAAATAATGTGTCATGTAAGATAATTACAAAATTTTAACCATAAAAATATATTAGAAATACATTAAAAAAAGTGTAACACTTAGTGAAGGAATTGGTCAAACCTTTAAAAATTTGCTTAAAATTCAATAAAACCTTTCGCAGAAACTCTGTGAGATGTTTATTGGTCAACTATTAACGGTATTTCGACTTCAAATTCCATTGGGGAGTATAAATTTTCACAATATTATGTTGTACTGAAAATTACAATCAGAAGACAAATACCTTTTTTGAATGTGAACTTATTTAGTGAGAAAAAAAACTCAGATTTTTTTTTAAAAAAATTCATTTCCAGTGATTGAATTTGAAAATTTTAATGAGAGCTGTATTTTCCCACCTTCAATAAAATGCGGCTCTTATAGTGTGAATAAAATACATGTGTTTAAAAGTACAATAACGTGAATTAAAGCTAATAGAGACTTATTTACTAGAATAAATATAAATATATTTGTTGCTGTAAAAAGATAAATGTGAAAACATTTGTTTAAATAACATTAATTTAAAATCTTATATGAAGCCTTAAATAGAAAAGTTAAATGTTGTAGGATGTAATTGAAAACAAAGCTTCCTTTAGAATAACTGCACATTGCATGGGAAAAGCAACAAAAACTTGGATAATTTCTTTTTTCAATTTAAAGAGTATATATAGTGTGAATAAAAGCTAACGGAGACAATTATTCATAATCATATATAAGTATGATTGTTGCTATAAAAATATAAACGAGAAAAGGTTGTTTAAAAAAAAAAATAACAATAATATTGAAAAGTTAACAATACTTTAAAATAAATATCATGTTCCCCCCCCTTCTCAATTCATTCTGTTAAAAATCAACAATACGCCAAGGTATATCGTTTATCTAAAAGAGGACTTCTTTGAAACTACAAAAGAATTAGCGAAATGAAATAAAAAGCCAATCATATTGCGAACTAATTAGGTAAAAGATTTATTATACTCAAAACGACAGCGCTACCTATCGAAAAGCTAATAGCAGTTTCTTACTTTGAACGAGCAGTGTGCGGTGTTAAAATTATTGGGCAATATTTCTGAGTTCTCGCTCCCCACCCACACACCACCGTGGGGTCAAGGTGTGCAACACCCACCCGTCTGCAGACGATACACACGCCCGTCCTTGCTGCCACCCCACTCTCTGCCTCCTCTGCTCGTGTCTAGTCCGTTCGAAAAATGGGTTGATACCAAAATTCAATAGGAAATGCTTGAGAATTCCAAAATAATTCAGCATCCGGTATATCTGCTCTGTCAATTAAAACATTTTCAATACTTGTTTGCCAGTTTCTCAGAGATATATCAGTTTTGATCATGCTGTGGAGGGGTAAACATGAGAGGAATTCTTAAATATAAAATCTAAGACTCCTTGTTTTTGTGATATGTACCTTTTCTAAATATTAGTAGAGATCAGATTTTTTGCGTACCTAATAATATTTTAATCATTCTATAGAACTACAAAATACTTTTTTTTGTCAAAAAAAAGTCCCCCCCCCCACATCGTTCAATAAGGACTGGATTTGTGAAGTATATTTGTATTTAGGTACCATTTTAAAGAAAACTATTACACTGCATTGTGTGTTCCAAGTTTTTTCTATGCTCCTGTAAAAGGTACTAATGCATATAGTGATTCTAAAATATTTTTTCTTTAAATAATACCTAAGAGTGTTTTAAGAAACAATTTTTTATATAGAAAAAGATATCAAATTAAAATTTCCAAAATTACGAAGTTTTTTAATTTTTTCATAGAAAATGAGCAGTTCTATCATTAAAAAAATGGTTCACTATATCTTGTGTATCGTTTTCTATATGATGAGGGAAATATTTTGTATATTTATGGAAAATTGTTTTTAAAAATGGTACTTAAATGCGAATATATCGGAAAATTCCTGTCCATATTCAACTCAAGGAGTAAGAAAAACTCTTTGGCCAAAAATAATTACATTTATAGTTAAATGAAACAATTTAAATATAATTATTATGCACACAAAATTCCTAAGTTTTACGAATAATTTTTAAATCATAAATTCACAAACCGAAAGAATCTTAAATTCGGTATTTTATTCCCCCCCTCATATCCTGGTACCCTTAAGAATGCGGATTTATTGTTTTGCTATGTATAACAATTTTATTAGTTTTTATTTATATTTGATAGTCCCATCTAGTTCAAGAAAGAATCAATTCCTCGAGAATAGTACCATGCTTCTCTTACTTTAAGCTGCCAGTCATAATTTTCAGCCTCCGTCTAGGGATGAGATGGTATACTTAATTTCATATTTCCCTATATACCACATGAAAATTTTGATTTCTAGTTTGATTAATATCTATTAATTATTTTTAATTAATAGATATTAATCAAAATTTGTTTATTAATCTAGTTATATCTATTAATTTTTTGCTTGTAAATCATTGGTTCAAAAACCGAAAGAACTTAATGAACGGTATGTTGTCTATTTTGAACTAATATTGTAAGTGGAAAAGCTAGCCTTCCCCCCCCCTTAAGTCGTGTAGCCGGAGCTGATGCACGTTAAATCTGTCGGAGCCCAAAGTCCTCCTGTAGGTGTGGTGTGGATGTTAGGAGAGGGGGTGCCAGCTCAGGTGTCGTCCTCGTCATTTGACCGTTGTTCAAAATTACGAGGTCCGTCGCCAATAGCCCTCGTGTTGCTTCTAGTGTGACGTTAATGAAAACTAAACCAAACCGAACCCCCCCCCTTAAAATTAATATGTGATTGATTGAGTTAACGTCACACTAGAAGCAACACGAGGGCTATCGACGACAGACATCGTCCTTTTGAATCTAAGTCAAGTGTCGAGGACGACACCTGAGTCGGCACCTCCCTCTCCTAACTTGCACATCATACCGAAGAAAGGACTTTGAGACTCAACAAATTTAACGTGCCTCAGCCCCGGATACACGGCGGGTCTTTAGTGGCACCAGGGCTCGAATCCACGGTTCGACAAAAACTGCCGGCCGCGAATCGTCGATTATGAGCCCTAAGTTACCGAGGCCAGAAAATATTTTGCGTTTGAGAAAATTCGGTAACGATAATAACTGAAAGAAAAATATTTAAATGATTTAATTAGTTTACTTTAAATAATGTGATATTAATTTTTTTTTTAATTTTAAATCTGATTTATTAAATTGGGCTTTACTTTTTTCAAAAGAAATTTTTTTTTGTTTGACGATGGTTTGAATTTACGTCGCACTAGAAGTTACAAGAGGGTTATTGGCAATGGATCTCCTAATTAGAAACCTCAGTGAAATGAGGAGAATCATAGCTGAGCTGTTATCACTTTTTCAAAAATTCCACAACATGCCATAGGATTACTTTGAAACTGAGTTTAAATTAATGTATGAAATCACCCTTATTCTTCAAAATAGTCTTTACTAAAGGAAGGGTTTATACCTCTCAATTCGACTTAAATGTCACCTTCCTTGGAACTGGCTGCCTTAACTAGAGGAGTTGGCCATGATTGGGAATGAATCCCAAGTGGTAATGATTGGGAATTTGCGGCCAGAATTTCGTTCTGTCGATGATTCGAGCCCTGATGCAACTAAACACCCATCGTGTAGCTGGGGCTGATGCACATTAAATCTGTCTAGATCCCAAGGCCTACCGTTGGCATGACAGAGCCAATAACTCTCGTATTGTATCTCAATGAGATGTCAATAACCAATTAATCACAACCTTAACAATTACCTAACGATTATCATGGCCCGCACTCCTTAAAATAAAAAAATCGTACTCATCTGAACTCTAAAGTGTGTCCAAAGTCTTACGTTTAAGACAGTAGATTAAAAAATAAATTATCTTTTACTTACTTTTTACTTATATTTAGTATTTTTATCTATTTAAAAAATTTCTTATTTTCAAGAAACACGTTGTTTTAATTTCAAACAAATTGTATTTAATATTCTTTATTACTGCCTGTGAATTGTGTAGTTTTGATCGTTTTTAGTTCTTAATGTATGTATTGGAAGGCTAACAATTTCTTTAATCTTTTATAAATCCTTTGATCATCGTTTATTATCCAAAACTATTTAGCTCGAAATGGTGAGCATACCCACTCCCTCCCCTTTTCACCCCTATCCTTCTTTATTAAAAGTTTAAGTTAAAAATTACTTAAAGATTGGAAGAATTACTCGGACAAGTTACGAACAAAAACATCAATTTGACGAGACAACTAAAATGATATCCCTCTAAAGTTGGAATTGATACTATAAGATAAAAAATTTTAAAATATCAAAACAAACCGGAATTCGAGCTGTGGAATTGTAATTTTAAACCATTTTTTCAAACATATTACAGTTTCGAAAACTGTCACTATAAAATATAGCATGCAATTTCATTAAAAACAAATATAATAAATAAAAACTGTCCGAAAAATATATCTTCTATCCAATAAAATTATGTGAAAGTCATGAATTGGAGCTTTCAGCTGTAAATAAATGTTTGTTTATTGTTTATATTTGAGAATAATTTTGCAAACCAGCCGATGAAAAAAGTTCCGATTTAAATAGTTTTAATTGCTGTTGGTAAATAACTGCTTACTCGTATGATACTTTAAATTAATGTTTTAAACATAAATTGGACATTTTTTTTGTGTCCCATATTTCCTTATAAAGAATCAAAATAAATATGCCCTTTTCCAATAGCGAAATGAATTTTAAAAGATCATACTACAAGTTAATAAGTATTTCTTCTAAAAATATAATGTTCCTTTTCACGAATTTTGGACCGCAATCCGAAAGTTTAATGGTACCTTGTTTTTATGATTTATACCTTTTCAAATTATTAGTAGAGCTTAGATCTTTTGTGAGCCCAACAATGATATTTTAAACATTCCGTAGAACTATGAAAGTAATTGTTTTGTCAAAAAAGTTTTTTCTCCCTTTTAGTTGAATATGGACATAATGATAACCATTTTAAAGAAACTTCTTATACCATATGGTTTCAATTTCTTATGTGCTTCCATAAGGGGTATTTATGCATATAATGAACCTAAAATATTGTTTAAGAAATAATTTTTTATATGAAAATTTTTTATTTCCCAAATTACAAAGTTCTATAGTTTATTTTTTTCAAAAGAAATTTCAATAATTTCATTTTAAAAAAAATTGTTCCTTATATTTTGTGCATTGTTTTATGTATAAGGAGTGAACTATTTTGTTTATTTACGGAATGTTATTTTAAAATATGCCACCTAAATGCAAATGCGTCTGAAAAATCACGTCCATATTCAACTCAGAAGGGGAAAAAACCTCTCGTTCCAAAAAATACTTCTATACTTCAATAAAATATACGAAATATCATTATTAGACCCAGAATAAACACAAGCTCTACGATGATTTTAAACCATAAATGCCTAAAAGAGTCTTAAATTCGGTACTATACTTTTCCCCACATGTCCTCGTACCCTAAAACGATTCATTGATTTTTAATTCTTCTAATGAGATAATCCGTGGAACAATCCATAAATGGTCAAATAACAACCTTAAAGAACAGATTTAGAAGTATCCTAATAGAGCGCCGGGGGTCCATTGACTACAATTAGGGCTGTAGATGGAGGAAAAGGTGTCTGCTTGTCACACCGCGTTACCTGCGTGCGTGCCGAATTACGCCTCAATCCAACACCTCCCCCTTGCGTGTTGGGCAGGATGTTCCACTATAGACAACACAGCAAAGCGTCTTAAAATACCTCCCTGATGACTCACTCGGCAGGCTTCCGATTGATTCCGAGGAATCTCTCCGACTGAGCATCGAAGAATTTCCATTGCTCTGTGATATGGTTTTGAAACGCTTAGGATTGCATTACACGGGTGTTTTGATGTGTTGTATTGAATTTGCTTAATGTGCACCATTTTTCTTTAATCCTTTATGCACCAAATTAGGAATTGAAAGTAATATCTCCTTAAAATTTTTTGATTACAATATAAAAGCAGATTAGAAGATTTATACAATAATAATACAAAATGTTAAGAAATCTCGTTAATTGGAACTAATAAAGTAAAGTGGTATTTTTAGTAACGTCTAGTCACTAAAGTTGAAACTGTTCCACAATTTTGAAAATAAAGAAACTGTTCGAACATTTCACTGCATTTCTTAATTATTTGTATAACTAGATACATATACCTATTCTCGATGAAAGTCTCGAAAATATTTTTTTTTTCATTTCAAGCATAAAAGTAATACAAAAAAAAAAAAAATAAATAAATAAATAAATAAATAAAGTCGATTCCTACTTAAGTCAACAATTTTTTTAGTTATATTTTACTAAATAATTACAATTAATATAAATATATATATATACACCTATGACAGAATCATAATATTAAGTGAAAAAAGAAATTTTTCCCCAGCGATCTACACGCTTCGTCACGGACGGTATTTATTCCTAAATTTATATCCCGCTAAATATCTCATATAAGAGAAAAAACTTTCTTCCATATAAAACTAAAATTAATTATTTGAAAATCAAATAAAAAAAATTTTACGCTTCGACGAGATTCGATCCGAAGACATGAAGATTCTACGCCGACGCTCTACCAAATTTGCCATTGCAAGACAAATGACATAGTAGAAGCATTGGCTTGTTTCTTAATTCATCCGATAAATTAAATGGTTGGAATGAAGTTTAGCCCAACCACCCTCCGCGACAGGAATTATTTGGTGATATTTTGCCAAATGTGGCTACCTGGTCCTTTTCGTGGACTTAACGTCCAGCCAAAAAAAATCGCCAAGTTTGGCCATTTTTGAAATCGCACCAAGCGGTTGGGCTAAACTGCATTTTCGCCAATTACATTTAATTAAATTAATTATATTTGAAAAAACTGTATTAACATCCAGTGTCATCCACTACAAGTTCAAAAAAATGTATTCGACTTGAGTGGATGAATAAAAAGTATTTTATTAACGATTGAAAATTTGCATAAGATATATATATAGAGAGAGAGAGTGCGAGCTAATAGTAGAGATTTAAAAATACATTGTAATTTTCACATTTCAAAGTTGGGTTCGAGTCTCAATACCCAACTAAAAACTTGTCGTGTAGTGGGACTAATGAACTTTAACACTAGAAAAACGGATTCTGTCTACTTGACTGGTTTCTCATTTAAAGCTTAAAAAATTGCGAACACATAAGTATTATTATTTACTCATAATTAATTGGATTTTAATGATGTAATGCAATCAATATATATCCGCATTCGTTTTATTCGAAAGATATCTATTTTCTTACTTCTTTACGTTGCGTAACTATTTTTACCGAACTCCGTCCTACTGAAAAGGATACTTATTTTAATCGTTTCATTTGCTGCTGAACAACAAAAAGGAAAACAAAAACCAAACAGATGACAGGTGTTAAGCAGTCAATAAGTAAAGAAGAAGCTTTGAACTATTTGTTTACAAAAAGAGCATATCACGGACGATCATTTCAACTGTGCAGTTTGCAAAGAAAAGAAGAACAGTTTGGAAACTTAGTGACGCTGGAGGTTTATTTATAATGCAATTAGAGCAAAGCGGATGATTATTTAAGAAAGTAAATTATGCGAAAACGGAAGTGGAGTTTATTTACCAAACCAAAATCTGAATGTTTCTATCTATTCGTAAGGAAATATTTACATTCAAATCTCTAATCTTTCTATATACATAAAAGTATTTATTTATTTAATATTTAAAAAATTAAATTACATTTACTGATTCTGAATGAATAAAACTGCTAAATTAAAGGCATAATATAATAAAAATTTGGATTCAAAAACCTTCTAAGCTTTAGAATTAATTTTAATTTAAAACAGAAGCGAATGAAGTTTAAAAGAAAAACAAGACAAATATTAAAACAAAAAATTTAAATTAATGTAAAAATTTTTTTTATATAATTAAGCTTTTTTTTTCTTCAGCACTAGAAACTTCTTTTTTGAATTATAAATGACTATAAACAAAAGTTAGCACAGCAAACGGAGTAAACTCCACTCTGGGTCGACACTGTTTTTTTCGCTAATAGTTGAGTGGGCTATTAAATATGTCCCAAAATAACTCAAAATTTATATAAGATTTATATAAAAACAAGTTTTAAACTCACATTAGCGATTATAAAAATAATTCACTGCAGATTTATTGACAGCGATTTGTTTGTTTTAAGTTGACTGAGAAGACATCGATAGAGGATCTTATTTTATGCTGAGCTTAAATATTACAAATGTTTTAAAATTAAAAGCAATTGGGAAGTCTATTTTAATACTAAGGTATTTAAATATTTATACATATGTTAATGCAAAGAGTATCATATTTTTAAGCAAAAATAATTAATAAGTATAAGTAAAAATAATAAAAATAAGTAATAACGAATAGCTGTATTTCCATTTGTATATATAACACATGGATCAATAAGTCCCGAGACTGTGCGGTCGTTTTTTTTGCGATTTCCTCCTTCAAACGCACCAGCAAGTCAATATAATAATCACTGTTGATCGATTTACCTTTTTCGAGGTAGTCAATGAAAATCACGCCATGCGTATCCCAAAAAACTGACGCCATGACTTTGCCAGCTGACTGCTGCGTTTTCGGACGGCTTTCGCCAGCTGTGCGCCACTCAGATGACTGCCGCTTCGACTCTGGAGTGTAGTGATGTATCCATGTTTCGTCCATGGTCACGTAACGACGCAAGAAATCTTTTTTGTTGCGAGTAAATAGCGATAAACAGCTTTCTGAATCATCGACTCGTTGCTGTTTTTGTTCCATCGAAAGCAATCGCGGCACCCACTTGGAAAAAACCTTTTTCACTTCACTTCAAAAACCTTTTTCAGTAAATACACTTCCATATGATATCTGTGTCATCTCAGCAATCTCACGGAGCTTCACTTTACGATCTTTCATTATAATTTTTGTCACTTCACTCACATTTTCCGGTGTAACGGCTTCCACGGGTCTACCCGAGCGTTCCGCGTCATTTGTGTCGGTACGACCACGTTTAAACTCGGCAAACCACCGACAAATCGTTGCTTTGGATGGACAAGAGTCCGGGTAACATTTTTCAATCCATTGTTTCGCTTGCACGGTGTTTTTACCCATTCAAAAACAATGTTTTATCAGAACACGAAACTTGGTTTTTTCCATTTTTTAAACAAACTACAAAACGACTTTACTCCAACCTCGATAACTCAGCTGTTTCTGGTCCGATCGACTTAAAATTTTGACACGTTTCAAGCAAAGGTTCGTACTCTAGAAAGACCTGGTTACTGGTTTACTACGAGCGCCATCTCTGGGTTAGTCTCGGAACTTATTGATCCATCTGTTATAAGTCACTTATATATGTATACAAATGGAAATACAACTCTTTGATATTAATTACAGCTATTCTTTTGTATATATGGAAGTACTTATCTTTAGAAGAGAAGACCATTATTCTCTGGGAAAAGATCATTAGAGTATTTGGATGTTTTTCACTTTGGAACGAGGTGAATCGGGACCAGAAATCTATAGACCTAGATGATTTCCTTCAGGGAGTCCTTCAGTTAAAATTTCCCTCGGCTTAATTTTTAAACCAGAACTCCTCGTTCTACCACAAAAAACGATAAAATTGACAGTCACTCGGATTAATCTTGACCTGTGTCAAAGGGTTACTAAAAGTAACAGATTTTTCTATTTTAAGAACCTTGGAGCATTGAAATATTGCACATCTACTACCACGAACCCTTAGGGCTTCGGAGTTTTACTAATGGGTCTCTCCTGGACATTGGCCCTAATGCAGGTGCCGGAATTTTCTCCAAAATATTTTTTTTCTACATCCCTGTGTGGAGAGGCACTGCATTTGACGGAGAAATTGCTGCGATTCTCACATCCCTATACACTGCCACCTGGATAAGTTCATAAGAGCAGCTGTTGTCCTCTGTGATTCAAAAGTTGCGTTGTTAGCCATCAATATCTGATGAACAACCCTTAACGCAGGACTTTTGGACTGTCTTCGTCACCTCGAGAGCCTGGCTTCTTTTGAGAAATTTATTGTCTTCCAGTGGGCTTCTGCCCTCTGTGGGTTCCCGGGTAACGAGACAGTGGACTATCTGGCTAAAGGGGGTGCTTTGATTAATCGGAATGTTTCTCGTCCTTTACCTCTCTGTACAATTAAAAACCTTGTTAAAAATCGATCAAAGCCCATGCTCAGAAGGGCTTTTCCAATCGTCAATCTCACAAGAACTTAGAAGTGGAAGAATGCTGTCTCCAATTTAAGTAATGGCCCAAGACATAGAGTGGTAGCTGAATTCCTCTTAGCCACCGGACAGAATTGCTTACGAAAACATCTATTTATTTAGATTCAAAATTGCTCCTTCCCCACCTTGCACTATGTGCGGCTTTAGTTAGGATATGGACTCCACTCATCTGCTCCTTTGCCCTGCGCTTCGAAAGCCTTTTCTTTCTGAACCTTTACTGGGAGGCTTGAGATATGTTGGATTCATGAACTTTTTTGCAGCATTTCTTGTTCTTATTTTGTGTTTTGTTCTCTTGTAATTGTAATTATTTTTTCTTTCTTTTTATTGCTGTAACTGTTTATAATCTGCCAATAAAAATTTTTCTTAAAAAAAGATACATCTTGCGTCGTATCTACTGCACTTGTGTCCTTAAAAATTTGTACAGAACTTACAAGTAGAAATTTATGCACATTGAATATAATTATTATTTCAAAATTCAAGTTGAAAAAATTTAAAAGCTTATGATTAAGTTTTCCTTAACTTTTGTACAATATTTACTTTGTGCAATACCTAACATTTCGAGTGTTTATTAGGAAAATAAATTTTCTCTGAGTAGAATATAACCGATTTTCATAATGAGGAAAATTATTATGGATAGATTAAATTTTGGAGAATGTGTACCAGAATCCTATCCAGAATAAATACATCCGGAGAGATACTCAAGTATAGATATTTTTCTCTGTAGCCGTGGCATGAGTGTTTACAGTTTTAAAACATAATTTTAGAGCATGCTTTTAACAAAATTCTCATAAGCAATGTATCTGCAGATTCAGCAAAGTGCTCTTTATTTTTAACAAAAACAACATCAAAAATTTACATACTTCTATGCAAAGTTTTGGAAGGAACAGATTTATCCTCCCAAAGTGCGCTTTTATTTTATAATTACTATTAAATTACTGGATTAAATATAAGAATTAAAGTAAACGATGAAATATCAAGAAATAGACAATAGTTATTTTTTTCTATATTAAAATTAAAGCATACGATAAATTATTAAATTGAATATATTTAAGCTAAATGTAATTAAAACTCAAGCAAACGATAAATTATTGAATCGAATGTTACATCAGCTAAATGTAATTCAAACGAAAACAAATGATTAATTATTAAATTCAATATGTTTAAGCTAAATGGAATTAAAATTGAAGCAAAGGATAAAAAAATTGAAAATTGATCTGGTACGCCAAAAGGGATCCATCTAATACAATAACCCTTTAGGAGGCTAAAAAAATGGCTGCCCTCATAGCTGTCTTAAAATTCTGAATAATGATATTTATTTTCAGTCATACCTTGATTCCAGTTTACATATGACTTAAGGTAATATATAAAAATCGATAAGAAAATAAAATATATAATTTTTATATTTGATTCACTTCAATCCAATAAAAAAAAAATCGGGAGAAATTTCTGTCGGCATATTTTTGAAAATGGAATTCATTAGTGGTGAAGCAGGTATCAAACAGATATTGCATATATTTTATTTCAATCTAATAAGAAACTTATTATGACGTATTTTTTAAAAATCAAGTTCGCTTCTGGTGAAAGCAGACATAAAAAATATACGCGAAAAATAAGATAAATTTTTGAAAAGTACGACACTTTTGGGTTAACTAAAACAATAGACCTTTGGTCGGCGAACAACAATAAAGTAAGAAATTCCAATCTTTGGACGAGTGTTAAGAGACGGTGAGAATGGTTTTAAGACAAACAAAGAAATTTATTTACTTTTTTTTAACTGTTAAATTTTAATTATATTTTCAAAGTATAACATTATACTAACATACAATTATACAATAATCGAAAAGTTAACAAGTTATCAGACGCTGCTCCCCTGGGGGAGGGCAGCCAACATCCTTCTTTTTCCAATTCTTCCTAGCAAGAGAAGAGATGAGTTGTTCCTTTACAGTTCTCAGTGCATTTTGAGTAGTTCCTTATGCAGTTCTTTACTATTAAATTGCAAATTTCAAATTTTAAAATGCAAAAACAGCGCAGATATCGTCCTCGTCACTCGATGTAAAATAAAAATTGCGAGTTTCGTCACCAATTAACTTCCGTGTTGCTTCTAAATGAGATGTCGGGAAACAAACGGTCAATCAAAAAAAAAAAAAAAAAAAAAAAGAGCGACCTTAATAAACAATCAATCAAACACAGATGATGCTCTTGTTTCTTCGACGAGTACAGTTGCGTCATATGACTTGAACACTTTTTATACCGTCTTGCGTTCATGATTAGGATTTGGTAAATAGAGATCAGGATATGTAGAATCTGCTTCGCTTAGGGAAGGAAAAGGAATAACTTCATCACGCAATTAAATTAATTAATTAATTTTTGTTTAATAAAGTGGCCGTGGTAGAATAGTGGTCACGGTCGCGGACTCGAGGTCAGCATTGTTTTCGTCGAGTCGTGGTTTCGAGCTCTGATGCTTTTAAAATCCCGCCATATAGCGGGGCTGATCACTTTAAATTGGATTGAGGTTTTCTATCTTTCCGGGGAGTGGTGTGGAATTTTGGAGAAGGAGGTACTGTCTCAAGTGTCGTCCTCGTCGCTCGACCGAGGTTCAAAATTTAAGATCCTCCACCAATAGCCTTCGTGTGGCTTCTCAGTACGACGTAAATAAGCAATCAATCAAATTAATATACAAGTAATTGTGTAACAAAAATATCACGCGATATTTAACTTGTAAAAATTGAAATGTATTCCATTTGTTCGGTACGAATTGTCTTGGCGCAATTCTGAAGGCGCGTGCCAAGCAACTCTCGTTCATTTCCGCCGCGCCTGTTAAATGTAAAGTTTATTTTAAGCACCTATTTTTAAGTAGAGTTGTCATGTGTTGACAGCTTGTTATAATAAGTATAGTTTCTTGACAGTTGTTGGCATCTTTTGGTTGAATTGCTTTTTTTTTAAAAAAGTTGTTCGAATTGTAACTTATGACTAGTGAGGTGATCTTACGATGATCATGTTCTATGGTGCATCTATTCGAGTGCAAATCGGTGCCTATAGAAATAAATTTCGTTTTGTTTTTGTTAAAATTAATACAGTCCACTATTATTTATTTTACAATTTATTTAATCTGAGCTATCCTCTGTAATACCACTTTTAGAATTTTGTTTGTTTGTTTTAGGGTTCATCTCAAATTTCTTCTTTATCAAATTTCACAAAAGCGCCACCTGTTATCATCAAAAGCGTCACGTTTAGCTCATACGCCTTGGTTTGGTCACCCTTACCTTTCTGAATAATGTAATATGAATATCTCGGGAGTAAAGTAGTTGAATAAAGTATAAAATAACCAGCATTTTCACTTCAATAAAGCAACACAATATAATTACATCAAAAATTTTCTTTATTTTTATTAATAGTTTTCTTAGTGAACCGACAAGGAGGAAGTTGATTGTATCAACTACAGCAAACTGATTGTTATTTAAGTGTTTTATCAACTCTTTTTATACTTTAAAATTGACATGAACATATCCAAACATGTAAATTTCAGCTAAAAGCGCCCGAATCACCTTTTTGGATCCATCGACAGATGGCGGGACAGTTCCATTAAAAGTGTGACGTCACAGTTGGCCAGCCAACCGAATCGAGGAGGAAGCTGTTGATTTGTCTGCCTATGCTCCAACAGTTAGAAAAGTGAATAGATCGCTACAAAGCAGAGAATAGCACATACATATAAAGAAAAAAAAAAGAACAGAAAAAGAAAATGCAAAGTGAAAAGCTAAGTGATACCTTGTAATTTGGGCGCTCTATCAACATATGGAACAATACATGACAAAACTGTTGGGGAGAGAGACCTGCTTATTTTCTTCTTCTTTTCTTCTCCTTTTTTTCTTCTTCTTCCGTTCTTCACACTTGGTCATTTTATTTGAAGAAGCAAAAAAACACAATGGAAGTAATCGTTATAATAATACGCGTGTTTTGCTCATGCGATAGATTTATAAATATCGTTTCTTGTTTACGTAGTTAAAACGTAATTGGATTGCTTTCCGTGACAAAAGAACGGACCCTTGATTTTACCGAGCTCGTTTTAAAAAAAGACTCGCATTGATTTTTAGGTTATTTTGAGCGTGTTTTAAAAATTTGTATTCAATAAGATATTTAACATACCATCCCCCAATTAATTCAACAACTTAAAAATAAATTTGATTTCAATTCGATTAAAAAAGAACGTTTTATGATGGAGAAAGGCAAGGCATAGTCTTTAAATCGATTGAAAAGTTTTCAATAGCCTCAAATACATACAAAACTTCTGAATTCCGTTGGCAACTAGGAATAGAAGGCTTAATTAAAATTAAAGTTGATCTAGATACAATTATCAGAGGTGCTGCATGAATTTCGTCATTTTGAAATATAATCAATAGTTGGGAATGATTAGTAGTAATATCAAGCCACATATAAATATGGATATCAACATACTTTAAGTTCTACAGGGTTTTTTTTTCACGTGATGGTTTTTGATAGAGTCGAGTTACAAAACTCTAGCCTCCTAGTCCGAGTTAGCCTTCTACAAAAAGGGCCTGGGTGCTAGAAAGCATATGGGTCCTTAAATTTTTTATTAAGTAAAAAAAAAAATTGCTAACAAGAACATGTATTATCAATGCATTCGTATTTAATTCGTGATTTGCTAATATATTAATTACTGCATAAAAATTACAATTTTTTGCATTTTCTTTTTCGACGCTTAACATAGCAAGTGCATTTAAGGGTTTTCTGCACACACGTTGACTAAAAAGTTAAGTTTAGGTGGGGATACTCCGGGAGTTCTCCGAATCAAATAACATAAACTAAACATTCGTATAATCAAGAATTAGTTTGAGAGAGAGAAGATTGTCGAAATTTATAGATCTACTACAATAATGTTTACGGTAAAATAAATTCTTTACGTTACACTGAAAACAATAGGAATATTGTCGAGTTTTCAAGCGCAAGAGTATATTATTTTAGTTCTTGTTTTTGTTGGGGCCCCTCAATCGCGAGTCCCCGAAGCATAGTATCTGCCCTCCTCTCCCAGATGGCCGGTCCTGTTTCCGTAGGGAACTATGAAAAGAAGGCTTAATTTAAATTAAAGTTTGATCTAGATGCAATTATCAGCCGATTATGAATTTTTTCATTTCGAGGCATGATCAGGTGATGGAAAATATTAGTGTCTTAAATACGCCACGTATAAGTACTGATGCCAAAAACAAGGAGTAGCTATTAAATAACAATACTAGAGATGTACAACGAATTGAATTCATACATATTTACTCCTTATCACCGTCAATATACATCGCTCCTCTATCTCCACGACGCTCCATGCGGATCTTCCATTGTTCGATGCAGTGCTGGAAGTCTACTTCTGTCAGCTCCTTCAAAACGCGTGCCGCTTTCTCTTTCACAGCTTCAACGGACTCTAATCTTGTTCCTATCAATGCAGATTTTACCTAAGGAAACAGATAGAAGTCGCATGGCGCAAGATCAGGCGAATGAGATGGATGGTCTATCATTGGGATGCTATGCCTAGAAACCTTTCGACAGACAATGATGTCATAAATTATTTCGACAGTCTGTTAGATGTCATAAATTATGGTCATTCCCGGTTTTGTTTCAATCAAATCGTCGTCACCAAAGATCCATCGTGCAGCGGGGATAATGCACGTTAAGGCTCTCGTCTACCGGCCATTTTGATTTCGTGGACGTAATGTTAATCCTATAGAATTTCTACTATCACTCTCAAGTCTATACTATTTTATCTATTCAAATGCAATAAAGTGCATTAGAAGGAGCAAAAAATAATGAAGGCTTCTACGGAATCACATTTTCCCTCAGATTCTTAAAAAGATTTTTAAAAATTTTTAAAGACCAGAAAAATTCACAAAAGAGTCATTAAAATAGGGGTACAAATATTTTTAAAAATCAGAGGGAATGTGTAATTCCGCAGGAGCCTTAATCAGTTTTTGCTCTTTCGGGTGCACTTTATTACATTCGAATAGATAGAATAGTCTTGATTTGAGAATTAAAGCCAAAATTCCGTAGGATTAACATTACGTCCACGAAATCAAAATGGCGGGTAGATGAGAGCATTAAGGTTCCCATCTACCCGCCATTTTGATTTCATGGACGTAATGTTAATCCTACGGAATTTTGGCTTTAATTCTCACATCTTTATTATTTGATCTGTTTGAATGCAATAAAGTGCATTTGAAAGAGCAAAAAATAATCAATGCTTCTGCGGAATTACTTTTTCCCTAAGATTTTTGAAAATATTTTTATTCTTATTTTAATTATTCGTTTTTGAGTTTTCCGGTCTTTAAAGAATATTTAAAAAAATCGGAGGGAAAAAGTAATTCCACAGAAGCATTCATTATATTTTGCTCTTTCAGATGCACTTTATTGCATTCAAATAGATCAAATAGCAAAGATGGGAGAATTCAAGTCGAAATTCCATAGGATTAAACATTAAGCTGATGAAATCAAAATGGCGGGTAGACGGGAGCCTTAAACCTTTATCTCATTAGCAGTTTAATGGATATCATTTTGCGCCGTTTTACTGAAAAAAAAAAACTGATTCACAAAAATAAAAGAATAATGAAATAAGAAACAGAAAGGAATTTCTTAAATAAATAATTTTAAAACATGCATCTTAAGCCACGTTGTATGCTACTGTACAATAATTATACCTTTACTTCTAAACATATATCGATGAAGTTATCAGATGGTACTTCGATAAATCGATTAAAAGTTTCTACTGGGGAAAAAGTAGACGACTTGTTAAATTTTAACAAGAAAAATCGTGTAGCCGTTTTATCTTTAACATGCCATTTATATTTACTGTATCAATGTAACATTATTTCATTTCATTCTATACATAAATGAAAACTTAAAATCCCGTGTTTCTAACACTGTAACAATAGAATCCAAAAGAAATCGAAACAAGTTAATATTTAGTTCGCATCATTTTCTATTTATTTAAGAAAAAAAAAGCTTCGAGTTCATTCTATACTCATGTTGTTTTTACTACAGATTGGAATCATCATAAATGCATTTCCGATACGAAACAATCGATTCTTTACTTTTAATTACGTTTTTACTCCCTTTTCGGTAGTAGAGGCCTTGTATATCAGTCCAGAGAAACAAAAAAGTTAATCTAAAAGTTGTTCACAACTTTCTAATACATTCGAAGGGGAAATTATGAAATATTATTGAGGCAGCCATTTTAGACCACATCTTAGAGAATATTTTTCTTTATTAGGCAGTATATTGATATGAAAAAGTATGTATTAATTTGAATAATTTATATTAATTGTGAACTTAATATTTTTTTAGCAAAATTCCGAATATTTTTAAAAGAGCAATTAGCCAAGTTATTTATTTTATTTTAAAGGAACTCGAAATACTGAATTTTTGATGGATTAACAAGAAATTCAGAAAAAAAAAATGATTTTATATTATTTTCATTCTTTCTTAAATAATGTATGCTTTAATTAACGCAATCTTTTCGCCCTTTTTTCATCATTCGCTGAAATGTCTCCTTAAAATTTAAAATAATGAAGGAAATTTTCAATATTTATACATAAATATAAAATTGGATGTAATGTGTTTTTAATTAAATGAATGATAGAGAAATGCTCTTTTAAAAACTTTGCAATACAAGTTTATTCATTTATTGTATCTGGTATTTATTTATTTATTTTTGCATTTATTTTTATCTAGAGGAAAGGCAGAAATGGTATCCCTCCAGATATTTTCTTGCTTCCAAAAGTTTTAGAGACATACTATAAAAATAATTTAAATCTCAGCATTATTTTCTTTTTCTTGCAGATATATAAATAAATAAAAATATTAGATTTTGTGGTTTTCAAAAGGAAAATTTAAAATGAAAGGACCTTTCGAATGCAAATAATGTTTCCAGGAAAATTATTTGTATTCAAAATAAAACAAAAAAAGTGCACTAGATAATTGAAAATAGAATGATTTGAATTATTTTTGTATTTGATGGTGGATCATAATAGTTTCTTATAATAATAATTTCTTCAAACTATTTGTTTTTGTAAATTTGACTTTTCCATGTCTCTTGTAAGTTTCATTATAGAGTCGTATAATGGATTCTGAGGAACGAATCGCATCCTTTTAAACATCTGTCCATGATAGTTCATTCAATTACTAAAAAACAAACATACGAATTACAGACAAAGCGAATGATTTATCATAAATTCGTATATTCTACCGTGTTTGACTGCATCAATTTCAAAAAAAATTTAAT